>JAOANR010000014.1:159357-329406 GCA_030278955.1 Hygrophila difformis | reverse complement strand
CCGTTTAGGCAATCCATATCTCAAGTTTAGCGCGCGGGGTCACCATCGTCCATTACGGCACGAAGTGAATCGTTAGGGGGCACCCTGCAGAGCACTCACCCCTAATTTTAATTTATCAAGTTTGTAAGGGGATTTAATTTTTAAAATCTGACTCCAATTGTACTTATTTAAAAATAATATCTCAACTCGTTTCAACTCTAAAGGTTAATTCCATGTTTCAACAAGATTTCAAGATTTCGTTTCGGTAAACCACAGTTTACTCTAAAATTCGTCTAAAATCAGATTTAATTCCAAAAATTCCAAAATTTCATATCTGACTCCGAAACGTCAAGATCTACAACTTTCGTGTTTTAACTTTTTCAATCCGAGATACCTAAGTAGGTCACAATCACCAATTTTCGCAGAAGAGCAAATCTGTCCGAGTTTAATGTGTCACAGTTTAAAAATTTCGATTTCTACCATACCAATTCAACTCCAAATTTAATAAAATTTGACAGAGATCATCTTAAGACAATTATCTACAACTTTCATGTTCGGCCAAAGATCTAAAACAGTCTAGATCCTATGTCAAAAACGTGATCAAGATCATTCCTAAGTTCTGTCCAAGATTTCAAGATCTAGATTCCAACAGTTCGGTTTCGGTGGGTTTTCACATATCAAATCAATTCCAAAAATTCTCAAAAATTTACAGTAGCTAGATCTAAGTCTTAGGAACGTTTTTCGTGTTTCAAGTTTTTCCGTTTAAGTTCGTTTTAAGGTTCGGAAAAATTCAACAAATCTGTTGCGCCGGTAGAAAGTTTAGATTGACAGATTTTCGATTTCTTGTTAATCTTTTAGTTTTGAATGTTTTAATTCATCCCAAAACCATGTAAGAGTTAACTTACTGAGTTTATGAACGTCGGGGATTGTCTATTCGAAGGCGTGGCTTCCAGTCCACCGTTTCTCCTCTCCGTTCGTCGGGTTCTACGATCTAGATCCAATACGGGGTGTAGAAAGAAAAAGGAGATGATTAGGATTCATTTCCGAATCGTTTATTGACTAGAGATTGGATCGAGACTTACCACGACTATGGAGATCTGTAGAGAAACTCGTCCAACAGCGTTCGTCTTGGTTTCGTGCCTCCGACGACTCCGAATTTAGGGTTTCGAACGTATGGAAGGTTGTAGGGTTTTGTAAACTTGTTTGGGGCTCCCGAGGGGTTTATTTATACATTTCTCAATCCCTAGGGCGTCCAACATCTGACCTAAAGGTCTTGGGTCGAGAGATGTTCAACCGAAAGTCGAAAAATCCGCGTTCGGGCGAGAGATTCACGCAACGGGCGAATCTGTCAAGTGGCGCGGTCGTGGCGCGCTCTTTCCCCTTCCACCGCGCGGCCACCGTGCGGCACTCGCCTGGACTTCGGTCTGGGCGGGTCGTGCGATCCGTCGTGCTTTTCCGCCTCTCTTTCGGGTTTCTATCCCTCTATGCTCCCGAATTCCGATTCCCGGGGTATATTCGGGCTTCTACTTTCTCTCTAAATTTATTCTCGGGTCTAATTGGATATTTTGGACTCGAATCCTCGAGTTCATTAGTGTCGGGTTTCGGTGTGTAATTTATTTACTTAATCAATTCTTTTTATTTAATTAAATTCCTTTAATTCCTTTTTAAGTTAAAATCTCATTTCTCATTTACTTATCTTTATTTATTTATTTGCTGGACTCATTTATTTATTTATGGTATTTATTTTATTTATTATTTGTTTATGTAATTATCATTTTATTTTATGATGGAAAATTCACGGGTATCACAGGTGGGTTCAATCTTCGTTGGGGCTGGCGTGAAGGCTTGAAATGCTCCTCCATTAGAATCCTGTGCATACAAACAGAAGGGCTTATTCCTTTGATATCAGCAATGGTCCAACCGATTGCACGCACATGTTTTTTAAGCACTCCCACCAGAGCATTTTCTTGATCTTGTGTTAGCTTAGCTGACATAATTACCGGTAGTTTTTTATGTTATGCGAGAAACGCATACTTCAGATGCTCCGGTAGCACTTTTAGTTCAAGCTCTGGTGGGCATTCCACTGAAGGAAGTAATTTGCGAGAATTAGATGGGGGAAATCAGATTTACCTGTCAGATCCTGCATCAGTACAGGATCCGCCTCCTCTTGGCTGGCGTCTTCATGGAATTCGGTGCCGTCAAACTCCTCAAAATACCCACTTTCGGGATCGGTGAAGTGAACGGCGCTACAACCTTCGTGATCCCCGCCTGCAGGCTTCAGTACCTGCTATGATAGTTCATTCAGCATCATTTCATCATCAAATCCAGAGTCTAGCTCTCTCTCCTCACTCCTAACTATTACATTGTCAAAGGAAAAACAAGAATCGTCATTCGGGAATTTCTGCAGTTGAGCCATGTCGAAAACGACCTCATCTCCGTCCACTCGGAGCGTCACCTTTCCAGATTTGGCGTCGATCAAGGTTCCGCCTGTGGCCAAAAATGGCCTGCCTAAGATGAGAGGCATGTCGGAATCCTCTTCGATGTCCAGAATGATGAAATCCACTGGAAATGGCGTGCTGCCTGCTTTAATGATTACATCCTTCAGGATTCCGATTGGCTTTGTGATTGACCTATCTGCCAGTTGGAGCCTCATTTTGATGGGTTCCACCACTCCAAGCTTGAGACGTTTAACCATGGCTAGTGGCATGACGTTTATGCTGGAGCCAAGGTCACATAATCCTTGTCCAGCGCTGACTTGGCCAATTCTGATAGGAAGAGTATAGCATCCAGGGTCTTCTTTCTTTTCTGGGAGCTTCTTTTGGATAATAGCACTGCAAGTGCTGTTGAGTACCACTAGTTCATCCTGCTCAACCTTTCTTTTTCCTGAAACCATTTCTTTTAAGAACTTAGCATAGGTTGACATTTCAGAGATCATTTCAATCAAAGGAATGATAATCTCAACTTCTTGCAGTCTTTTCAGAAATTTTTCAAACTTCAAATCTTGTTGTTTATTTTTCAGCCTTAGTGGGTACGGGACCCTTGGCATGAACTTTTTATTATCAAAAGCTTTTTGTGGTGAAGGTGAGAAATTGTACCTTCATTTTTACCGTTTCCAGCCTTGTCTGCTGCAGCTTCAGTCTGCAAGTTGGCTGTTTCTATTTCTGCATCATCTGCTTCTTCATCAACTGTATTGTCCTTCCAAGATTCATTTCCCTTTTCCACAGCATCCTTTCCTTTTGGTCCAGCCAACGTTTTTCCAGATTTCAAAGTTATTGCCTTGCACTGCGGGTTTTTCTCCGCAGCACTTGGTAATGCTCCCTTGTCCCGTTTTTGCAATTCACTGGCCATTTGAGTCACTTGGGTCTCCACATTTCTGATGGAGGCCTGCAGCTGTGTATTGATTTCCTTCTGGCTCGTGATAAAATCAGTCATTAAATTCTCTAGCCTTCATGGTGGCTTTTGACTCTGATTTTGATTCTGGTTCTGGTTCCATTGGCCTTGATTGGGTACAAACTGTGGCTGGAGCTGGAAGTTCTGGAACTTTTTGTTAGGCTTCTGGAAGTTTTGATGGGGTCTTTGTTGGATTTGAGGCTGAAAGTTTTGGCTCTGGTTTTGAAAATTCTGCCCTCTGTTTTGATTAAATCCTTGATTCTGCTGAGGGTTAAACTGTTGTGGCTTGTTCAGAAGGTGGGAGTTGAGGGCATTGTTGTTGGAGTATGACAAATTCGGGTGTCTGTTTGGGAAAGCCCCTGCAAAATTACAGCTTTCAGATACAACTTGCTCACATGTGTCAGTCCACAAATTACATCCGTTTGTTGTCCTTGAGCAGAGCTTCCGGCTCCTTGATTTACAGACAACGTCCGCTACTTGCTCCTGCAGCTTCTCAAAATCTGTCTTTTCTGCTGTACCTAAAGCACAAAGTCCACGGGGAGGGGTATCATTAGTGTTATCATCATTCAATACGGACCGATTTACACTCATAGTCTCAATTTTGGCCCATGCTTGATCCATGGGCATGTGCAACAGGTGTTGCCCTCCCGCAGCATCTAACATGTGCTTCCATGCTGGAGTCAGTCCGTTATAGAATTTCCTTCACTGTTCCCATCCCTAAAACCCGTGCTGAGGGCACTTCCTCAACAGATTCATAAACCTCTCCTTTGCATCATACAAGGATTCCTCAGGCTTCATCTTAAACTCAGAGATCTTTGGCCTTCCTTCATCTATCATCCATTCTGGGAAGTATTTCACCAAGAAATTTCTTACAATATCCTCCCATGTACTCCTTTGGTGTACCGGCAATGATTTATACCAGGTTTTTGCTCCACTACACAAAAAGAACGGGAACAACATCATCCTAATGGTGTTCTGAGAAACGCCCTGATTCTTGATCGTGTTGCAAAGTTCCAAGAATGTTGCCAAAGGATCGTGTGGGTCCTCATGGTTGGCTCCCGCGAACTGACTGTTCTGCACAAGATTGATCAAAGCAGGCTTGAGTTCGAAATTTCTGGCTACAATTGGTGCTCTGCCTGGTACGTTCAAGTATGGCTATATAATCGGTTGCATGTAGTCAGCAGCAGCAGGTTGCTGGTTGTTCCCTGGGCCTCCTGGGTATTGTCCTTGATATCGATCCTGCGGGTTGAAGTTCTGGTTAGGGTAGAAGTTTCTTGGGTCATTGTGATCTTGCGGGTTTGGATTATACTGGTTTGGATTGAATTGGTTGGGATTCTGATACTGCTGATTCTGGAAGTTGGGGTTTTTTTTGGAAATTTTGGTTATTGGGGGTCATTCGGAGGGTCCTCGAAGTGTTGATGGTCGAGGTTTGGTGCGTTCCCTCCTCCCTGAATGACCTGAGGAGGGGGATCGTCCAAATTCTCGTTATTAACATCTTCAGGGTCCTCCTGGATATCGTGAAGTGGTGGGTTTGGTGGTATGACGGGTGGGATCGTCCAAATTCTCGTTGCATTCATGACAAGAGATGCCAGTCCTACCCCTTCAAGAGGTAACTCTGAGTCAATTCAATTAATTACTGATATTTCTTCTATTGTTACAGCTGAATCAGGTAGTCTCTACAATGAACTAGTTGATATCTATGAAGAACTCAAAGAGGAGTATGAAGAAGCTGTACAGAAGAATGAGCAGTTGTCTAAATAACTTACTGACATCGGTCTGACCTTGGACAAAGCTGAAGCTGAAAAACTTAAAGCTGTTGATGATTTAAAAGTTCTTAAGGGAAAGTATGATGAAGTGAAGCTTCAGGTTGCCACTTTGACCAAAGAGAAAAAAATCATTCAAGGAGGAATCAATCAAACTGAAGATTCGAGTTGCTGATGAAACTTTTTGACAATTTCCCACTATATGAGTATTTTATGAAGATAACACAATTTAGGTTTAATTTTATTTTAAGAAAACCAATTCATGAAGATGGAGATGGGATTAGGGATATATTTATAGGTTATCACGTTTTTAATATACCCATGTAGGAAACTGTGGCCCGAAAGCGCACAGTGTCAAAAAATTGCAGTAATTTATAGTAAGACCGGATCGTTCACTGGAGGATGTGCGATAGAAGCAGGTCCCACGTCGTTCTACTAGATTTTCCACTCGTATTGCTCAAATCAGTTGAAGTTGGACTAACAACTACATGACTGAATTTAATTTAATCTATAAAAACAGTAAGTTTAATCTACAAAGCACATACCAATTAAATCTAGAAAGCAGACAAAATCATCTGATGAAGGCGGTAAAGATTATGATACGAAGACAGTAAATCTACGCTATACTGACTATGAAGTTGAATCATAATGATGACAGAAAATGGCAGGGAGAAAAGAATAAAAATTGGACAAGATTTGGGTAAAGCATATTTAAACTTCCATTTTTATACACAGATCTTTGTTTGGGATAATCCTGTCAGATATCTAGTTCTCATGCTCTCAGTACTATGTTCCCTTTTTACAGACAGGTACTTAAAGTATGAGTTTAAATGTTCTTAAAACCACAAATTCTAAGATACCATAGATTTATAACTGCCCCGACCAGGGTATGTTACTTCATCTATGGTGGACAAGAAACACCTGACAAATCATTAGTTGAGGTGCCAGGTACCGCTATCATTCCCCCATGTCACATCCAAAGTCTAAGAATAAGCCTGAACTATCCCTTAACTCTCAGTCCTAGTAGCGGTTAGAAGATCTAAAGACACATCCGAGTGACCTCTATAAAAGCGTTTAAAAGAAAGTAATAAAGAAAGCATTTAAAATCCTATCAGTCGGAGGTTTCAAAAGCTTCGTACTGGTAGTAAAAGAAAGCCTCCAATCGGGATGACCGGATGTGGATCAAGAATTCCCAGATCTCGATGAACCGCTCGCAGTGTTCACGTCCTTCCGGGTGATTATGAGACACAAACTAATGAAATGAACTAATAAATTAATTCATTCCGGATGCACTCACTCAGGACTCAAAAATAGGCTTTGGCAGAAGAGGATAGCAGTTGAAAGAAACTCAACCCTATCTTAGAAAGTAACCAAGGCCTATGTATTGTTCCTCTAGAATTATCTAACACACTGTATTTGAATCCAAGTGGATCCCATCTCGATGTGATAGTTCAGACTAAATTCCCAATACACAGCAATTTCGGAAAATAATAAATTTGAAAATCATTCCCTAAACAGGTACTAGACTCTCAATAAGAACACAAACATTTTCAGTCTAGACGAGACCTAATCGCTGACTCTGCTTCTAATTCCCCAAAATTTAACCCTTTACAGAATGTGAACTAGACATAACTGAGGGCTTTATCCCTTACATGGATCCGAATTTTATAAATGAATTTTTGTTGGAAATTTAATATGCAATATCTGTTTAAATCTAGACTTCTATTGTCCAAGGGAAGGATCCCAAAATATTATAGACCACAAATATTACATAGTAATATCATGCATAAAATTATATGGAAGTGTAAAATAAGTTGACCCAAACTATAGTGGTGGGTCTAGACAGAATGTGGAACACAGATATGTAGCAGCCATGAGGCCAAAAGCGGTGGCAGAATAATCGGCTGAATGCAAACATCTGCTTTCCAATTTCCCAATTACTCGGATGGAGCAAATTTAGACAGTAAAAACCCTATAATGGCAGTGTCGCTACCAGTTGGGCCTCTACTGTCTGTGAATTTAGATAAAAACCTACATGTTTCCTCTCAGCAATGCTCATCAGCTAATATTGACAGATATTGGCGGACTCACATCACAGATTAGAATTTGGGTTTGGAAATTAAGATAAAGAAAATAAAACTATATTTGGACAGTAATTAACTGAGTGGCTACTTCATTTCCCGGTGAAGGGACCGTTCGCCTGACCTCGTTAATTATTATCTAAACCATGCAAAATAACAAACAGTAATTAACATACAGACGATCGGCTACTTCATTTCCCGGTGAAGGGACCTGTAACACCCGAGAAAAACAAATTCAAATTGCTTTGAACTACGTCATGACTTGATCCCTTCACAGGGTACGTAGGCAGCTTGGAACTAATTTCTAAGTTCAGTCACAAAATAAATCACAAAATGAATCACGAATTAAATCACAAGATCAATCGCAACGACGATAGGAGGAGTTGGAACTAATTTAAACTAGACTAATTAGGGCACGGAAATGTTACGAGCGATAAGCCGAACTCGTAAAAAGTTTTAGGTAAAGATCCCGAACCGGAGACGACCCGAGGAGTCGAGCTAACACGTAGAGGGTAGAAAACCGATAGAGGAAAGGAAGAAAAGACCCGACGAACCACGCGGACCGCCGAAC
Source organism: Hygrophila difformis (assembly GCA_030278955.1). Lineage (NCBI taxonomy): Eukaryota > Viridiplantae > Streptophyta > Magnoliopsida > Lamiales > Acanthaceae > Hygrophila > Hygrophila difformis. Next base: position 321,622 of record JAOANR010000014.1, on the reverse strand, counting down.
CGGCCGGTTCGGCCGGACCGCGCTCGCCGCGCGGAAGGCGGAGTCGCGACTCAGGCCTGGCCACGCGTGCTCCGCGCGGGCAAAGGCGTAGGTGCGCGTCCCCAGCGCGCCAGAGGTGCAGAAGGTGTAAACTTTCCTTCCATGGCGATTTTCTTGCCAAAATTAACATCCCCTTCGATGTTAATCGGATCTCAGCCATAGAGGAAGCTTAAGAACGACCTAAGGGTGCCCCCTCCCCATATTTTCAGAAAACCAAACCCTAAACACTCCCAAACTTCCTCTCCAAGCCAAAACTCATCCGAACTCACTTTCCGGCGAGTATTCCGGCGACGACGGGACGACCGAGACAAGCCCCTGACTTCTAGACTCTTGGTAAGCTATGGTATAACGTTTTAGTTCGTCCATATGACTTAGAAACAAGAATTCTAACCCCTTTTCCTTGCTACGATTTCACGTCGGAAAACGAACAAAAAGCGATCGGAGAAGTTGGCCATTCGTCGTGACCCTAGGACGTCCGGAAACCCATTCCAGCGACCCAAATCTCTAACTAAGTTAAGACCTTACTCAAAAATTTTGGTGGTTTATTGTTGTTTAAAACTCGAGATCTAGACCCGTAACAAAAATCGATTTTCAAAACCCTATTTTCGTCCAATTTCAAAACTCGCCTAAAACTCGACCTTCGGGAATTCAAACCGAAAACCTTTCAACATAGATTTTGTTCCTAAGACTTTAATCTATCTTGTGTCCAAATTTCAGCCATTGAGATTAAGAATTGCTATTCCAAATCTCGCCGTAAACTTTCTGTGACAAACCGAACGTTTCAAACTGTTGACAGATTTTCTTATTCGACTTGATACATGTTTTTCACCCGTTTTTAGAATGATTCAACTTGCATTTCTAAACAAAAGTTGTAGATAATTGTGTCTAGATTATGCATATAAAAGTTTATGAATTTTGGTGTTCATTTGATATGTCAAATGGCCGAACTTCAGAACTGTTTAAAACTATCTTTTGAGTCCGCGCGTGTACAGCGTGTTGTGGTCGATTTTTTGAACATCTAAAATTCATTTTTTCTAAATTCTTAAAACATGAAAGTTGTTCATTAATGTGTTGTGTATCTCCTGTAAAAATTTCGGATCAATTGGATTTGAAATGAATTTTTAATCGGCGTCGCACGAACCTGTGACGGAATCAGTTTTTGAGACAGAAATTATCTTTTGTAAGGAACTCAAATTTTGACTCACTTCGAAACCGTATTTCCAACAACTTAAAACATGAAAGTTGTTCGTGAGTGTGTTTTCGAACTACTGTGTAAATTTCATAATTTTTAGTGTAATGATGAATTTTTAATTAAGAAAGGCGTAAACTGCGTCGAATCGGATTTTTCGAACTTGAGAACACTCGAACTATGAATCGCGATATCGAATATTTTGATAACTTTGAAATACGAACTTTCGAAAAATCCCGTTCACTAGGCTGAGCCGATCTTCATGCTATCATTATCTTTGAGAATGCCTCGTTAGTGGTCTCCTTACTATCTCAGATTGCCTCGTTAGTGATCTCGCGCGCTGTGTTTTGGATCGCCTCGTTAGTGGTCCTACTATCTTTTGAGACTGCCTCGTTAGTGGTCCCCATTGTTGTGGACTGCCTCGTTAGTGGTCCTATGTTGAGATTGCCTCGTTAGTGATCTCCCGGTATGGTGTCCTCTTCTTACTTTGCGGGATAAAATATAAAAGACTTGTGTGAGTGTTAATTATGCTTAAATCTTATTTACCATGTTTCTAAATTATGCATTTAAATTACGTTCTTAAATTATGCTTTTAAATTCCGCTTTTAAATTAAGTCTTTTAAATTATGCATTTTCGTCTTGAATAAATTAATCATGTCTTTCCGCTGCGAATAAAATATGGATTTTTAAATTAACACATGAAAAGTGTAATATTTAGTTTAAACACATGTAACCCCTTAAATTGTTAGTTAGGGATTAACTTACTCGGTATATTTTTATACTGATAAACCGTTGTCATTTTTCTTTTACAGAGTATGTCGAGTGACGCATGCACATGCACATGGGGGGAAACATTTACTAACATTTTCAATTTCTGCATCGTACTACTGTTTTACCGGGTCTGTTGAACCCGAGGAATTGGCCATGTTGGCCATGATTACTTTCCGTTGCATTTACTCTATTTTCGCGCATGATGATTATTACTATCGTATTTTGAATTAAGTATTATTAGTTTCCGGACTCAATCCTGAAATGTTTTTAAATCTTTTATGTACCCATAAGCCTTGCATTTCCTTAGTGAGCTCGGGAGGCCGTGCCTTGCTAGGGAGATGTGGCGGTGACATCCCGGCCTGGGTTATCAAATCCGAGGTGTTACAAGACCGTTCGCCGACATTATTCTGTGATATCTTTTACTGTTCATTCTCACATCACGAAAAAGACAAAATGAGATTAAAACAAAAAGCGGATGCCTTGTATGAGAGACATTGGTTTCTCATGCAAGGTTATGGAATTAATCCATAATTAATGACTTAAATAATCCTTCGTACCATAATTAATTATAGTCCGGATTATCTACTTAAGGCATTAAGGTTTTGTTTATAGAAAAATATTTTATGGGAAATTGAACAAAGGTCCTTTAATCAAGGTAATTATCGATCTTAATTATTGCTAATCATGATCTTCAATTATTGACTTCAGGGTTCAATTATTTATTGGAGAGGGTGGAGAAATGAAAAATAGGCAAAAATTGCCAATTACGACGCTATACAGATGCTACGACGCCATACTAGCATAGCGTCGTGAGGACAGCGTCGTCATGGGTTGGTGAAAGAGATGAAAATCTTGGAGTTAAGGGGTTATGTACGACGCTACACAATTACGACGCTATACAATGTGTTACGTCGTAGTGTTGGCGTCATACATGCCAGTTTAGAAATAGGGGACTACAACGCTAAGCATGACCTACGACGTAAACCATGTTTACGTCGTAGGTCATGCCGCCGTAGTAAGGAAAGATGGTTTGTGAAAAAGTAAGGGGCTACGACACTATACACTAAATTACGACGCTATCCTAGGACAGCATCATTGGTGTAGCGTCGTAGGTGGAATTTGCTGTAGAGGTTGATAAAATGGGGGGGTTACGACGTTAAACACTAAATTACGACGCTATCTTAGAATAGCGTCGTGGCTATCGTAGGATAGCGTCGTGGGTATAGCGTCGTAGGTGGGGTATGTGAAAATCGAAAGTGTTTTGGGTCCTACGACCATAGACAAAAATTACGACGTTATCCAAGGATAGCGTCGTAGGTCTAGTGCCGTAGGGCAAATTTGATTAAGTCCAAAGCAACTACGACGTCAAACCCTCCCCTACGCTGCTATCCTTGGATAGCGTCGAAGGGCGGTTAGCATCGTAGCTACCCCAGAACATATTTGTTGGTCGGGTTAATGCAATCTATGCGATTACAAACCCTATTTTCAAGTTTATGGTTCACAGATGCATTAAAATGTGAAAACAGTGCAAAACGGACATCAAAACAGGTATGAAAAACAAGCTACAATGCATAAAAATAAAGGAAAATAAGGTAAAACAAAGCACAAATGAACCACAAGCCCAAATGAGGGTTTACAACCATAAAAACATGCATAAGATCCCAAAAAGAAGAGGAAGACAGAAAACCAACATTGTAAACCGAAAATAAGACGACCAAATGGTCATTTAAACAAAAGTAAAGCAAGTAAATCCATGGACTCATGTCCATTTCATGTTTTTGGGACTCTTTGATGCTTAACTTCCCATTTTATATCAAATGGTTTGATAATACCTATCATTTGGGTATTTCAAACCTAAATAAGGAGTTTAACAAAACTGGAAAAATGAAAACAGTGGCTAACTTAGGTCTAAAACATGGAAGCTAACACTAATCTAAGCTAACATTGAACAAAAATGAAGAACAATGCATAAAAGTAAATAACACAAAAAAGAATAAACCCTAACTAACTAAACTAAACTACACACCTCTCAAGAACTTGAGTTGTCTCCAAGTGTAGGGAATTTATGAAGTGACAAGACCTGGGAGTCAACACCTCTATATATAGGTGAGAAACCCTAGGCCCATGGGCCCCCAGGCCCTTGAATTTGAATTCTGCAGCTTGGTACGACGCTATGCATGACTTCGTCGCTATCCTTACTACGGCGCTATAGGTACTGCGTCGTAGTCTTCCACTTCGAGAACACTTTTTGTCTCTAAATGAACAGCCTACGACGTTATCCTCTGCTACGTCGGTATACTTGAGTACGACGCTATACACACTTGGCGTCGTAGTTCTTCCTTCAGAGTCCTGCCTCAATTTCTGCCTACAATGCTATACTCGGCTACGACGCTATAGGTACTGCGTCGTAGTTGGGTGTAGCGTCGTAATTTCCTGAAAAATTCGAATTTTTGTGGGTTTCTATTTCTTTTCCCATCTTTTTGTTTCCTTTTTCTTTTCTTTTCTTTTTCTCATGTTTTTGGATTTTTCTAACATAAATGTGTAATAAAATTACATATTTATGCATTTTTCATACCAGCTCAATATTTTTAAAATTATGCATAAATCAGTCCAATTCAACTGCTTTCTTATTTAATATAAGACTGGAATGCGACCAAATGCCCGTTTTAGACACGGAAATGGATTGAAATAATGGACATTTCTGGCCATTATCAGCTGACTTGGAGAAGATGGCTAAAGGGAAAGGCAAACTAGATGAAGTTTTATCCATGGGACAGAGCTACAGAGATATGACTGGAATTGGTTACAAGAATCAAGCATATACAGGGAAAAGACTATTTGTTAGTGGTGGAAACTTGAATGCTGAATCAAGCTCACTATCACATCAGGATGTCTCTACATCACCTAAACGACGCAGAGATTGTCTCTATTGCAGTTTACCTGGTCACATTGCAGAAACATGCATGAGAATTGTTCGTGATCTCATGAATGGTCGCCTCGTGGTCTGGCCCCATGAAGATTTAAAGAAAAAGATCAAAATTCAAATGGAGTGGGTGCCTAAGAGAAAGGAGTGTCAATGCCTCGTTGTTCTATCATCGCAACAACAATCGCAATCCAAAAAATGGTATTTTGATTCAGGTTGTTCAAGGCACATGACAGGTAGTAAGGATATTCTAAGTAACTTCAGAAACATAGATTGTGGAGATGTGGTATTTGGTGATGGTGCTAGAAGCAAAATCACAGGCTATGGTAATGTAAAGGATGGTGAACTCTCTCAACTTTCCAGAGTTTATGTAGAAGGACTTACTACTAATCTCATTTCAATTAGTCATTTATGTGATGAAGATTCTCTTGTTATTTTTAATAAGAATTTTTGTCAAGTATTTGATTACAGGAGAGATAATATCATGACTGGTAAACGTTCAAAGAACAATTGCTATACTTTGGAAGCAAATCTAGCTCAAGCACTTGTAAGCAGGGATGGCCTCACAAATTTATGGCACAAAAGGCTTGGACACCTCATCTATCAAACCTTGTAAAAGCTGAGTTGTTCGGCTACTATCAGAGGTTTGCCTAAACTACAGAATAACATAGACCTTACTTGTGTGGATTGTTCAAAAGGAAAGCAGACCCGAGCTCAACATAAGAAGACTGATGGAATCTCTACAACAAATCATTGCCTAGAACTAATCCATATGGATCTTATGGGTCCAACAGAAACTGAAAGCCTAAATGGCAAAAGGTATGTTTTAGTTTGTGTTGATGATTTTTCGAGATTTACTTGGGTATGTTTTCTCAGGAGCAAAGATGAAGCATTCCAACATTTTGAAAAGCTTAGTCTGAAACTGATGAAAGAGAAGCAAGCTAAAATTCAAAGAATTAGATCTGACCATGGACGCGAGTTTGAGAACCAGGAGTTTGAACATTTCTGTAACAACCATGGAATTTTTCATGAGTTCTCAGCCCCAAAGACACCACAACAGAACGGAATTGCTGAAAGGAAGAATAGAACACTTCAGGAGATGGCTCGTTCCATGCTGCATGCTAGTACCCTTAGCAAATCCTTTTGGGCAGAAGCAATTCATACAGCATGTCACATCATCAATCGTGTGTTGTTGAGACCTCACACTAACAACACTTCATATCAAATCTGGAATGGTAACACTCCTACTGTTAAATATTTTCATACTTTTGGATGTAAATGTTTTGTCTATAGGGATAGAGAGCAAATCAAAAGGTTTGATGCTAGAGCTGAGGAAGGTTGGTTTTTGGGTTATTCCAAAAACTTAAGAGCTTATCGAGTTTATCTGATCCAATCCAGAAAGGTCACTGAAACAGTAAATGTTCTATTTGAGGATAAGTATTCTTTACCTAGAGGAGAGGATGATGATACAGTTCCTAGTGTTGCTGCCTCAGACAACCCTGTAGTTGGTACATCCAGTCAACAACAGTCTGAAGGAATAGTTATTGATGGTGATGAAGAAGCTGATCATGAGCAAAACCCAGAGAATGTTGAGTCAAGTCCTAAAGTTGTTGTACCTAATAAAAGGAGAGGTCCAAGAGCACTGAAACATCATTCACAGCAAGATATCATTGGAGATCCAAATGCTCAAAGACAAACAAGGAATCAGAAATCTGATTATAGAGAATTGGCTGGGATGAATTGTTTTGTTTCTAATATAGAGCCGAAGAATGTTTCAGAAGCCCTAACTGATGAATATTGGATAGCAGCTATGCAAGATGAACTGATTCAATTTCAAATTAATGATGTATGGGAGTTAGTAGAACAACCTCCAAACATCAATGTGATTGGCACAAAGTGGGATTTTCGGAACAAGACTGATGAACAGGGAAACATTGTTAGAAATAAAGCACGTCTTGTTGCTCAAGGTTTCACTCAGATCGAAGTAATTGATTATGGTGAGACATTTGCCCAGTTGCTAGGATGGAAGCAGTTCGAATTTTGTTGGCTTTTGCTTGTTCAATGGACTTCAAGCTATATCAACTCGACATCAAGACATCATTTCTCAATGGGAAAATAAAGAAAGAGATCTAAGTTGCACGACCTGCTGGCTTTGAGGATCCATCAAGACCTAACCATGTTTATCGAGTTAAGGGAGCTTTATATGGTCTCGAACAAGCTCCAAGAGCTTGGTATGATAGGTTGTCTTCATTTCTCATCAACAACGGATACAAAAGAGGTAATGCAGATAAGACCATGTTTGTTAAACATCAAAACAACGATCTGATTATTGCACAAGTGTATGTAGATGATATCATTTTTGGAGCAACGTCAGAACAACTGAGGAACGACTTTGTCAAATCGATGCAGTCCGAGTTTGAGATGAGCATGATAGGAGAACTTACTTACTTTTTGGGTTTGCAAGTGAAACAACAGGATGATGGAATCTTTCTAAGTCAAGAGAAGTATGCTCTCAACATGCTTAAGAGATTTAGTCTTTAGTATAGCAAGGTTGCTAGAACACCGCAACGACAACAACAGAAGCTTTCTAAGGATGATCAAGGAAACAATGTAGATCAGAAGCTGTATCGAAGTATGATTGGAAGTTTACTCTACTTAACAACTACTCGGCCTGATATTTCTTTTAGTACTGGTGTATGCACAAGATTTCAATCTAATCCAAAGGAGTCACATCTTAAAGCAGTCAAGCGGATTATGAGATACATCAAAGGAACTATTGGTATGGGAATATGGTTTTCTAAGAGATCTAACTTGGATTTAATAGGATATACGGATTCAGATTGGGCAGGATGTTGTGATGACAGACGATCGACAACCGGAGGATGTTTTTATCTTGGGATCAATCTAGTTTCATGGTTTTCTGGAAAACAGAATATAGTAGCACTTTCTACAGCAGAAGCTGAATATATAGCAGCTACTTGTTGTTGTTCTCAGTTAATGTGGATGAAGCAAAGAACCCTGTTCTTCATAATCGCAGCAAACACATTGATATAAGGTATCATTTTATAAGAGACTTGGTAGAAGACAGTGTATGCAATATTGAACAGATCGGGACGTTAGAACAACGGGCTGACATCCTCACAAAAGCACTCGACGGTGAAAGGTTTGAAACAATTAGATCTATCATAGGCCTTTGCTTTTATTTTTACATGTTTTGCACTTGATCTAGCCCATGAGTTTTTGTAGGCCCAGAACACTTTTCGGATAGACTTAAAGGAAACCTTCGTCTTCACAGTAATGATGACTGCGAAACTGACACCCGTCACCCACGTCGCACATCAGGGGAAACTGTCACTCTTGCTCTTTCGCCTCTTCGTCTTCATTTTTCCTCTCTTTAAATCAGTTGTTTGGTTTTCACTTTACCACATTTCAGTTCTTAGTTTGAGTTTACAGATTATACAACACTATGGCATCGTCTTCTTCCACAAACCATCCTGAAAAGGCCTCTGAGCCAACCCCAACCACTTCAGAACCTCCCATTACATAAGAAATTCCTAACCCTACTGAGAATGTTACCGAAGAACCCGTTGCCACACCCAAAAATGTTGCTCAAACCAACCCTGAAGAAGTTGGAACCCAAAGCACCGAGTTTGCTGAAAATGCTGAGCCTCTAAACACTCTACCTCCTTCTCCTCCTCGAAACCCTCCTCCAAACCCTACTCAGGACCCTTCTCAGAATCCTACTGAAGACCCTTCTGATCCGGCAACAACTGAAGCTGACAATATTAATCTGGAAGATGATGACATTCTTCCTCACAACGAACCAGAGGTTCCTGATCAAGCCGAAGTTGAAACAGAGGTTCGACGACCAGCCACAAGACCTACTCAGAAGAAGAAGAAGAAGAGAAGCTCTTCAACAAGTGATGTTGGAACAGCGGCCAAACGACCCCGAACGCGGAGGACTCCAGAAAAGTCTAAAAGGGATTTACAATCACAGAGGGCGTTCAACATGACTTACTTCACCAAAGAGATGATGCTGTTTGGCACGAAGGATCTTGTCAACAGGAAGTTTATTCCAGAAGAAACTTTTGTTCACAACACTTACACCGAAATAGGGTTCGATGAATTCCATGAAGAGAGGCATTTGCTGAAATAGGCACGAGTTTTCAAAGCCTACTCTCCAACTTTGGTCAGGGAGTTCTACGCTAATCTTCACCCTGAGATTCTGAACAAAAGCTCTCATTGGTTTGGTAAGATATATATTCATGGCAAGTTCATTGATCTAACCCCTGCTGTTATCAACTCGTTGTTAGAACTTGCTCCCAACGACGCCTTGGAGACCTTCTGGAGTATCTACCTCATTCCCCTGCTGACATTGCCTATACTATCTCAAATGAGAGGGGATTTGATTTTGGACGACACAAGTGCAGTGCCTCAGACTTGACGATGAAGTTTCACTGCCTGTTCTACTTCTGTCGTACCAACATTCTGCCGACATCGAATGCTTCACATCCTTCTATTGAGATGGGTAAACTCTTGTTCTGCATTAATTCTGGTATTGAACTAATGAATTTTGGTCTGCTTGTTCTGAAAAGAATGTTAGGTTACTCTCGTGATTTGATCACAAAATCTGCAAGTCTACCTTACCCTGGTCTTATAACCCTTCTACTGCACCACAATGGAATCAAAATGAAGAAGGATAATCTGATTAAGATCAATGTGCATTCACCTTCTACTGATCTATCTTCGTGATAAACACAATGATTTCAAAGATGGACCACCTCCCTCTGGCACCGACCTTATCCAGCAGATCAAGTCCGAGTTACTAGTTCTGAGTGACAAACAGACTAAAATTAGCCAAGATGCGATAGCCACCAAGCGGAGGATTGCCCAGATTGTGAGCATGTTGCCCGGCTCTTTCTCTCCTATCTGCAAAGCTTCTTCCAGCACTGCTCATTCTGAAGAGCCCAATCCTTTTGCTGATGAGGAAGATTCTTCTGATGGAGTTGTTTGATCCATCAAGGGGGAGAAAATGCTGATGCTGGTGTGTCTATTTTGGTGAAATGATGGTATTGGTGTGGTAAGGTTGTTGACACTTTGGGGTAACGACTTTCTGACTACAAATCTTAATGGTTTTCGTGATTGTCTGATGGATGTTGAAACTCTTTGCTGATGACACTACTTTCATGTTTTTTTTGTATTTGGATCATGAACTATGAACTGTGAACTGTCGTCTCTGATTGATGCTTTACATTGATGATATTTTTGCTATATTATTGATGTGCTTGCCTATCATGTTCTTATTTGCTCAATGCTTGCATTACTGATATTTTTGATAGACACATTGTGATGGATCATCATCTCCATGAAATGTGGGGGAGATTGTTAATACATTGCTTTGACAACTTAACATTGTACTTTTCATTGAGATGATTTTACAGGTGTTAGCACATCCGGTTAACGACGACAGTTAACTTTGCTGGAAGTTATTTTAATTGTATTTATTTAAATATTGCAGAGTCTGTAATCTTAGATAGATTTTTGAGTGTTTTTATTTTTGATTCATTGTTGAGATTACAGAGAGAGATTTTTTGTAAATGTTCTTCAAGAATTGGATTGTAAATTGTTAGAAGAACAAGATTGGAGAAAGAGTCTACACTGTGAATATCTGAAGCTATTGTGATCTACAATCAAGAACGATTTCTGGAGATTCAGGGAGAAAGATGAAGGTCATGGTGATCGACAGATCGTGATCGTGCCTTGGTGAATTCAAATAGGGTGGTTTCCCTACAGTCGTAGTTGAGGGGGAGTCCTAACTACACTGCTCTACTAGATTTGTTCATCTAGGGTGAGAGTTTGTTTTCTAGGTTTAGGCATTAGATTGAGTATGTGATTTTGATCTTTAGTCTAGTTCAAGTCCCTGGATTGGTATCCCCTAGATGTAGGTTGCAAAACCCAACTGGGTCAATAAATTGATTGTGTTTTTTACTGCTTTCACAAACATGTAGTTAGAACAATGCATTAACAACCATAACCGAATCTTGAAGTATAAGGGACCGTCACGGATCAAATTAACTGTTCCAAAAAATTAGAAACTAATGACTTTTTTTTTAGAAGTCGAAGCCAGAGAAAGGGTGGTGACAGCCATATCACACAAATTACAAATAGAATAAAGGGGAGGGATAGGAGGCCGATCTAAGGTTGGAAGACAGTGACTTTGCCACTTAGGCTAGTCCTCATCCCCAAATACTAATGATTGATGGAAAAAAAACTCATTTAGTCCCTTAAGTTTTTTTAATTTCCAAAACATCCCACAAATATTGAATTAGACGAATCCGTCCCATAACTATCCTAATCATAGCCGAACCCGTCCATGAACTGATTTTTTCGCTAATCATCGCCGAACCCATCCCATAACTTTCCTAATGAAGGGATGGGTTCGCCGATGGTTAGTGTAGTTATGAGACGGGTTCGATGATGATCAGCGGAAAAACTGGGTTCATGGACGGGTTCGGCGATGATTATGGTAGTTATGGAATGGATTCGGCTAATTCGATATTTGTGGGACTGTTTTGGAAATTTTTTAAAATTTTGGGACAATATAGGTTTTATTTTCCAATGATTGACACTCAACCGAACTTTTTTTTGTAAAGAAAGGTATATGTAGGTGGTTCTGCAATTATGTGTTAGTTACAATTCATAAAGGCGAAAACTTATTGCATAACTGATTCAGTCCTTCAGTTAAATTAGAGCATAAATAATCCACCTTGAGTTAAAATGGTGCCTTCACAGTTAAGATTGGGAAAATTATTTTTCTGTCCCATGGGTTTGTCTATCATCATTTTTCGTCCTTTATTTATAATTTTTTAAATTAGTACCACACGACATTTTTGTATTTTTAATGTCATGCTGTCAAATTTGTTCTCTATGATTAAATTTTGGAAGTTAATTTGCAATTTTATACATAATTATGTGGAAACATTTTTGAATTTAAATACAAGACTGAAAAGTGAAGATAGAGAGTGACAAAATGAAAAGTGACAATATAACACCCTTGAACCCTAAAATTTTTACTATTTATTATATTTATTTTCAAAATTTGAAGTAACAAATTCAAAAAATGTAATCATTATATTTTTAAAATTTTCCATCCCGCAACAATGATTGAGAGATTTTGTAATTATGTCTTTCCATCATTTTGTCTTTCCATGGATGTAACATCACCCCTATTGTCACTGTAATTGCGAATGTTAGTCATATTCATTACTCTTAAGCAGACAGGTCATAGAAATTCTCTTGTCTATAGGGTCCTGCAGGAAGGGCAATTGGTCGTTCTTGTTCATGAAGAGCACTGCATTCTTCACAGAGAAGTTGGAGGCAGCATAGCAGGAATACCACTGAGATCTCTCTCAACATGCACATTATGCATTCCCTATTTGGCCCTGATGAATCATCACCTCCAAAGATGCCTGAAACACCGGCAGCCTCTTTCTAATCTTGCGAAACTGTGTACTCGGGATCGTGGATGCGGATGCGGATGTGGAGGTGCTCCCACTTGCTGCATTGATGCCATAAGAAGCATTGAGAGCTGCAATTCTGGACTCATCTAACTCGAGCCTTAATTTTGATGTCATGCTCTCAAGGTTTTCGATGTCATCTTTGCATTTTAGCATATCCCTTTAGGCGGTTTGCCTTGAATTCTCTTCTTCAGCCTCTGTTTGAGCGTAACCTTTTTCTCTTTTCCCCTTCTCCTCATGCTTCTATAGGGCCTGGAATTGATATATACAAATTACCTAAAAATTGGACAAGATTAGGTCAATTGTGTCACTCCATCATATGTAGCCAAAAAGATGGACACTTGAATGTTTGGTAAAATAATGTGAACTTACCTTGAACTAATTGTCAATTTACATAAAAATCTGGCTTCGCCTCACATTCGCCAAATCCTCCAAAAGGAGTTCCTTCTCTGCAGCCCGCGACTCCAACTTCTTCACCAAATCTTGCTCCCTTTCCAAAGCTTCATGCAAATTTATCTCCTCGTTGAATGCCTCATCAGTGCTCTTCACTTGGTCCCTCAGGGCAGACTGTTCCTCTTCCATCATTTTGGATGAGGCTTCACCCCTGTTGTCACTGCAATCGTGAATGTTAGTCATCTCCATTACTCTTAAGCTGACAGAGAATTTGTATGTTGTTTAATGAGTGCATCCTCCGCCAGCTGCAAGAAGAATCAATGTTGTATATCAGTATAGCTTAATAATCACATTATTAGACCATAAATATATAAATGTTGTATTTGGATCGGGGGATTTGGATTTGAGGGGATTTGAAATATGATGGATTTCAAATATTGTGAATTTGAATTTCTTTCCCAAATTCAAATCACTTATCCAAATGCACCTACAAGGGGATGAGAACCTGCCCAAGCGGCTAAGTTTGTGTCTTCTAATTGGGGGTTGGATTTACCACCCGCCTCCTATCCCTCCCCTTTATTTTGTGTGACATGGGCTCCCACCACCCTTTCTCTGGTTTCGGCTCCTTAATAAAAATAAAAAATTTTAAAAAATAATATACCCTACAAGAGCTTCATATCTTTCGGGGACTAATAATGTCGTTCGATTTTCTCGCTTGCTACATTTCATCTCTTTATGCGATAGACAATAAACAAGCTAGATTAAGAAATCTTATCGTTGCTTTTGGCGAGATTTTTGTAGAGTATGCATAATCACACATAGTATTTTAAAGTAATTAAAACCCACCAATTAAAAGAATAGTAAAATTCGAATGGTTGTCAATAATTAAATCATACCTTTAATCAAAAAGTTCTTTGAGCAGTCCCGGCATAGACAAATAATCAAGAAATCTAGATTAGACAAAAAAACATGAATGTTATTGCCATAACATTTCTCTCTGTGCAGATGATGTAGTTTTATGGTTGTTGAAACTACGACAGAACTACGAACAGAACTACGCCAGCAGTTACTAACAGTTACTGACAGACATGTGCGGCAGTTATCTGCTCTGTGTGCGCGTTTTGACCGACCCAGACGGATCTAATTCGTTTCTCTGAGTTTATATACCTCAGTTAGATCCTCTGTAATTAAGAGTTCCAATTATTGAGTTGTATTTTACACACATTACACATTTTTACACACACTTGAGTAGCTTATTCTCTCCAAGACTTGATTGTTCTATTCTTTGAGAGAGTTTAGAAAATTCCTTGTGTTCTTTCTGCAAATTGAAGATCATTCCATACTCACAAGGTCTGCGCTACATTGATTCAACGAGATTTATTTGTTGAGAAAAACTTTCTTCGACACCCAATTGAAGTGGCTTCGCGGAAGCGCTCGATGTTTGAAGGAGATGAATTCAGGAGGACTTCTATGCCGAGATGCCATGGTTCTTGAAGCCTGAACAACCGGAGAATTCAAATTGGACAGGATCGTCCGGAGACTGAGTTGTGGGGGAGTCACTACTGCAGTCTGTCTGCAAACAGGGAAGTGTTGCATTAGAGTTTGAATTGGTTGTTTTTTAGTCTTTTAAGTCTAGGTCTTTCTTGAGTATTAGTATAAGTCGCCTGGATTGGAATCCCCCAGACGTAGATCCGTTGGATCGAACTGGATCACCAAATTCTTATGTTTTTACTTTCCGCTGAACACTCTGTGCATACACCACTCGTTATAAGGTAGTTCTGACTACTGCTCGACAACGCGCTTAACACAAGATTTCAGTATTATCTAGGACCGTCAATTGGTATCAGAGCCTGCTCTCTGACGTACTAGAGGCGATCTGAAGAAATCTTGGAAAGATGAATAGAGAAGGTGCTTCACTTTCAAGACCACCTTTGTTCAATGGCACCAACTATAGATATTGGAGAACTCGGATGAAGATTCATCTAATGGCCCTTGGAGATTAAGTATGGGACGCAGTCGAGACAGCTTGGACAGCACCAACTCGACCACAGACTGTTCCAGCAGGTTCCACTGATCCACCTGGTAGTCGGCCAACGACTGAAGCTGAGTATACACAAGCCGAGAAAGATGCCAAGAAAGGAAACTATACTGCCCTTAATGCAATTTTCAGTGCTATGGACGAGATGCAATTTCAATTGTTCACCAACCACACGTTAGTTCATGATGCATGGAAAACGCTAGAGGTGATGTACAAAGGTTCTGAAGACGTTCGAGCTACCAAATTACAGCGAGTTGAGACCATGTTCGAGAATCTGAAGATGAACAAGGACGAATCGATCTCAACATATTAAGGTTCAAAGACATTGTAAATCAAGCCTATTCTTTGGGATTGATTTATGATAATCAAAAATTATTTCGGAAGATGTTGAGGACTCTTACTAAGAAGTATGCCCCGAAGGTTGCTACATTGGAAGAATTGGATAAGTTGAGCACTATTACCTTGGATGGTCTAGTTGGAATTCTTCAAACCTATGAAATGAACCACCTCGAAGAAGAGTCAACAAGGAGTATTGCTCTCAATGTGGAAGAAGATTCTGGAGACAGTTCTGAAGATGAGGTAGTCCACCTAATGAAGAAATTGACCAGAGTGGTTCAAGAAAGGAGGAACAAAAGAAAGACTCAAGATCGCAATTCTGATGAGGTTCAGACGACTGACAGACCACCCCGCAGAGATTCTAAAAGAAAAGACATCAGTAAAAGTGATCGATCAATTCGAAAGGGGAAAAACCATGAGAAGCCTGATAAATTCACTTTTGTGATATGCCATGAATGTGGAGGAACGGGACACTATAAATCTGAATGTGCCACAACCAAAAGGAAAGAAATGAAGGCAAAGAAAGCATTGCAAGCAACTCTCAGTGATCAAGACGACGATAAGACTCCTGATCAGATCAGTGACACAGAAGAAGTTGTTGCATTTACGTTGAGAGATGCAAGCCCCACTACATTGGAAGGTATAATCAAATCAATATGTTTTTCACCTAACAAAGATGCTTCTGATTCAGGTGACGGTGATGATGAGTATGATCAACTACTTGCTGACTACAATGAGCTTAAAGAAGAATTTGAAGCTGTTGTTCGGGAAAATAAGAAGTTGTTGGGACAACTTGCAGACGTCGGAATTGCTTATGATCTTGAGGTTGAAAAGAATGAAGACTTGCAAAAGGCAAACAATACTCTTAAAGGCAGAATCCATGATATGGAGAAAGAGCTTGATGATCTCAAAGCAAAGAACAATGAACTTCAAAAGGTATCTAAAGGTAAAAATCAACTTGATGAAGTTTTATCTTTGGGAAAACGTGTAGGTGATCAAACAGGTTTAGGCTATAAGAAGCAAAGCACTCCTAGCAAGACAAAGTTTACAAGTGGAGGCTTCCTCACTTCAACTACTGATGCACCGCCTGAAGAGTTCATCGGAAAGTCGTCCAAACAACGGAAGGACTGCCTGTACTGCAATTTGCCCGGACACACTGCTGAAACATGCATGCGGATTCTAAGAGATCTCATGAATGGTAGACCAGTCGTATGGCCTGATCAAGAGCTTCGAAAGAAATTCAAAATGCAGAAAGCATGGATACCTAAAGGTAAAACTAATAATGAAGATTCTGCTTGTTTTGTAGTTCTTTCGGTGCAGGAACAACATCGAAATGAAAAATGGTATTTTGATTCGGGATGTTCAAGGCATATGACGGGAAAGAAAGAAGTCTTAAAGGACTTTACTGAGAAGGATTGCGGAGCCGGCATGTATGGTGATGGTACTCGAAGCAAAATTGCGGGTTATGGTAAATCTAAGGATAATGTTTGCAGGATTGAGCATATAGCGTCGTTGGAACAACGGGCGGACATCCTTAATAAAGCTTTAGATGGAGAAAAATTTGAAGGCCTAAGAAGTACCTTGGGTCTTTCCTACCACAATTAATTCACTTATAACTCGGGCTGACTATTTTTAGTGTATAAGTATCATTTTTGCTGGCCCAACATAAGCCCAACATGAGGAAATTGCTCTTGATGATGAAGAGTGATAATCCATCACGGGGGAGATTTGATGTTGATGTTGATGCACTTTTGGCTGGTTGGTATATTTTCTGGCAGTGCTGACTGCTTGGTAACTATTTATGAACTACTTAGTTTTATATGCTCTGATATTTCTATCTGCACTGTGATTATGATATGAATGCTTGATGGATGTTGTTTTTAATTCATTTTGATTATTCTGTAACATCCTATTTGTGAATCATATTGTTTTGCTATGATATGATCTCTTATACTCTTTGAACTTAGATAGTTTCAACACCATTTGGTGATTGTTATTGCCATAACATTTCTCTCTGTGCAGATGATGTAGTTTTATGGTTGTTGAAACTACGACAGAACTACGAACGGAACTATGCGAGCAGTTACTGACAGTTACTGACAGACATGTGCGGCAGTTATCTGCTCTGTGTGCGCGTTTTAACCGACCCAGACGGATCTAATTCGTTTCTCTGAGTTTATATACCTCTGTTAGATCCTCTGTAATTAAGGGTTCCAATTATTGAGTTGTATTTTACACACATTACACATTTTTACACACACTTGAGTCGGTTATTCTCTCCAAGACTTGATTGTTCTATTCTTTGAGAGAGTTTAGAAAATTCCTTGTGTTCTTTCAGCAAATTGAAGATCATTCCATACTCACAAGGTCTGCGCTGCATTGATTCAACAAGATTTATTTGTTGAGAAAATCTTTCTTCGACACCCAATTGAAGAGGCTTCACGGAAGCGCTCGATGTTCGAAGGAGATGAATTCAGGAGGACTTCTATGCCGAGATGACATGGTTCTTGAAGCCTGAACAACCGGAGAATTCAAATTGGACAGGATCGTCCGGAGACTGAGTTGTGGGGGAGTTACTACTGCAGTCTGTCTGCAAACAGGGAAGTGTTGCATTAGAGTTTGAATTGGTTGTTTTTTAGTCTTTTAAGTCTAGGTCTTTCTTGAGTATTAGTATAAGTCACCTGGATTGGAATCCCCCAGACGTAGATCCGTTGGATCGAACTAGGTCACCAAATTCTTGTGTTTTTACTTTCCGCTGAACACTCTGTGCACACACCACTCGTTATAACGTAGTTCTGACTACTGCCCGACAACGCGCTTAACACAAGATTTTCAGTATTATCTGGGACCGTCAATGACAAAATGATTGGAACCCCCAAATAATTGATTGATGCAAATTGATGAGGAAATTAGCAATTGAATTTATACTATTATTAATAAATTACTTTAGAAAGTACTGGCGGAGAAAATATGAGCGAGAGAGCGAATAGGGTTTCCCCTGCGGCGGCGCCATGCACGGCGGTTCCACCCCATGACCCAGGCGGAAAGCCTGCAACTTTTGCGCAAATTTTGTCTCAGGACAGGATGGAGACTGAAGATACGGAGGTGCCGCCTCCGAAACGACGTGACTTACTGGCGGAAGGACTCATTCGCAAAATCTTTGTGGGGGGCAACCCTTGCTTACCGGATTTTATTATTGATGAAGACTTGGATTAGGAGGCGGGGAAGGTGTGGGAGGAGACATTGGTGGTTAAATTGCTGGGGACAAAGGTGGGCTACTTTACGCTGAATGAGCGACTCCAACGTATGTGGAAACCTACTGGTGGCATGGAGGTTATTGATGTAGGGTTCGGATGTTTTATCATCAAATTCAATGTGGAGGCAGACCGTGATAAAGTGGTTAATGGTGGTCCATGGCTCCTTTTCGATCACTACTTGGCTCTCATGCCATGGACTAGGGAATTTGACCCTAGTACGACGCAGGTGAATAAAACCCTTGTTTGGGCGAGATTGAATGGGCTCCATATGCATCGATATCGTGAGGATATTCTGTGGGCAATAACTTCGGGATTGGGAGAGGTGGTCAAGATCGATACTTGCACACAGAATTCTTCTAAAGGCCGATTCGCGAGAGTATGTGTAGCGTTGGATTTGGAAAAACCCGTTACTGGTAAACTTCGGGTCAACGGCAAGTGGATCCCGGTTGCTTATGAGGGGTTGCACTTGATTTGCGCGAACTGTGGGCACTATGGACACTTTGAACGAGACTGTCCGACACTGCCTGTGAAAGATGACGAACCTGTAGCATCCGCGGACGATGCCAATACAGGAGATAAGGAGGCTGCGGGGGTGGACACTGCAGACAAGGGGGAGGTGGCTGTTGAGTCTTCTTCTGGCCTTGCTGACGGTGATCCAGCGCTATGCCCTGGAGAGGAAAAGGTGTTTGGAGAGTGGATGGTTGTACGAAGAAGGCCTCGGCCCCAACGTAAACCACGAGGTGGACTTAATATGTCTGGGGTGATCCGAGGGATGATATCAATGAGGTCCATCCCCCACATAAAGGGCAGGATAATGGTAAAGGAAAACAAGTGGTGGAGTCCGAACATGTTGGAGTTAGGGACCCTGTTCCGGCTGAGAAAGGTACTGGTGGTGAGGGCATTAATGTGAATAAGATGGCGCTGGTTATAGTGGAGAAGCCGGAGACATCTTCTACTAGTCGTAGACATGATCATGGTCAGTCACATAAGCGCCCTAGGGTGGCCAAGAGGAGTTTGGAAGCGATGGATTTTTCGGAAGAGGTGACGGGCGCAATAGTTGCACCTACTGTCGGGCATCTTGACACTGGGGGCGCTCGTTCTGGACGATTTAGTCCACTCTTGGATGTGGATGCGGATGCGGACATATGGGCGGATGCGGATGATGCGAGTATGTGAGCTGAAATTTTCTTCCTCCGTATAGTTAATTTATGGATTTTAAAGTTTTACAATAATTAGTTGGAATATATGTGGAGTTATGAGTAAAACGGCTCAGAGATGGGTTAGTGAGGTAATTAGGGAGCATAGACCCATCATTCTATGCTTGATGGAGCCGCGGGGACAATTTGGTCGTGTGAAGTCTTTATTTCTAAGACTAGAGTATAAGCAGGTTGTGATTAATGAGTCCGTTGGCATTGGAGGTGGACTATGGGTCCTTGCTTCGGTGCATTTGAGATGTCAAGTATCAGTAGTGGATTGCAGACCGCGGATGATTTCTGTCGCCCTCCAGCATGATGCTTGCCGCTGGGTGGTCACTGCCTTATATGCAAACCCGAATTACCAGAGGAGGAGGTCTAACTGGGAGGACCTTAAGATGGTGGCAGAGGTAGTCGAAGATCCGTGGGTGGTAATGGGAGATTGGAACGAGATTGTTAATGAGTCGGAGGTGGCTGGTGGAGTGTATCTTGGAGAGAGGGCGGAAGAGTTTAGGGGAGTCCTTGATCAGTGTCGTTTGGTGGGTATTCCCATGTATGGGCCGGAGTATACTTGGACTAGAATGAATGGGGGGCGTCGGATTAGCAAGAAGCTTGATCGAGGAGTAGCCAACTTTAATTGGTTGGATCTGTTTGCTGAAGGTCGCATGTATCACTTGCCGAGGGTTGGGTCGGATCACTGTCCATTGAAGCTAGTGTGTGGTGATATGCAGCAGGTGGCGGGGCCGAGACCGTTTCGCTGGGAGGCGGCGTGGAGGCTTCATTCCGACTACAAATCTGTGGTTCAAGGTAGTCTGGGGCCTGGAGGCATTCCTGAGTTGCTTAGCAGGATGCAGAATGCCTCGTTGGAGTTTAATCGGAATGTATTCGGCAACATCCGTGCACGGAAGCGCAAACTGAAAAATAGGATTATTGGGTTACAAAGGGCTCTTGAACGCTGGGATTCCGCTAGTTACGTGAGATTGGAGGCTGAGCTCAAGGCGGAGTTGGAAGAGGTCTTAGCGCAAGAAGAAGTGCTATGGCATCAAAAATCTCGAGATAAGTGGGTCGAAGTGGGAGATAGAAACACTAGGTACTTTCATGCTAAGACGAAAGTACACAGAAAACGTAGACGGATATATGGGCTGCTGATGACTGATGGGGGGTGGGAGGAGGATCAATTGGTGTTGCAAGAATAGGCTATTGAATACTATTCCAACATGTTTGCACGTACTGAAGAGATGGTTGTTGGACGAGCGCTGCCTAGGCTGCTTCCCTTGGTGCAGCAGCACGTGGAGGCCTTGGAAAAACCGGTTGGGCATCATGAAATCAAGAAAGGCCTTGACACGATGAGACCGCTCGCAGCGCCAGGACCGGATGGATTCCCGGCTGCTTTCTACAAAGAATATTGGGAGATAGGTGGAAGCACAATTTCTGAGCACATCAATGAGATTATTAGGAGCCGGAAGCTGTCGGACAGATTTGCCCACGCATACCTGTGCCTCATCCCCAAGGTGGACATGCCCACGTCACTTATGCAGTTTAGGCCTCTTACACTATGCAATGTGAGCTTCAAGCTAATTACCAAGGTATTAGTCAGGCGGCTACGGCCTATATTGTGTGAAGTTATTAGCCCTTTTCAGTCGGCCTTCCTTCCGGGACGAGGAACGATGGATAATGGTGTATTATTGCAGGAGATGGTGGCTTCCATAGAGAGCTCTAGGCTGAAAAGTCACGATGTCCTGATCAAGATTGATCTTTCAAAAGCCTATGATACGGTGAGATGGGATTTCCTGAATGAATGCTTAATGGAATTGGAAGTGCCGGGGCATTGCCGGGAGCTCATTATGCAATGTGTCACAACGTCCTCGTTTTCAATTCTCTGGAATGGCACTCCCATAGGGGATATACGAGCCGGGCGGGGACTTCGCCAAGGTGATCCGCTCTCGCCCTATTTGTTTGTCATTATTATGGAGAAGCTCTCCCGGACTATTCTGGAGGAGGTTGATAATGGTATGTGGAAACCTATTTCGCTGTGCGAGGGAGGCGTGCAAATATCGCATTAAACGACCTAATATTTTGTTCTAAATTGGAGGAAGGCAGCATTAAATGCATGGCGGACGTGTTGGATCGCTTCGGGAGGCGATCAGGGCTGCATATTAATCCAGGCAAGTCGGGAGCCTTTTGTTCACGTCATGCTTCTCATGTGGAGGTTGGATGGCTTGAGCAATATATGCATATTGCAGCAGTGCCGGAGTTGGGCAAGTATTTGGGGTTCCCTATCATCCATGGGCGCATGAGGATAAATAATTTTGATGGAATTATTAAGAAATTGGAGGATAAATTGGCTTCTTGGGAAGGGTTTATGTTGAATAAGGCTGCGCGCGTCACGAAGGCACGGGCGGTGCTTGCAGCGATTCCAAATTATATCATGTAGGTTCACCTGTTGCCTAGTGGGGTCTGTACGAAGATCGACAAGATTATTTGCAAATGGATTTGGAAAGGTGTGGAGGATAGAGGGCTGTACCTTGTGAATTGGCAGGAGGTGACGAGGTCTCGCCGTAATGGAGGCTTGGGCATTAGAGCGTCTCACCATATGAATGTTGCTCTCATGGGATGGCTGGTGGCGGATCTAGTTGGGGTTTCTGACAAATTATGGGTTAGAGCATTGATGGAGAAATATGGATTGGCTAATGGTGCATTCCCACAACCTCATTATCGGGGAACGAAGGTGTGGAAGGCTCTCTGCAAAGTTAGCAAGAAGTTGAAACCGGGGTTTGGCATAAGGATTGGGAATGGGGATAGCTCGGTGTGGTACGCTCCTTGGTGGCAAGGGGAATATCTGGCTCACAAGGTTCCATTTGTTCACATATGTGATATGGAGCTTCGTGTAAAGGATCTTGTGGAGGATGGCAAATGGACGTTGAATAAATTGTATACTTGGATTACTGATGAGTTGAGGGCGGAATGGGAGAGTAAGAGGGTCCCTTGGTTATCACCGAACACTTTAGACATGCTCCATTCGCGTTTGAGTAATAATGGGGTGTACTCTGTCAAGTCGGCATATGCATTTTTGGTGAATGATGAACCTGCGGCTGCATCTTGGATGTGGATCTGGAGGAAAGAAATTCCAGAAAAAATTGGTATGCTTTTATGGTTGCTAGGTCATGGCTCGCTGCCATGTAATGCTCTCCGGCACAGCCGATCGCTGGCTTCGTCCCCCCTTGTGCATGGTGTGTGGTGAATTCCCGGAGGATTGGCGACATGCGCTCTTCACTTGTAGATGGGTGGCTCTGGCGTGGCAGGTTGAGGGGTTTGATTGGGTTAAGATGGTGGAGTCGTGCCGAATAATGAGTGTTTGGAATGGTTCCAGGCTGCTTGGCGGCTAGGGGGAGCAGGTTTTTGGCAACCCTATGGGTGGTGTGGTGTGAGAGGAACAAGAGGGTTTTTGGAGGTGATGCCACGAGAACCTCGGTGTTCCGCGCGAACGTGGTGGGGCTGGGGCGTCTGATGGCAGGGCGGGTTGGCAACACTTCTAGACAAGTGCAATGGATTAGGTGGAAGGAAGAGGATGTTGAGGGGAGTGTGATGCATACGGATGGGAGTGTTGATGTTGGCCAAGGGAAGTCTGTATATGGGGCTGTCATCCGGCATTCGGATGGGAGCTGGGTGAGCGCATGCAGTGGCAAGTTGGGAGTGAGGACTGTGGTTGAGGTGGAATTACTTGCTGTAGCTCAAGGCCTGCGGATGGTTAAGTCCATGGGGGTGAATGTTCAGGTTTGTTATTGTGATTCTCAGGAGGCCGTGAGGTTGATTCGGGAGCATATTGACAAGAGACATGTTCTGTGGCCGCTCGTGAATGATATTAGGGTGGAGATGAGAGAGATGCAAGGTTGTGGGATTCGGCATCTGCTTCGTGAGGGTAACCAAGTAGCGGATGCGATTGCTCAGAGGGCCTTGGAGGAGGAGCAATTCTATACCACTTGGGCGTTCCCACCAGATGGCATTCAGACGTTGCTGGATCGAGATGCTCAGGGGGTGGCTATCCCGCGATTGCGATAGATGACTAGATGATGGGCGTCGACTGAGGCTTGCTGCTTTGTTGTTTTCATTTTTTCTTTTCTTTTCATTTGTTTTCTTTTCTCATTTATTTGCTCGTCTTTTTAGGCTGTGTCACCAAAAAAAATAAATTACTTTTGACCATTTCGAACCCCAATTTATTATTATTTAAAATTCATCTCTTTTAGATAAAATTAATTATTATACCTTACTTGCCAACTAAAATAATATTATCCACCGTTGGGGTGCCAACGGTGCTCCCAATCTGCTCCGCGGGGCATTTTTAAATCATATTATGATAAGAGTTTGAATTATAAAAAAAAAATAAAAAAATAAAAAAAAATTAGCATTTAAAATTTAAAATTTTCTATAAATAATAAATACTACCTCCGTTCCTTTTTAATTGTCCGTACCACATTTCACGCAATCCAATACACATTTTCAATCTTCAATAACTCAAATTGCGTACAAGTAAAATTATGAAACTTTGATATTCTAAATCTATGCGATTAGACGAATCTAACAAGGTTTCACTTGACTATTTTTTGTCCTATATAACTGTATTAAAAAGTCGAATCAAAGTTACTCAATGAACAGTAACAAAACTCCTACCGTGTCAAATAAAAAGGAACGGAGGAAGTATTTTCTATTTTATTAGTCAGATTTTAAACTCTATCATTAAATTTTAAACTTTAACTCTCGCCAAGTTTTAACTTTTCAAACTTAAAAGTCTCTCAACTCTTATTTTAAACTCAAACACCAAATACTACTGCTCGAAATTATCAAAATTTGAAACTAGTTTTCACCATTAATTTCAAATTTTAAATTTTAAACTTTTAATTCCAAAATCTAAACTCTAATTATTTTTCCAGTTTATATATAGGTAGATTTTTAATATAATTAATTATATTGATGATAGATATATGCATATGTATGAAAAAAAAAAAAAGATAGACAAATCATAGGGTTCCCTCAATTAATCCACACCAATGTCCTATAAAATACTATTTAGAAAGTAAAATTAGATATTATTATTTATTGTATTATTAATTATACTCCCTCCGTCCCATTAAAAGTGGCCACTATTTCTTTTTGGGGTGTCCCATTAAAAGTGGCCACTTTCCCTTTTAAGTAAATTAGATTAACATAAACATGATTAAAAACCCCACAATAATGACAATTCTACTTTCTGCACAAAGTCCCTATATATGTTTAACCATTAATATCTTAAAATGGGTATAAATAAAAATTATATAAAATATATATTCTAAAACTATACGATTAGACGATTCCAACAAGATCACACTTGACTATTTTTGTCTTTTTACATCATTACGATAACATTAAGTCAAAGTTAAATAATAAATATGGTTAAAAGTCAAATGTAACCATTATAAATTAGATGAATGAATTAGTCAAATTTACTCACACCACTTTAACTACTAAATCCCACTACCTAAATTCCCGTGCCCAAAAGAAAGGGGCCACTTATATTGGGACGGAGGGAGTACTAGTATTATTCCATCCGAATGGGATGGTATGTGACGACATTAGATATACAAAAAATTTAATTTTCATTATTGTATTTTTTAAATGAATATATATATATATATATTTCTATAGTATTTTAAAAATATATTCTTAAAGATTAAAGTACAAAATAATAAATAAAGAAACAATTATAATTATATAATGTAAGTTAAAATTTCTTTGAAGCCGAATTGAGTCTTAACCCAATAATTGGGCAAAATTACTCTTTAAAGCACATTAATGATTTTATATTAAATGAGTTTATATTAAATTACTTTATTTATGATGATAGCCCGTTACTGTTCATAAGATTAACAGATTTTATATAGTATAGATATAGATATTATTTTATTTTATTATATAAAGGCCATTGATTCTATAACATTTGACATGAGGAAACTATGTTTATCTGTCATACATACGTACCTACTCTCTTTTGTTGCCAAATATTATATTATAATAATAATAATAATAATAATAATTGTAGTAGTAGTATATCATAATTTTCGCTCGCCTCTTCAGGCTGTTTCAAAAACAAAAAAATAGTTGTTTATCATAATGTTTAAATTTGAAAAATATTCCCTTCTTTATTTTCTTTTTTAAAAGGTAAGGTAAAAAGACAAGCTTGATGTGATAATAATTCTTAATTATTATTGTTGAATTACTTTTTTTCTTTGTGAGGCAAATAAAAAATTACTTAATTTGCATATTTCAGTAACATAATTCTGACAATAAAAACAAAATATAGCATTTAACCCCAAATATTTTCTTTACATTTTATTTACGTTTAAAATGAAGCTAAGTTTGTCCATTGTTGTCATGTCCATGTCCCCAACCTGCATGAACTTTGTCGAAACTTTTATAATTCGCAGTCTCCTCCCAATTCATGCGATGCATCTACCACCAACGTTCACAATTTCCTCATTAGTGTTCTGAAGACACAATTTCACAAGAAATGTAATGGCACATATCCAATGCTCGATAGTAGTTTAATCCACCGGTGAACCCTCCCTGTATGTTTTCTTAAACATGCTAGCATAGCACTCAATGTCACTCTCGGAGATTTTTTTTTTTTTTAGGAGCCATTGAAGGCCTGGAAATGGGTGGTGGGAGCCCATGGCACACAATTACAAAGGGGAATAAAAGGGAGGGATATGAGGCCGGTGGGGATCGAACCTACAACTTCACTATAAAAAATAAATAATTCAGTAAATAAAAAATAAATAATTCAGTAAATAAAAGAATTACTACTATGCTATCATATTAGATATTACTCTTATTTTTATCAGTTTTTAATTAAAATTAAAAGTGTGAAGGAGTACTAAATAAAATAAAATAATAAATACTTGCTTGAAATTTGAGAAGCCGAGCAGAGAATTAAGATTTAAGGGTTTCATACAGACACAAGACACAATCAACAACTTATCCTTAATTTGGACATTAATTCGGTTTTTGGTATCACAGATTAGTCTCTATTTTGAAATTTTTAGTTCTTGTTTATAACTTTCTCAGTTATGGTCCTATAGATGTGTACTCATTTAAATGGGAAAAAAAACCTCATTCGTCCCATAAGATTGCCAATTTTCTCATTCCATCCCAAAAAAATTGCATTAACCAAATCCATCCAATAATTTTACTAATTTTCGCCAAATCCGTCCAAAGCCCATTTAATGATATTTTTGAGCTGATGTGGCAACTAATTAATAAAGAGCCAAATAATTTGACCACTTGAGCTAACGTGGCAACCTACATGGATGGTGTTTTTGGACCCAAGAGAAATAAAATTTTCCCCCATTTCCCAAAATTACCCTACCCCCAAATCTGCCATCATCTCTCGCCTCCTCCATCCGTCACTCCGTTTCGCCTCCACCATCTGCCATCGCTGCATCCGACCACTGCGGCTCTCCGTTTTGCGTCTCCTCCATCTGTAATAATTGAACGTCTCTCCCTCGGCCCTCTCCTTTGGCATCTCTCTTCCTCCCTCGCCGTCCCTTTCCTCTCCATCGCCACAACACGGCTGCCGCCCTCTTCCCATCGTCGCCAGCACCACGCCCCCGCCCCCCTCTCTCACTCTCTCTCTCTCGTGCGTGCAATTCCTCATCTGCCGCCACCTTCTCTCTCGCGCCTCCTTCCCGTCCCGTCGGCCGGTTCCTCTCATCGCCGATACGCCTATCGCCCTGCTGCCGCCGTGCCGCACTCCTCCCATCGCGGCCAGCATCTCTGCCACAGTACAACTCCACCGCCACCTCCCCTCTCCGGCCACTATTCGGATTCCTTACCCCATTCGGTTAATATTTCTCAAGTTCCAATCTCCTCCATGCCTCCTGTTGATATTTCTGAGCTCTATTATCATTCAAGTTTAAGTAGATTATTTCCAATTTCTTAGATTAGGTATTTGTATGGGATTCTTGAGAATTTATGTCAAATGTGAGATTAGGGATTTGGATATTCAATTTGGGGATTCTTGAGAGTTTATGTCAGATATGGATATTATTTGGTCTTTGAGAGTTTGGGGGTGAAAGTAATTGATTTGCCAAAATTAGAATCATAGATTAAGAATTTTTGGTTGTTTGATTTTCCAGCAGCTGCAGCCGGGCTCCTTCTAAAGAAATGGAAAGGAGAGGATAGAGGAGGGAGAGGGAAGAAAGTGAATCAGGATGGGAACGCCGTGTATTCCTTCCCTCCAAACAAAACATATGTGGCATCTCCAAACGGCAGCTTTCGGTCAATAAGTGGTCAAATTGGTTAGCATATTGTTAATTATTTGCCACATCAGCTCAAAAACATCATTAAAGGGGTTTTGGACGGATTAGGCAAAAATTAATAAAATTATTGGATGGATTTGGTCAATGCAATTTTTATGGGATGGAATGAGAAAATAGGAAATCTTATGGGACGAATAGGGTTTTTTTTTCCCACAGTGTGTGGGACTCCTTATACCTTATTTATATTGATGTGTATAGGTATCTACCCATTGTCGATTAGTTTTGAATTGAAATCTTCAAATTCATGGGTGAACATGTGTCAGCAAAGCCACCAAGATTCAACAAAGTTAGATAAGAATATATTTCTACAGAACGAATACAAGTCAACTATCCATCTTGTCATTGCTTACAGGAAAGGTAAAAGCAAAGAATATACAAGTAATAGGTGGGAAATATATGTCATTTTTGAGAAGGGCGTGGTCGATAGGAGGCACAAATTCTTTTCTCTATAGGTGCCCTGCACGAAGGGCAATCATTCATTCCTTGATGCTCATGAAGAGCGCTGCATTCCTCACAAAGAATTTGGTGGCAGCATGGCAGGAATACCACCGAGATCTCTCTCAGCATGCACATTATGCATTCCCTATTTGGCCATGCATCATCACCTCCAAAGTTTCCCTGAAAGACCGGCAGCCTCTTTCGATGCTTAAGAAACTGTGTACTCGGGATCGTGGATGTCGATGTGCTCCCATTCTCTGCATTGATGCCATACGAAGCATTGAGAGCTGCAATTCTGGACTCGTCTAACTCCAGCCTTAATTTTGATGTCATACTCTCAAGGTTTTCGATGTCATCTTTGCATTTCAGCATATCCCTTTCCGCGGTTTGCTTTAATTTCTCTTCTTCGGCCTCTGTCCGAGCGTCACCTTCTTCTCTTTTCCTCCTCATCTGATCGATGCTCTTCCAGGCTTTTATTTTCCTTTTCTCCTCATGCTTCCATAGTGCCTGAATTTGATACAAATTACAGCAAAATTGGACAAGATTAGGTCAAGTGTTTGACTCATATGTAACCAAAAAGATGGACCCTTGAATGTTTGGTAAATTAATTTGGACTTACCTTGAGCTCATTGTGCCGTCTCTTAGAATATTCTAGTCGAGAGGAAAAATCAGTCTGGCTTCGCCTCACATTCGCGAAATCCTCCAGAAGGAGCTCCTTCTCTGCATCCCCGGACTCCAACTTCTTCACCAAATCTTGCTCTCTTTCCAAAGCTTCATACAAATTGACCTCCTCCTCGAATGCCTCATCATCAGTCCCCTTCAATTTGTCCCTCAGGTCAGACTGTTCCCCTTCCATCCTTTTGACGGCAAGAACGTTTTCCTGAATTCGATTGGCCTGCATTTCTAGTGAATCTTCCAATTCACGTAGCCTTTCTCCGGCCTTCTCCAACCTTCTTTCTATTTCCATGAGCTCCTCTTTCTCCTTCCTTAACATTTTCAACTCCTTCATATCTTGTCCGAGTCGCCATGCCACCTGCATCACCTTGTTGTTTGCCCAATCTGTGACACCTTGAAGCTCTTTCTCTAGTGCCTGCTTAACAGGCAACAATGTCTGAACATCATCGTCGGATGAACCACTGGCTTTGTCGGATGAACCACTGGCTTGTGATTGGAGAGGTGTCCGAGTTTCCACCATAGCACAAGCTTGTAACAGGTTCAAATCGGACAACAACAAGTACCACATTGTGTCCGCTACAGTGAGCGCGGGCGAAAGCTCACGCAGTACATGAACCCCCTCAAGGATGGTGTACTCCACCAGATCCTTCAGTTCATTAAACAAAGGCGGTTTAGCTGAGTAGCACTGCCATTCCCTCTTCAGTAAGTAGAGAGTTGCTTCAGAAACATTGGATATAATGTCTTGTGTATGATCAGGGAAAATAGAGCTCTTCAGGATGGCCTTCTCAGCAACATCCTCTGGGTAGGCTAATTCGCAAATCTTCGGCACCGCAATTTTCAGCATTTCCTGTAAATTACTTTGCAGGAGGTCATAGAGTTGAGGGACGAGGGGTTCGTCCCAACCGTCATTTAGTCTTTCCATCATTTGGGATGAGGCTTCAGCACTATTGTCACTGAAACTGCCTGTGTTGGTCATCTCCATTATATATATTACTCTTAAGCTGACAAAGAATATGTATATATGTTGTTTTTATTGAGTGAATCCTCCTGCCCCTGCAACAAGTATAAATGTTGTATCAGTATAGCATAATCACATTATACCATAATTTTATTTTGAAAGGAAAGTTGACACCTAAGATTAATGGGTGATTATTAGAGTTACCCCAATCATATTTAACATAATCACAACTTTTTCCAAGTCATGCATGTTCATAAGTGGTGTAATACAACTTCACTGGGTTTCAAACACAACTCTTCCATAAAATTACGGGAAAAATAATGAAAGAAAGATTTGATCTTTTTGTGACGGAACAATCAAGAATATTATTCCGAAGCAAATCTGCAGGAAACCTAAAAACAATATCAATCTTTTGTAGTGTCTTCAATAAAATTCGAACAATTGATACACATCGATGTAATTAATTGTCGATGCATGGCATTGGCGCCCATAAACTTTTAGGCAAAGTTATTATAAAAAAAATTAATTCAAAATAAATATATTTTTACGGACCGAATTTTAAATTTCGTCGGTATTGTCGTCGGTAATTATTGTCGATAATTTTTTAATAGTAGTTATATATTAATGACATTTCTCAATTGTAGCATATTTTTCAAAAATTACATTCATTAAATGAACTTATATTATAAATTGCGATCTCTCATCACCATGTGAAGAATAGTAATTAAGATTCATCAATGATTGTTAGTATATAAATCATACCTTTTTTAAACTCAAAATCTTTAAGAAAACCAAAACTTCTAATGCGTTTCCTGCATCGACAAATAATTTAGAATGAACAAAAAACATATGAATTGTAAAATAATGGAAGGATGTAAAATATAGATATATAATAATCAATTATAACTTATATCAAAATTTCAGGGAATAAAAATTCCCTTTTAATTGTCCTTTGAAAAAATAAAAATAACAATCAGAAGATTTAGATTAATCCGAAAATATAACACTGCCCAAATTCGGATGTTCACATCCATAAACTAAAACCACACACCAAAAAATGGATCCAAAGAGAGGTGCAAAACCAATTATCCAGGCAACAAAATAGATCTAAAAACATGTACCAACAAAAATATGATGAATGAATTTGAAGTATGAATTTAACATTAGATTGGAGACAAATTCATATTTTCAATTTCAAATCCGCCAAACCAAATAATTTTAGGATGGATTTTTAGAGAAAATCATCCCATCATTTTAGAATATGAATGCACCAACTTGATGTGGATTCAACTAAATTTCAATGAATTAAAAAATAAAATAATCGAAATTGGCAAATCATTTTACCTGTATGTAAGAAACACTTCCTTCTCCTAAAAACTAATCTTCAATTCACTAAAAGAAAATAAATAATCTGTATTTCACCTTCACTCAGTGCAGTATAATTTGATAACATACATACATATATATAGACACATAAGGCATCTTTTAAACCTTTGGATTATTTTAAATTAATTATAAAATCAGCCATTGGATTCATACTATTCATTTGATAAATTAACTTTGGGACATTCTGAATTCCGATACATTAAATGCTACCAATATTTCAAAAAAAATTAAAAATATAAAAATTAGATAATACCGTTATTATATATTAAAATAATGTAATAATATTATACTATTATATAATTATATTTTATATATATATAATTCTCCATCTGTCTATATTATTTGACACTCAAATTTGGCCACTAGTATTACATATAAGGAAAAACAAATGAAATACAGTAGTAATAACATATCCTAATATTTAAATTTAACCAATTATGCTTAGCGCATTTAAGTATTAATATAAATATTAATTTCATTTTTCCTTTTTTTTTTCTTTTTTTCTTTTTTTCTTTTTTCTCACTCTTTTTTTCCTTTTTGAAAGGTAGGATGAAAAGATTCCCTTGATGTATGATAATGATAATAAGTATGTCATTAATGTCAAATTACTCATTTATATTTTCGGCAAAATGAAATAAATTATTTTGCAAATCCTACAAAAATTTAATTACTAATATTAAAAAGAAATAGAACACCTGAACCCCAACATTTTTATTATTTATTATTTATTTTTTAAAATTTTAAGTAATAAATTCACAAAATGTAATCACTATATTTGCCGGTTTCGGTTTGATCCTGCAACTACGATTGGGAGGTGGTGGAAATATTTGATGCCAGAACTCATCTTGAATCAAAATTAATCAGTACAATAAATCGGATACTCTTTTTTTTTTTAAATATTGACACTCATGTGTCGGCAAATATGTGGGGAGCTAAGCCACACAAATTACAAAGGAGATAAAGGGAATGGGTACGAAGCCGGTTGGGAGTCGAATAAACCCCCCAAACATATGATTTGAAGTCATGGAACATGACCATTAGGCCAAATCCCCATTCCCACAATAAATCGAATACTGATGATTGATTCAACCGAACTTTAGGAGAAAAAAATCATATATATATATATATATATCTGATATATATATATATATGGCAATACAGAGTAACTGTTTCTGGCAACAGTTAATGTAGACATGATCTCTCTATTTTGCCCTTTTCTACTTATTTTTTGTCCTTTTCTGCTTCCTTGTCTGTGTGATTAGTTCATCCTATTTTCATCATATTTCCATCCATCATTAATGCGTCACTTTCTCCCCATCCCTTTTCTTTCGTCTCATCATTTTCTCTTATTGTATGTGAAACCCCAACGTGATCTACAGTAGTACTACAGTAGTACAATGATTTCCCTTCGAGCCTCTTCCATACCCGACCCCATCGCCCCACCTATATTCCCATACCCTTCGTCTTCGCACTTCCTCCGCATTCCTCACTTTCTCTGCATCCTCTCCATCCTTCACTCCGTCGCCCACCATCCTTGGGTGTTCTGCGCCGCCGAGGCCTTCTCTTCTTCACAAACCTACCTGGACAGTTCCTTCATTCCCTAAATTCGACCCGCCCTCTGCAAAACCCTAACTCGACATAGTTCCTTCCTTCAAGTGGCCTCGCCCCATATCCACGCTTCCGCCGCACCGATGTTCGTCTGTCAGCGTTGCTGTACTCAATTCCCCTCTATTTTCGCCTTCGTTGAAACATCAGTTCCCGTCAACTCTTCCCAGGGTACCATCCTGTCCACGCACTCAATGGCCAGCTTCTTCGGTCTTGTCCATTGCCGAGGTCTGTCTCGTCGCCCCCTTCCCTCGTTTGTACGGCTACCGTGAGTTGAAGAAAGGATTTTGCCCTATTTACCGTGGGTAGCATGGGGATTCCGATCGGAGGCATTTTTCATCGAAATTAGGGGTAATGTCTTCCATTTAGTTTTTAGCAATAGGAGTGGATGAAAGATACATAACCTGATCCTGATGATCGTACTTTCCGCGATTTTCATTTCTTTGGTGAATTTCTCAAAATTGTTATTCTGTATGATATAGAGGATTTTCTATGGTCTTTTGCACTGCTAAATCTTTTTAGGTGTTAAATTGTTTCATAGCCCATTTCCACCCCAGCGGAAGCTATTTCCAAATCTTGGGTTAATTCGACTTCTCCAGGTCCTTCTATCCATCCTCCACTTCGTGCCTAACGATTTCTCGTCAAAGGTTCCCTTTCACCGTTTTGGGTGCGCCAGCTTATGAGGTGTCACTTTTCTTCCCTTTGCCCGTGGGATCTGCTTCATCTTCCTCAGAATGTTCGAATTGTTGGTGGGTTTATGGTGAGTTTGGTACACAAGTTTATGGCAATTGTGCCTTTCAGGTGCTTGCACAAATGCTAGATCAATCTGTGTATCCTACAATTTGCATTTACTGTTTCCAGTCCTAATATCTTCGCGTTTGATGTTCTTGCAGTCTTTTGCATCGTGTGGAAAAGTAATACCTGCTCCTATCCTTCATATCCACTTTTGATGAATGTATTGAGAGCAAATCATTTATTGGTATGCAATCATTTTTGATACTCTTTTTGTTAACCAGCTTCCCCAAATGCATAAATATTTATGCTTACAATTTCTTGTATTCCCTCATGCTTTCATGTAACCTGTTTCACATGACCTACTTTCTTCTTCATTAACAAGCAGATGTCGGCATCCTCATTGACACTGGGCTCCCCCCCCCCCCCCCCAAAAAAAAAAAAAAAAAACCGAGATGATACCCTACAAGAAGTCATCCTGATATTCTAACTTTCGCAGCCCGTGAAATAGAGAGGTGCCCATCAGATACTCTCTACAACCACTATTGTCGGTGAAGAAACTAAGGTTTGGAAGACTTTTAATCTTGTACTTTGTTTAGATTTTTAATTCTTTCTTGAATTGGAAATAGAACATAGAGGGAGTGAATTATTATTCTTTAGTGGATTGATTATTTTGTCCAGTAAATTTGGACAATTTTTTTTTTTTGTTCTTTAGTGGAAAAATTAAATTCGGGTTACCCTTTCCTCACACTTGTATTTTTATCCTGCATATCTTCAATTCTTTATATAAAACTACTATAAACATATTACAAAGTGGTCTAATAATAATCATAGATCTCCTTTGACTGAGTGTGTATTTTCATAAATCTCATAGCTACAGTTTGAACCAATGATGAGTGGGGCTGTAATGTTCATCAGCTCATATATGGCCCTGTATGTTCTTTTTAATTGGTTTCTTAGTTTTAATAATATTATTACTATGCTGCTTTGATTCTTTTACTTATAGCCTCAATTTTACACAATGGTCATCCTTCTATTCCATCATAGTGATGGAGATCTTACTGGTCCATTTGTTGGTTCTTGGTCTTTTGTACAATGGATGCTAAGTTAACCTCATTATAGAATTCTAACCATACGTGCATTGTTCATTTTTTGTTGTACTATGCGAAGAATCATTAACCTCGCAAAAATCTGATTGCAAGTTGCTTTGAGTACTGAATTTCTTGATATATTGGGATACAATATTTTCTTTGTTTGGTAAAACCAAAATGCATGTACATGTGCATAATGCAAACTCTGGGTGAACTAGCTAAAGCTGACTGTGTTCTCAGTGCTTTAAAGTTTTTCAAATATTGCATGTTTCAGGGTCTTCTCAATTTGTGTTGAAAGGAAAGTAAAGTTTTTCTTATCAAAGCATAACCCAATTTTTGTCAAAATCCTGGTTATGTTCTGACATATGCTTTTTTTTCATATTACTTGAATCTGAGATAATCTTATTGTCCCACGGAATGCACAGGCTTTGTTGTGCCATTGAGCCATTCAATTACTACTTATCTAATGTAGTTGAGTATACTATATGCTATTATGGAATTGGTTGGGAAGCAGAATCTTATACCACTGAAGGTTTAAATTTTTAGCAGCCCTATGAATGGTTTGAAGAACAGGGCATGCAAATTTGCATAGCATGAGTTCTACAAAGATAGAGCAAAGAATTGTGTGGATGATTTGCAAGGCAT
The DNA here is from genome assembly GCA_030278955.1 of Hygrophila difformis. Classification (NCBI taxonomy): domain Eukaryota; kingdom Viridiplantae; phylum Streptophyta; class Magnoliopsida; order Lamiales; family Acanthaceae; genus Hygrophila; species Hygrophila difformis. The sequence goes on along the minus strand of JAOANR010000014.1, from coordinate 286,085 downwards.
GTTCAGCAATCTTCAATGGTCAACCAGAGGGGAAGGTTAGTCGCACAATCGATGTAAAACTGATTTTGAGTATTTGGTGTGATCAAATCAAAAGGGAGAATTGACATCGAGTTCGATGGCCATGACTTGACGCGGAGTTGCATGTCTGTCTGTGTCCGATTCTTCACTTATCAAATGAAAGTTCGATTTATGGCCCAGAATAGAGCTGATGTAGAGAGCATTTATGGTTTACTCATATTCCTGCACAAGAACCGAACATTGGCATTGTTTCTTATTCATGTTGATTTTACTGACCGTGTTCTTGGTGGATTTGTTGAGTTGGTGCAGACATGTTTATATTTTTATGAAGTAAAAAACAGACAAGCTACATGGTTAACTAACAAAGTGGAACACCTTCTTAATATCTCATCTATCTATTTCCTGCCCCTTTTAACTTTCTTGTTGTTTTAATTTCAATTCTATTTTTTTTGTTAAGCTGGTGGAATGGGTTATCTCCTCTAAGTGGTTGGCTTCTTTCAAGGTTGAATGGTGCATGAACTGGTGTCATTTGTGCAGGCTTTTTTTCCTAACATCAGACAATCATTCAAAGTGTGGTTGTAGGTAGCAATTACTCAATTTTCCATGTAGTCTTGTTGATGGCACTATGGGAATTGTAACAATTTATTGATATGATGTTTAAGGTTTCATATGGGCTAGTTGTTTCCGCATATTTTCATCTTTCGGGAATTCATGTTTGTACATATCTGCATTATGTCTTTAGCCTGCAAAGAGGCATGCATATGAACAGAATGACGATAACCCATTCACTATGAGTCAAAAGAAAGCTTATTTGATATTGTATATAGCATTTCTCTTTAGGTCTGATTCAAGAGAAGCTTATTTAATATTGTATGTAGCATCTCTCTTTAGACACCTACACGCTCTTCTCATCCTTGCACTACATATCATTTCCAGTTCAGCTTTACAAACCAATTCATCGGCCAGCACAGCGTAGCGCGCGGCCGATCGGTTTCTAGTATATATATCTAATATATATATATGTGAAGCAAGTGGTGAACAATACTTTTGAGTGAACAGAACTATTCATTAAATAGTAAATGGGACGATGTCGTGTTGCTCTTTCACCTATCCCAACTCTGCAATTGTGTTCTCCGCTCTCCTAAAAATCGAGGTTCCCCAATTGCAAGTTTAACCTTTTCGTCCACGACTCCGTTTCTCTCGCGGTGGAGGGTGTGCAAAACTGTCCGGCTGCCTTCTCCGATCTCGAAGAATCCCTACGTATCATCGCGCCCCCCTTGCCGCCCCGTTGTCCTCGCCGAAGGCCGTTCCCGCGACGCCGTCTCCGTGCGCACCGTGCCCGACCTCCAACCCTCGTCCACCGCCACTTCGTGGCATTCCCCTTCGCCTGCTGCCGTGCCTTTCATATTCCGTCTACATCCTGGTTCGATCCCACCAATCTCTGCTGCCCTAATCACTCCGTCGCCTCCGTTTCGTCCCCATCGCCGTTGCCCCAACGCCGCAGAGACGCCGGCCTCCGACGTCCTTGGCACCGCGCTCCCTCAAACACTATACGCTGCTGCGGGACAGCAATTGTGAGTTTCCCCATCCCAGAAAATTGTTCTTTGGGAAATTTGAATTGTTTGGGGCTGCATCTTAGGTTCCCCGTTTCATTTTCTGCTCCCTGTAACAATTTTCGTTGCTCATTCTGTCATTCCATATTGTTGGTCATAAATTTCGCCGGCGTGGTTACTATGATTGGGGAAATTTTTTTATGAAATGGGGCATCCCGCTCAATCATGAAATCGTTCTGAATAGGGCTTGAATAACTGGCGACACTTCACTCTTTCCGTGCTGTGTACCTCATGTTCTTGCTAAAGTGTAGTTGAACATGTTTACTTGGTTAGTCCATTTAAGGGCATATTTTTTTTGCTTGATTTGGGGAAAAAATAGGTTTTGAACGTTTTTATATCCTGTTTGGTGTGATTTAATTTTTCATGCTTTTAGGTATGCTATTTACCCTTACAGGATTTAGCAGTAATTATGTGTTCAAAGCTTCACAATTGATTTATATGATACATATGATTCCTTTTAAATTAGTGGACTATAGGGCGGGCCTGTGGCTGTGCTTTGTTCATCTCGGTGTTTCTTATCTTGATTCAATTGCTTAATTTAAATATTTAGCCATTACACATTATGAGTATATCTATCCTTTGTTGTAGTTGAATATTTATAGTCCCTTATTCTACCTGTTCTAAGCGTGCAATCTAACCTAAATATGTACTGTTTTCTCATCCATGGAGTTCGAACTCCTTCCACTGAGGTTTGAGGTGATTGCCTGTGTTTTAATGGATGGTTTCAAGCTATCTAAGCTAATGATTTTAACAAGCCCAATACCTAGAAACTCTTCAAATTAGATTTGATTTGTGTATCTACTTTCACACAACATGACATATTTCATTTTAATATTGAAATTGTATAAGCTACTATTTCATCCAATCTCATTATTTTGAATATATACTTTTTTTTAATCTATAATCTAAAGTTTGTGACATGACACCTTCTTAGTTTATTTTATCTTCTTCGTTATGTTTGGTTTCTGCAGCCTGCTAGAAGTGCTGGAGTTGGCCCAGAAAAGAAGGCAAGAAAAAGCTTCATACGTGTGAGTTATATTAATAAATAATGGAATATGCTGAGGGAAACTGTCCTTAACTTCTTCCATCTATAAAATAATACAAATCCAGTAACTGAATCAAAAGGCCAAAACAAAAATTCCAATGGAATTGTCGTAGTGCTTATAGATAAACAGTAATGCAAATTACTCCTACGATAACTGATCAGACATAGTGCTTATATATAAATAGTAATGAAAGCGTGTACTGAATTTGATCCTGATCACACAATGCATACTTAAAATAATGAATATGTTACGGAGAACTCCAAGAACTCCAAGCTATTTGCTTATACTTGATCAGACATTATGTCTGGTCAAATCCAGAGATAGTGTGATTATTTGTGTGTCGTTAATTTAAAGCTAACATTAATAATGAGATCCATATAATAATTTGGGGATATGCTATGTTTTATTTATTTTTCTTTTTGCAATCATCATTATTGTGCATAATGTGTAGCCATGTGAATACGATTAATAGTTGAAACTTGTTTCCTTAAAATGGCAATAGAGTAGGAGATGGGCTTCCCTGGATTACTCATGAGTCAGATAGTGGTAATATGGAAATTGAAAGCTTGTATCGGGGCCACACTGTTCTTTGTGTCATGTGACCATTTGTATGTTCATGCATAATATTATTTTTGTACAGTCTTCACCGTTTCTTTTCGGTCTTTGTAAGCTTGCTAAGCACATGGTATTTTTATTCTTCCACTTTACAATATAAAATAAAACATGCCTCCCATTTGCACTTATGCTGTCTTTGAACTCTACTTTTTTCCAATTCATTGTATTATTCTTGGATAACGACACATGACCCAAAAAAGTCATCAACAACATTTCATGGATGAACAAGCCTATGCAACACAACGCCTCTTTTCCGAAGAAGTTGGTGAACAACCCGCCCAACAATGCACTCCCCTCCAACAGCGTCATAGGACTGCTCGTCGTTCTCAATCAACCAAAACACAGGTGTGCACCATTATCTAAGAATTCCTTGTGGTCATATGTACTCATAATTATTTTCTTTCCTTTCTAAAATTTTTATTTGTGGTGTTTATTGGGAAAACCATTATTTACAGGATGTAGTTCAGGGTGAAGCCAGCAGCCAGCATCGGCGTATTAGTAACCGTGAGGCTCGAGCAGCCCGACGACACGCCTTGCAAGAAGCAGGAATACAACTGAATGAACAATCCAATACCAGTCAACAACGTAGGTCTGATCGACATTCTACAGCAACCAAGCCACAGGTATGCAGACACAACTCATAATGTGAAAGCGATGAAAAAATTAAATAAAGTGGCTTAGTCAAGTATACCAATTTATTCATCTTTAAAAAGTTTTAGCTTAATTATTCATTTGTTAAAAGATGTATGAATAGTAGCTCTGGGAAGAAATAATTATTTGATGTCTCTTTACTTTTCTATTTTTCCATTGACAAATGCCTTTCTCTTTTGACATTGAAATCCATTTGTTCTAATATGCCTTGTCTCTACATTAGTGGTAAGTTTGGAAGTGTTACCCTTTTATTTCTAATAATTAAGCCAACTCTGAAGTGCGTGCAAAATTCTACTCATGTTATGATAGTATACTTTGTTAGAATTGTAATAGTTGGAGGCCATTAGTAGATGCTATGCTTTTTCTTTTAAATGTGGTTAATCGTTTCGATCATTCGTTCTTACAAGAGCTGAAATTTGTTGATTGATCACTTGGACCTTAAGAACCCCAGCAGGCTGCATGTGTGATGATTTTAGAAATATTTAGCTTTACAGTTACATTATCCATTGGATAGGCTTCTCAACTTACAGTTACTCTGAGATGACAATTCTGAACCAGTCCATTATACGCATAAATTGCTTCTTATACTATACTACATGAAACAATCCTTAGGTTTGCATTTTCAGTTGTATGGCTTCTTTTCACTTTCTTAAAATGGAACTTCAGATCGACCACATTCAGCGTGAGGATGCACGCATTGCTGCATCAGGCTCAACACACCCTAGCCGTGCTCGTCGCACTTGCAATACAGTGCAGGCTGACCCACTGGCAGCCCTTCACACCCTGCCCTCGGTCCGCCCTCAACGCAGGCCTCGCCGCCAGTGCCCTCTGCCTGCTGACGAGGTATGCCTCCGCCAAATTAACTTTATTCTGACATACCCGCTTTCCTTTTCCTTCTATTTGGTTCTTCGGATTCCCTTCTATCGTTTCACTGCATGCACACCTTTAACACCCCACACCACCTGATGCCTCTGCCAGTTCTTGTGGGTGCCATGGAGCACACCATGCCCACCAAGAGTTTGTTGTCTTCTGTTGGTTTTCCCTTTCAATATTGTCTTGAGATTTTACTTGTTGTTGTTTTCGATAGCTTGTTCTCTTTGATTCCTCCGTAAAACCAATTCCTTTTTTGTTGTTCTGGCTATGCTTTCTTCCGTTCCTTGTTGTGTCATCCATGTTATAAGTCTATGTATGTCTGCCGTATTTATTGTTGCCACTGCGTTTGGAGTTAAATATGGCATTATAGTGCTGGAGAATTGCGTCTTCACAATGGTCTTCTCTTATATACTTTTTATGTCTTTCTTCTCTTATTTTATCTAAATGAATGTATTTGTGTGTTTGTGTTTACATGTTTTAAATTTTAATGTTATCTTATTGTTTATTGATTTTTTTGTAGAAGATACATATTGAACTTTTTAAAACCAGCTTTTTTCATTGTTGTTTAGAGCCAAAAGGTTCTGTGTAGCTAATGTTTTATTGAAAAGCAACCTCAGTCATATTCGATTAATATGAATGGGGAATATGCAGTGCTCTGTAGTATGGAATTGGAGCATTAGGGAATTGGTGACCTTTAAACATAAAAAATTGCTCATACTTGCTGATTCAAGGTAATTTTTTGTTTTTTACTTTTCCTTTTTTTTAAAAAAAAATGGTTTGAATTAATGGAGAGAAACACAATTAATGTAATTGTAATTGTAATTTTGAGTGATGAGATGCCATTCTTTCTGGTTTCTTTCGTGCTCAAATTACTGCTATGTGCTGTTTTGATTTCATTTTCTGTCCTTATGGGAGTTTATAATTCATAAATGTTCCACTTTTTGGTCTCCTGAACCTTATGGGAGTTTATAATTCCATTTGGTTTAATTTTTATGGTCATTGTTATAAGTCTTTGAAGGTCATGAACCTTCTTAGTCTCACTATCTCGTGAAAAATTCGCTTTTGGTGTCATTGAATTTTCTCTGACCCACTTTTTGTCAGTGTTTATGAAATTTCCATCTGGTCCCATTAATAATTATTTTTTCCTGTTCTGGTCCATCTGTCTATTTTTCTTTTTTAAAATAATATTCATATGGGATCAATGTGCACTCTTATGCCAACATCTATGTGGTCGGAAGCCGTACTTCCTCACTTTTGTTGCTGGTGCACCACTTATATTCATGGTGCAGGTCATACATATTTAATAAAAACCCTTTAAACTATAGGGAATACATGAATCTCCGCATACAATCCCTCAACATCGATGCCCGCAAACTCGACGTTCTCGGCGGCCGCAACCTCAGGTGCGTAGAAACAATATACTCAGTTCACCATGGGCACCGCCTTCCCCAACGATCTGCACGCACTGTGCTGCATTACTATTCACGGGTGAGTCTAAAGGATTTTGTTGTGCATTCGGCACATTTACTTTACACCCCCTCATGACCCACCCTGTTCTGCAAGACCTTTTCATGCGCCGCCATCCGCTATCAGATCATTTCATTACATATATTCGAAAATATAACAATTCATTTGCTTTCTCAACTCTGGGTGCCAACTATGATGTTGGTATGCAGCGTAATGAACAAAATGTGTATGTATTCCGTGTGAATGAGATGATGCATCATTTCATCAATGCTTTATTCCCAACTGTAGACAAACCCAGGCATCTTCAGCTTTATTTTCATGATGCCGGAATTGAGCTTGAAAGGCGCATGCACCACAACCCTGAACTTAACAAAGATCTTGTTGCTTTACTGATAGCTATAACATCAACGAATCCCTATGCACGTTTCTTTCGTCAGCTACACACTATTCCATGTCTAAATGATTATAAAATCTGCCTAAGAACATCTAAACGGCTGGACAATCGAGTCTATAATCTTTCTACTGTTGATGATATTTCTGTCATATGGCAGGATGGTCAATCAACTGATGCTAGCCTCAGTCGTGATATACAAGTGTATCCATTGGATGGCATGCCCAAGAAAGTTTCGTACTACTCTTTTGCGTATGACCCCGTACAATACCCTTTCATCCATGCATTCGGACTGGCCGGCTGGCAGCCTGGCATGCTTAAGAGCAAACGCAACAGACATGCTGCTGTAGAAACTGAAACGGCTGCGCAATTCTTTGAGTCTTTAAATGAATCATCCAGTGGGCCACCGCCGCAAAAGCAAAGGCGGATGGATAAAGGCCATGTGTCTATTCGTGAGTACTATTCTTACCGCCTTCAAATTCGTCCTGCTGCTCCTAGCATATTGCTAAACACTGGCCGCTTATTCCAGCAGTATGTGGTTGACCAATATATCAAAATAGAAACTCAACGCCTTGACTTCTATAGAACAGAACAAAATAAAAAAAAACAACGAATTGAAACTGTCCAGGGAATACAAGATGCTTTTCACTTGCAGGGCTTAGATGATCTAAATCAAATCAGAAAACCAATCGTTTTGCCTTCTTCATTTATTGGTGGTCCTCGTGATATGCACCGCCGTTATATGGATGCTATGGCCCTTGTTCAAAAGTTTGGAAAACCTGACTTTTTCATTACAATGAGATGTAATCCACAGTGGACTGAAATTACACAGCACCTTTCTGAAAATGATAGTTGCACTAACCGACCTGACCTTACTGCGCGGATCTTCCGCGTGAAACTTGCTGAGCTTAAACATGAACTCTTCGATGCACATCTCTTAGGCCGTGTGCGTGCTTACTCATACGTGGTTGAGTTTCAAAAAAGAGGCTTGCCGCATGTACATATGTTATTAATCATGGAAACAGAAGATAAAATGGATGATCCTTCACAGTACGATGATTTCATTTCTGTTGAACTCCCAGATCCTGCTACAAATATGTACTTGCATGAGCTTGTTGCAGAACACATGTTGCATGGACCTTGTGGCGAGGACAACCCAAACAATGTATGTATGCGTGATGGAAAATGTAAAAATCATTACCCCAAAGATTTCAATGATCTTACAACACATGCTCCGAATGGGTATCCCCTATATCGCAGGCGAAATAATGGGTCAGTTGTGTTTCACGGAACCGTTTACTAGATAATTGTAATACCCGAGAATTTTCTAACATAAAATAAAACAATAATTAAATAAATAAATAATAAATAAAATAAATACTATAAATAAATAAACAAATCCAGCAAATAAATAAATAAATAAAGATAAGGAAATGAGAAATGAGATTTTTACTTAAAAAGGAATTAAAGGAATTTAATTCAATAAAAGGATGGATAAATGAAACACCAAAACCCGACACTAATGAACTCGAGTATTCGAGTCCAAAACATCCAACTAGACTAAGAATAAAATTAGAAAGAAAGTATGAACTCGAATATACCCCGGGAATCGGCATTCGGGAGCAAAGAGGGATAGAAACCCGAAAGAGAGGCGGAAACGCACGACGGATCGCACGACCCGCCCGGACCGAAGTCCAGGCGAAGTCGGCGCGGTGGCCGCGCGCTGGAAGGGGAAAACCGCGCCACGACCGCGCCACCCCACAGATTTGGTTGTTGCGTGAATCTCTCACCCGAACGCGGATTTTTCGACTTTCGGTTGAACATCTCTCGACTCCAGAGTTCTAGGTCGGCCGTGGATGCCCTAGGGACTTAGAATTCTATAAATAAGCCCCTTGGGAGCCCCGAACAAGTTTACGAAACCCTAAAGCACTCTATACGTTCGAAACCCTAAATCCGGAGTCGTCGGAGGCACGAAACCAAGACGAACGCTGTTGGACGAGTTCGCAACAGATCTCCATAGTCGTGGTAAGTCTCGGTCCAATCTTTATTCAATAAACGATTCGAAAACGAATCCTAATCATCTCCTTTTTTTTTCTTTCTACACCCCCGTATCGAATCTAGATCGTAGAACCCGACGAACGGAGAGGAGAAACGGTGATCTGGAAGCCACGCCTCCGAATTGGACATTCCCGACGTTCATAGATACTGTAAGTTAACCTTACATGGTTTTGGGAGATTTTAAAACATTCGAAACCTAAAAGATTTGACAAGAATCATAAATCTGACTACTTTTGTTTTCCTACCGGCGCAACAGAATTGTTGAATTTTTCCGACCTTTAAAACGAACTCAAACGGAAAAACTTAAAACACGAAAAACGTTCCTAAGACTTAGACCTAGCTACTGTAAAAATTTGAGAATTTTTGGAGTTGATTTGATAGGTGAAAACCCATTGAAACCGAACTGTTTGATTTAGATCTTGAAATCTTGGACAGAACTTAGGATTGATCTTGATCTCGGTTTTGATATAGGATCTAGGCTGTTTTAGATCTTTGGCCGAACATGAAAGTTGTAGATAAATGTCTTAAGATGATCCCTGTCAAATTTCATTAAATTTGGAGTTGAATTGATATGGTAGAAACTGAAATCTTTGATCTGTGATGTATTGAACTCGGACAGATTTCTTGTTATGCGAAAATTAGCGATTTTGACCTACTTAGGTATCTCGGATTGAAAAAGTTAAAACATGAAAGTTGTAGATCTTGATGTTTCCGAGTCAGATGTGAAATTTTGGAATTTTTGGAATTAAATCTGATTTTAGACGAATTTTGGAGTAAACTGTGATTTACCGAAACGAAATTTTGAGATCTTGTTGAAACATGGAATTAACCTTTAGGGTTGAAACGAATTGAGATATTATTTCTAAATTATTACATTGGAAGTCAGATTTTTTAAAAACTAAATCCCCTTACAAACTTGATATATTAAAATTAGGGGTGAGTGCTCTGCAGGGTGCCCCCTAACGATTCACTTCGTGCCGTAATGGACGATGGTGACCCCGCGCGCTATACTTGAAATGTGATATTGCCAAAACGGCGAAACTTAGAGCCTACACTCTCGTGAATATCCGTATGGGTTTCCCGAGGCTCCGGAGTGGTACTGGGTATGGCTGATACGGCTGCGGCCGCCGGGCTACCGGCTAAACTTGTTGACATCGCGATCTTTATCGTGAAACTTGAAATACCAAATCGGGAATGTAACGGGGATTCTAAATTAAATTGAACTAGATTAAATTATAGTGTTGTCCAATTAGATTATTTAAATGTTTTATTTAAAATTATGGCTTTTATGATTAAACCATGTGATATGTGCTATTAAATAGAGCCTGAGATAGATGGTGTTATATGATATGGATTATATGAAATCAAATATTATGTTATTATCATGCTTTTGTTAAATTATTAAAGTTATGGCTTTTTAAACCCTACGATCATGCATGTGTTAACTTACTCAGCAATTTTGCTGATCAAAACCATTTTTATTCCTTTCTTTACAGAATATGTGGAATGAGCATGTGTGAGCACGAATCATGCATGGGATTTTGGGAACTTTTATTTTGCTTTTAAATTTCGTACTTAGACTATATTATGAACGGGCCTGTTTAACCCGTGTTTTGGCCATGTCGGCCCTATTTAAATTTTCCGCTGCGATACTGTACTAAACTAAATATTTCCGCTGCGCTATGCTATTATTATTTTCGATTTATATTGTATGGGCTATTTTGAATGCTTTAAATGTTTTAAACACTGCAATACCTAGCCTTGCATCTCTTTAGTAAGCTCGGAGAAACCGTGTCTTACTAGGGAGATGTGGCGGTGACATCCCGACCTGGGTTACCAAAAACCGGGGTGTTACAAGTTGGTATCAGAGCCCGGCTATTTTCAAATTATTATTTTTAAACCATTATTATTATTTTTAAACTATTATTTAAACCACTATTATTTTTAAACTATTATTTTTAAACCATTATTATTTTTAAGCTATTATTAATATTTAGACATATTTTAAATTTTAAATTTTTAATTCCATGGAGAAATTTTATTTTAAAACCCATGGGAAAAAAAAATATATGGGTATTAAATTATTATTGGGGGGAAATATCATTTGCATATGCATGTTGCATCTCTGCTATGAACTTAGCATCTTGGCGAAACTTGAACTTAGAATCTTGGCGAAACTTGAACTTAGAATCTTTGCGAAACTTGAACTTAGCATCTTGGCGAAACTTGAACTTAGAATCTTGGAAACTCGAACTTAGAATCTGGGCGAATTGAACTTAGAATCTTGGCGAATATTAACCTAGATCTCTTGCTTGCGCTAGATGGCTAGTCAGGACATGATGCAGTTGATGGTCAGGATGATGAGCGTTCATCTCGATTCCCACCAAATCCTAGAGCAGATGAAGTACCGTATGGCTCAATTGGAGGCCAACTTACATCACATGGGCAACTTGAGAGAGGCGGATCATCACCGCATAAACCAACTCGAGCGCCAAGTCCAAACCCTCACTACCCAAAACTTAATACTAAAGGAATACATCGATGCCCACGGGCAAGATTTAAACACTATCTTTGACGACCTACTACCGCCGAGTTCGGAGGAGGAAGATCCGGAGGAAGATCCTGCTACCCCGCCGAGAGACGTCATGAGGCACTAGAGATTCTACTGTTAGACATTGTTTTGCTAGAAAAATATTTCTACTTTTGTACTAAAATTTCTTTTGAGGAAATAAAACGCCCGATTTATTTTGTTTAAATCAAAACAAACAAAACAAAATAAAATAAAACCCCGAAGCATACGATGCTCCTCAATCCGAACAAAGCACCACGTGCTAAATTACTACACACATATACATTCATAGAAATTGCTTGGACTATATGCTAAATTCACCAGCCCTAATCTATCCTATTTGTACCAGAATGGCACCCAGAGGAAGAGGAAGAGGCAGAGCCCAACCTGCTCCCCAAACCACCACTGAAACACCTACTGAAACACCACCAAACGTCACCGAACCAAACCAACCTGATGAGGAACAGCCCCAAGGTGCGCAGGACGCCCCCGCACCAAACAACGTGGGCGATCGTCTTAGGACGATAGAGGAAGTGTTGATTGCGCTCGGAAACGCGCAAGTCAACCAGGGTCAAGCTGCGGCGGTACCTCCGCCCCAAGCTCGCCCTAACTACCTGGCGATGGTGAATCCCTACCAGCCGCCCCACTATGCTGGTGAGGAGGATCCAGCTAAACTGGAGGAATGGATCCGGACTTTCGACAAGCTGCTGGGAGCGGTCAAATGTCCGGAAGAAGAGAGGGTACATGTCGCTTCATACTACTTGGGAGGCGAAGCTGATGACTGGTGGCAAGCAACGCAAGCCAAACTAACTGAAGATGACGAACCCTACTCGTGGATGGAGATGATGGAACTACTCAGGGATCGATTCTATCCCTTGAGTACCAAAGCTGCCATGTACGAAGAATTCCTGTCGTTGAAGCAAGGAAGCCAAACGGTGCAGGAATACTACACCCGCTTCAAGGAGCTGGTGAGGTTCGCACCAAGGCTAGTACCTACTGATGCGGAAAAGGCACAGAAGTTCGAGATGGGTCTGAACCTGTCTGTGCGCGAAGTGATCGCGGGGGTACACTACCCCGATTTGCAAGCCGTATACGATCGCGCTGTAGCGGTAGCACGCGTGCAGCAGCTGAAAAGAAGGGTGAGTGGGGAGTCCAGCAGGGGTCCTCAGGACAAGAGAAGTCGAGATTCACGAAACGAGAACAACACTGGAAGGAACGAGCAGCGCAGAGGGTCGAATAGGCCCCAACAAAACAACACTGGGAGGAGGTTCAATCAAGAAGATCCGGTACCGCCTTGCCCGCGATGTGGACGACCACATCTGGCAAGGGGATGCCCGCAACAAGGCGCTTGTTACCGATGCGGTCGAATGGGTCACGTTCGACGGGAATGTCGAACTAGGCTCGAGAACATAACGAAGAGGGACGATTTGGTCGCGGGGCAAGAACAGCCTCAAAACCAAAACGGGCGAAACGGCAATAACCAAGGGTACCGACCCCCTCAAAATAGGCCGCAAAACCAGAACCAGAACCAACGACCTCCGCCCCCGCAGAATCAAAACCAACAGCAAAACCAACAGCAGAATGCGAATCAGCAGGGCAATCAGGGACGCCCTATGGGGAGGCTGAACGTGGTAAACCAAGCGGACGTGCCTGCGCAAGGAGAAGTGATGGCAGGTACATTTCACGTTTTGAATACACCCCTTAGAATTTTATTTGATTCCGGAGCTAGTTGCTCAATTATTGCATCAAGGATAGTGCCTGAGTTAGATCTACCTAAGTGCGAGAGAATTAGCTTAGGAATTCAATTGCCTTCTGGAGAAGTAGTGTCTTGCTCTAAACGATATAACGGAATTCCTATAGTGATAAAGAACGTAGAATTCTTCGCGAACTTGGTAGAATTTAACTTAAGAGACTTTGACATCATACTGGGGATGGATTGGCTATCCCAGTATAAAGCGGTGATCGAATGCCAAAAGCAAAAGATCACCTTGTCGAAAAGTAGGGGAAAGAGAGTTATCTTTTACTCTCAGCCCCCTAAGAAAAGTAACAAAATCGTTAGTGCACTTAAACTAAATAACTTGATGCGTAAGGGGTATGAACTATATGCGTGCTATGTGCACAACCTTGAGGCGGAAGAGAACAAGGTTGATAGCATACCAGTGGTAAGAGAATACCCGGACGTGTTCCCTGAAGACGTTCCGGGCATGCCACCTGAGAGAGATCTTGAATTCACCATAGATCTCATTCCGGGGACAGAGCCTGTCTCGAAAGCTCCGTACCGGATGGCACCACTGGAAATGAAGGAGTTAAAGGAACAACTCGAGGAACTATTGGGAAAAGGTTACATAAGACCGAGTACGTCCCCTTGGGGAGCACCGGTTTTGTTTGTCAAGAAGAAAGACGGAGGACTACGTCTTTGCATAGATTACCGAGGACTAAACCAAGTGACTATTAAGAATAAATACCCCCTACCGAGAATAGAGGATCTGTTTGATCAACTGAAGGGAGCTTCAGTATTCTCGAAGATCGATTTGCGATCTGGGTATCATCAATTGAGGATTGCCGAGAAGGACATTCCGAAGACAGCATTTCGAACACGATATGGCCATTACGAGTTCACAGTGCTATCCTTCGGGTTAACAAATGCTCCGGCCATGTTCATGAATCTCATGAACAACGTGTTCCGAGAATTGTTAGACCAGTGTGTCGTAGTGTTCATTGACGACATCCTGATCTACTCGAAGAGCGAGGAAGAGCATGCGAAGCACTTACATCAAGTGTTAGAAATCTTGCGAAGAAATCAGCTATACGGCAAATTGTCCAAATGTGACTTCTGGCTGAAAGAAGTGGCATTTCTCGGACACATAGTATCCGCTGATGGAGTATCAGTGGATCCGGCAAAAGTTTCTGCCGTGACTGAATGGGCAACTCCGAAAAGTCCAACGGAAATAAGGAGTTTCCTTGGATTAGCCGGATATTATAGACGATTCGTGAAGGACTTTTCAAGGATTGCACGTCCTTTGACCCAGCTACTTAAGAAAGGAGCAAAATACGAGTGGACCGAAGCATGTGAGACATCGTTTCAAGAGCTGAAGAAACGACTCACAACCACACCCGTATTAACATTACCATCAGAGAATGGTGACTTCGAAGTATATAGCGATGCTTCGAAGGAAGGTTTAGGTTGTGTTTTGATGCAAGACTCGAGAGTCGTAGCCTATGCATCACGCCAATTAAAACCTCACGAGGAAAATTATCCGACACATGACCTGGAGTTGGCAGCGGTCGTTTTCGCTCTAAAGATATGGAGACATTATCTTTACGGGCGGAAGTGTCAAATGTTCACCGACCACAAGAGCTTGAAATATATATTCACTCAGAAGGAGTTGAATTTGAGACAGCGAAGGTGGTTGGAGCTCATTAAAGACTACGATTTAGAGATAGCATACCACGAGGGGAAGGCGAATGTGGTAGCCGATGCCCTAAGTCGGAAAACCCAACACGTGACAAACTCGTTGGTAATTCCGCCGGCATTGTACATGGATTTGGCAAGATTGGAGCTAGAACTTGTGCATCCTGGCACAGTGAGAGAAACGATCAATGCCATGGTCGTAGAGACTCCAATATTAGACGAGATTCGACTCGCTCAACCGGGCGACCCGAAACTCGAGAAGATAAAAGGGTATATTGCCGAAGGAAAGGCAATAGGATTTGCTGTCCACGAGGATGGAAGCATCCGTTTTAAAGGTAGATGGTGTGTGCCTCTTAAATGTGCCGAGTTGAAGCAAAGGTTGATGGAGGAAGGGCACAACACGCCATATTCCGTACATCCCGGAGGTGACAAGCTATACAAGGATCTGAAGAAGATCTATTGGTGGCCGGGAATGAAGAAGGAAGTGGCAAATTTCGTGGCGAGATGTCTCACCTGCCAAAAGGTTAAGGCAGTGCGACATAAACCCTTAGGATTGATGCAACCACTAGAGATTCCAAGTTGGAAGTGGGATAGCATCTCAATGGACTTTGTCTCGGGATTACCCCGATCACCTAAAGGCATGAACAAGATTTGGGTGATTGTGGATAGGCTAACGAAGACAGCCATATTCATCCCAGTGAAAGACACGTGGACTATGGACCAATTGGCCCGAGCCTACATTGATAATGTGGTACGACGACATGGAGTACCACACGATATCATTTCCGATAGAGACAGTAGATTTGTCTCTCATTTCTGGACGGAGTTACAAAAAGCTCTCGGTACTCAAATCAAAATGAGCACCGCATTCCACCCGATGACGGATGGTCAAACCGAGAGAACAATCCAAACACTAGAAGACATGTTGAGAGCATGTGTGTTGGATTTCAAAGGGAATTGGGAATCTCATTTACCCTTGATTGAGTTTTCCTATAATAATAGCTACCATGCTAGCATCGGCATGGCACCTTTCGAGGCGTTGTAGGGACGAAAGTGCCGAAGCCCGTTGAGCTGGGAAGAAAACGATAAGTCCGTGGTAGTGGGACCACAACTTATCGAAGACATGGCTCAACAAATCAAAGTGATTCAAGGAAAGATGAAAGCCGCACAAGACCGTCAAAAGAGTTATGCCGACGTGAGACGACGAGACCTAGAATTTCAAGTGGGAGATAGGGTCATGCTAAAGATATCACCCATGAAGGGGGTGATGCGCTTTGGCAAACGAGGGAAGTTAAGTCCACGATACATAGGACCTTACGAGATTCTAGAACGAGTCGGAACTCTAGCCTACCGATTGGCTTTACCGCCACACTTAGATAGAGTTCACAATGTCTTCCATGTCTCACAACTAAAGAAGTATGTGCCGGACCCGACACATGTACTTCAACCGGAGATAATTGAGCTCGATGAAGATTTGACTTACGAAGAAGTCCCAGTGCGTATTCTCGATACTAAGGAACGAGTAACGAGGAACAAAACCATCAAGATGATCAAGGTTCTTTGGTCAAACCACGAAAGTGAGACGGCAACTTGGGAAGTAGAATCCGATATGAGGGAACGATACCCGACATTGTTCCAAACCGATACCGACACAGTTATGGGGACATAACTGCAATCTTAAGGGGGAGAGGATGTCATACCCCCTAATTTTTCGTGCATTTTTGTAAACTTTTGAACTACGTTATGGCTTGATCCCTTTACCGGGTACGTAGGCAGCTTAGAAGTTTAATTCTAAGTTCAGTCACAACATAATAAAACAAACACAAGACCTTAGCACGAGACGAGAAAAGCCGAAACACAACTTCGAGGACGAAGTTGATTCTTAAGGAGGGTAGACTGTAATACCCGAGAATTTTCTAACATAAAATAAAACAATAATTAAATAAATAAATAATAAATAAAATAAATACTATAAATAAATAAACAAATCCAGCAAATAAATAAATAAATAAAGATAAGGAAATGAGAAATGAGATTTTTACTTAAAAAGGAATTAAAGGAATTTAATTCAATAAAAGGATGGATAAATGGAACACCAAAACCCGACACTAATGAACTCGAGTATTCGAGTCCAAAACATCCAACTAGACTAAGAATAAAATTAGAAAGAAAGTATGAACTCGAATATACCCCGGGAATCGGCATTCGGGAGCAAAGAGGGATAGAAACCCGAAAGAGAGGCGGAAACGCACGACGGATCGCACGACCCGCCCGGACCGAAGTCCAGGCGAAGTCGGCGCGGTGGCCGCGCGCTGGAAGGGGAAAACCGCGCCACGACCGCGCCACCCCACAGATTTGGTTGTTGCGTGAATCTCTCACCCGAACGCGGATTTTTCGACTTTCGGTTGAACATCTCTCGACTCCAGAGTTCTAGGTCGGCCGTGGACGCCCTAGGGACTTAGAATTCTATAAATAAGCCCCTTGGGAGCCCCGAACAAGTTTACGAAACCCTAAAGCACTCTATACGTTCGAAACCCTAAATCCGGAGTCGTCGGAGGCACGAAACCAAGACGAACGCTGTTGGACGAGTTCGCAACAGATCTCCATAGTCGTGGTAAGTCTCGGTCCAATCTTTATTCAATAAACGATTCGAAAACGAATCCTAATCATCTCCTTTTTTTTTCTTTCTACACCCCCGTATCGAATCTAGATCGTAGAACCCGACGAACGGAGAGGAGAAACGGTGATCTGGAAGCCACGCCTCCGAATTGGACATTCCCGACGTTCATAGATACTGTAAGTTAACCTTACATGGTTTTGGGAGATTTTAAAACATTCGAAACCTAAAAGATTTGACAAGAATCATAAATCTGACTACTTTTGTTTTCCTACCGGCGCAACAGAATTGTTGAATTTTTCCAACCTTTAAAACGAACTCAAACAGAAAAACTTAAAACACGAAAAACGTTCCTAAGACTTAGACCTAGCTACTGTAAAAATTTGAGAATTTTTGGAGTTGATTTGATAGGTGAAAACCCGTTGAAACCGAACTGTTTGATTTAGATCTTGAAATCTTGGACAGAACTTAGGATTGATCTTGATCTCGGTTTTGATATAGGATCTAGGCTGTTTTAGATCTTTGGCCGAACATGAAAGTTGTAGATAAATGTCTTAAGATGATCCCTGTCAAATTTCATTAAATTTGGAGTTGAATTGATATGGTAGAAACTGAAATCTTTGATCTGTGATGTATTGAACTCGGACAGATTTCTTGTTATGCGAAAATTAGCGATTTTGACCTACTTAGGTATCTCGGATTGAAAAAGTTAAAACATGAAAGTTGTAGATCTTGATGTTTCCGAGTCAGATGTGAAATTTTGGAATTTTTGGAATTAAATCTGATTTTAGACGAATTTTGGAGTAAACTGTGATTTACCGAAACGAAATTTTGAGATCTTGTTGAAACATGGAATTAACCTTTAGGGTTGAAACGAATTGAGATATTATTTCTAAATTATTACATTGGAAGTCAGATTTTTTAAAAACTAAATCCCCTTACAAACTTGATATATTAAAATTAGGGGTGAGTGCTCTGCAGGGTGCCCCCTAACGATTCACTTCGTGCCGTAATGGACGATGGTGACCCCGCGCGCTATACTTGAAATGTGATATTGCCAAAACGGCGAAACTTAGAGCCTACACTCTCGTGAATATCCGTATGGGTTTCCCGAGGCTCCGGAGTGGTACTGGGTATGGCTGATACGGCTGCGGCCGCCGGGCTACCGGCTAAACTTGTTGACATCGCGATCTTTATCGTGAAACTTGAAATACCAAATCGGGAATGTAACGGGGATTCTAAATTAAATTGAACTAGATTAAATTATAGTGTTGTCCAATTAGATTATTTAAATGTTTTATTTAAAATTATGGCTTTTATGATTAAACCATGTGATATGTGCTATTAAATAGAGCCTGAGATAGATGGTGTTATATGATATGGATTATATGAAATCAAATATTATGTTATTATCATGCTTTTGTTAAATTATTAAAGTTATGGCTTTTTAAACCCTACGATCATGCATGTGTTAACTTACTCAGCAATTTTGCTGATCAAAACCATTTTTATTCCTTTCTTTACAGAATATGTGGAATGAGCATGTGTGAGCACGAATCATGCATGGGATTTTGGGAACTTTTATTTTGCTTTTAAATTTCGTACTTAGACTATATTATGAACGGGCCTGTTTAACCCGTGTTTTGGCCATGTCGGCCCTATTTAAATTTTCCGCTGCGATACTGTACTAAACTAAATATTTCCGCTGCGCTATGCTATTATTATTTTCGATTTATATTGTATGGGCTATTTTGAATGCTTTAAATGTTTTAAACACTGCAATACCTAGCCTTGCATCTCTTTAGTAAGCTCGGAGAAACCGTGTCTTACTAGGGAGATGTGGCGGTGACATCCCGACCTGGGTTACCAAAAACCGGGGTGTTACAATAATAGATGGATTGTGCCTTACAATCCATACTTGTTAGCAAAGTTTGATTGTCATGTCAATGTTGAAATTTGTTCTACTATTAAATTAGTCAAGTACTTGTACAAATATGTATACAAAGGTCATGACCGTATTGCATTCTCAGTGCGTGACTCAGATGAAGCGCATCAAATCGATGAAATAACGGCATTCCAAACAGGCCGGTGGGTTGCCCCTCCAGAAGCAGCTTGGCGTATTTTCTCATTTCTCATGAATGAAATGCGACCTCCGGTTATAGCACTCCAGTTACATTTGCCAAATTATCAATACACAAGTTTCTGTACAAGTGCTCCCATTGAATCGATTGTTGGCAGCACTGCATCGCAACGTACTATGCTTACAGAATTTTTCTACATGAATAGCCACAATAGCTTTGCTAAAGAAAAAAACCTTCTATATAAAGATTTCCCCGAACATTTTGTGTGGGATTCAAAAGACAAAGTCTGGCATCAAAGAAAGTGTGGAATTGTAGTAGGCCGTATAGTCACTGCACAACCTTCAAAAAATGAAAGATATTATCTTCGCCTTCTTTTACAACATCGCCCAGCACCAACATCATTCGAGGACATTGCAACTGTCAATGGCACCTTATGTGAAACTTTTCGTGCTGCATGTGTTGCCTTAGGGTTACTGGAAAGTGACACAGCCATCATTGATTGCCTAATTGAGGCCTCGGTCTTCCAGCTCCCCAATTCCTTTTCGCAATTGTTCGCAACAATCCTCATGTTTTGCAACCCTTCTGAGCCCCAAAAATTGTGGACTCAGTTCCATGAATTTTGTAGCAATGACATAGCATTCGTAAGTAACCATTCCAACATATCTACCAAAGTCAATGCTGCTATTAATGTTAACAGGCACCTTGCATCAGCAGGAAGCAGCTTAACAGACTTTGGTATTATAGTAAACACTGATCCTGCTTCATATACATCTGAAAACAATCATGAGCAAAATACCCCACATAATTCTTCAATATATGATACCCTTCCATTACCTAATTCATTAAATGAAGAACAATATCAGATTTTCGAAGCTGTGTCCGAAAAATTAAATAATCGATTGCTTTTTGTGTGTTTCATTGATGGTCCAGCTGGCACTGGCAAAACTTATTTGTACAATACTATTCTTGGTTATGCACATAAATTGAATCTTATTTCAGCTGCTGTGGCATCTTCCGGTGTTGCTGCTTCTTTATTACCGAATGGTCAAACAGCACATTCAAAATTCAAACTACCGCTGGATATTCTAGAACACAAGTTTTGTAGCATATCAAAACAATCCAACCTAGCATTACATTTGAAAGAACTTACATTGATTATTTGGGATGAAATTTCAATGTCTCGCAAAGAACTTATTGAGGCATTGGACTACACCTTAAGAGATATCACTGATAATAATGAGCCTTTTGGTGGAAAGGTTGTCATATTTGGTGGTGATTTTAGACAGATTACACCAGTCATACCGAATGCTACAAAAGACATTTACATTGAAGCAAGTGTTGTATCCTCTAATTTGTTTCATAATGCTCAAAAATTTCATCTAAAAAATAATATGCGGGCTCAAAATGACCCTGCATTTGCGGCATTTCTAGATGCCATTGGCAACAATACATGTGTAAACTCACCAAAAGGTGAGGTCAGGCTTCCGCTTAATAATTTAGTCCCCTTCCAAGATGATAACATTGCTGCACTAATTGGCAAAAAATATCCACCTGCTGTTCTCCGATCCCCGTGTACCGAAGCTTTTGTTTCAAGATCAATTCTTACTACAACAAATGAAATTGTTGACCATATTAATAATATTATCTTAGAGCAAATCCCAGGCGACACAGTGACATCTATTTCAAGGAATAAAACAAAAGATCCAGCCCAACAAGCTCATTACGAAGATTTGATTTCTACAGTAACACCGAATGGCATGCCACCCCACATACTGTCTCTAAAGAAAGGTGTCCCAATAATGTTGTTGCGTAACTTGGCGCCATCAAATGGTCTCTCAAATGGAACAAGGCTCATCTGTAAGTGCATGTCCCATAATCTTCTTGAGGCTGAAATAATTACTGGCCCATGTTCTGGAACAACTTGCTTCATACCTAGGATACCTCTACAACCAAAAGAAACAAATAAGACATCTATTGAATTTACTCGAGTCCAATTTCCTGTCAAATTATGTTTTGCAATGACAATAAATAAATCACAAGGCCAGACATTGCAACACGTGGGCGTATTCATTAAACAACCAGTTTTCATGCATGGACAATTATATGTAGCTCTATCGCGGGCAAAATCCTTCGACTCTCTATACGTAACAATTAGGCCACCTGATGACTTAGTGCCAACAGATGTAGTACCTGTAGAATGGACACGTAACATAGTTTACGAAGAACTTTTGCGTGCATCAGGGCTTACAAATGCATAGCGTAGCAATGCCATCGCTCCACTTCCAGTTACTTTATCGTTCGAGTTTCTTGACTTACAACCGTGCCCAACTCCTCATAAAGGCCCGGTGCTTTTTTCCATTTCGCAGTCCACCATCCTATGAACTAAATAAAAGAGCAAATATACTTCATGTTTCAGCCGCTGGTATTTCTTCCATTCCCTGAAATTTGTGTCTGCTGACTGAAATTATTCATAGCTTCATGAAACAAGCACGTTTTGCCATGTATGTTCTTTTTTTTTCTTTTTTTTTCTTTTTTTTTTCCCTATCTTCAGGCCGGTTTCTTCAGTGTTTGTCTAAATTTGTTGAATTTTGTCATTCAGGGTTATGGAGCACATAAAAGGGAGGGTTGTTGAGGACTCTCACATTGCCATCCACCGGGTCCTGCTACTATGTTGCCCAAACAGAATATTGCAGAATGCGTAAGTAAGCCATAGGAATGTGTCTTTTTGCCTATCTTGTTGGTGGCTTTAATTTTTTGGCTGAACAAGTTCTTCTATTATATTGGCATCGGCCACACAATGGCCTGGGCCGCTGCTCATGTTCCAGGGTTTCTACAGATCATACCTTGTACAGGCAACCAACATGCTTTTATATATTTTATTGTTCTTTGTTGCGCCGGCTTACATTCCTTGAATTTCGTTATTCAGTGTTTCTCTGTTAAGTCTCGCAATAATGAATCATGTTTATTTCCTTTTCCAAATTTCTAGCCTACAAGGAAGAGCAGTTGAGCAGCACCATTTTCCCTGCCTTGTTGTCGTGTTATTGCTTTCTCACGGCAAAGGACAAACCATCAGGTTAATCCATGATACATGATCTTTGGCATTCATCTTCATATGATAAAATTCCTGTGGCTATGTACTCTTTTTTCCCGCACAATACCCGTCACTCATATTTAATCAAGCATAGAGGAAGTATTAATGAGTTGTTGCTTTTGAAGATTTATTTTTCCAAATTTCTAGCCTACAAGGAAGAGCACTTCAGCACCTCCATTCATCATGCCTTCCTGCCATGTGTTGCTTTCTCAAAGCAAAGGAAAAAAAACAACTGCTCAATCCACAACTGATTGTCTTTTGCATTCCTCTTCGTTACATAAAATTCCTTATCCTATTCTACTCTTTAATATCACGCAGTGCCTGTCATTCATATTTAATCAAGCACGGAGGAAGTACTAATGGCCTCTTGGTTTTGCAGATATATTGCCGCCCTTGTCTTCGCCTCGCCACCGCACACCGTTCTTCGCTAACAGCAACAGCCACCAGCCAGCATCACCTAGGATCCGGCCACTGCAAATCCTTCTTTGCAACAATCCATTGTCTCCGATAAACTTCAAGTGGTATGCCTAACACGCCAATTTATTTTATTCATCTATTTTGTCTTCGACTGCAAATTTTAAATTGTATATTATGTGCTTGTTAGTTTGAATTATTGGTGTATATTTTGAAATGAATCAGTTGTGATGTCCAAGTTGGAGGGTTTTTCTGTACAAACTATATTATAATACGAAACATTGATTGAAATTTTAGTATATGAATTTGCTAAACTATAGATTCAATTTATTACATTTTCCAAGTTATGTGTTTTTAATTAGTCCACTACTGAATACCTGAATTCAAAACATCTATACCTTTTAATTACCCAGTTACACAGAAGTTCTTGACGTTTGCCTTTTTGCTCGATCCTGTGGCTGTTGAACAGTGTTCATTAAATATTTTAATCATAGTTTCTGTAAAATCCTACATTTCTTTAGGGAGCTTTAAGTGTTGTAGAAGATCTTTTCAGTATTATAACATTAACCAAAACATATGAATAACTTATGAGCAGCCAATCTTTGTATCTTCCCACTGAAATATTGTGATTAAATAGTAATAAGTGGTTTCACTTTCAGGCTAAAGCTGGTGCAGGATTTGCTACTCTGTCAATGATGGGTTTATTGGTTGTATTGCTATTGCCTTCTGAGTTAATTCTTCCATCTTCGAGGGAAGGTAAAATGCAACCAAATTTTGAATATAAAATGTGAACCAATGCTGTAGGCCTGTTATTCAAACTCTCTAAAATTTGGATCCTAGATTTTGAGAAGAATTAAGATTCAATACTCTGCTTTCTCAGTATCTACTTATGGCAGCGAGGGCCAGTTATGACCTTTCTAATTTGCTAGCAGTCTTACTAAGTTGATAACACAAGGAATTCTAAACCCTTTTGCCTCAGCATTGGTTTCCTCTTGTCTCTCATGAATTTTTCCTTGCTTTTTCCTTGCTATATTCACAATTTTGTGGAATGGACACGAATTGTCGTTTATGAAGAACTCTTACAGGCAGCAGGTATTGTGAACGAATATCATTGATCAATATTAGGGATGTTGCTATGCATTTCAAAGGTTAGTATCCTTGTGCAATGTTGCTCTGCTTATGCTTCATCACTTTTTCCCTTCCTTTTGTTCATTCAAGAATATAATTTTAATTTATTGTTCTTGTCATGTCTCTTTAATTGGTTGCCCTACAGGCATGAGAAGATTTTGAGTAAGCTCCTCCAATATACTCCTCATTGTTTAAGTGAAATTAATTTAATGATTTTGTTTTGGAGCACCTACCTAACTTTCTTGTGGTTTATTTATGCTTAATGATTACAGTGAAGCTTTTATTCGACTTAGAAGGATGAGGAAATGTCTGCTCTTAGAATTGGCTTGGTGAGACTATGTTGTTGCACCGCCTGATCCTATTGCAGTGATTCCAAGCATTTTCTTAAATTTCTCTTCCCTATGTAACAGGTGTTTGAGAGTGCTGCCCTTTTTGGATTTCCTAACTGTTCGATAGAATGTTGGATTTTTATTGTAAGATTATTAAATATTATTTTAATCATGAAAAAATAGCTCAGGATCATTTTAATGAATGTATTATTCTCCGGATTACAGATATGAGAATTCAACTATGCCCCAGGATCAAATTGCTAAGCTCGTGCCAGAGACTCTAGCTGCTGTCGGATTGAAGGTTTGATTTAATTACAGTGTGGAAACTCTTATCATGGTGTTTTGAAAAAAATATGTCGACTGATAGCTTGTCTTAGGATATTTTCAGATTAAGAATTCATGTGCTTCAAAGAAATCTCATCATTTGATTGCATTGCTTTGTGATTAGAGGCCAATTGGATCCATCTCTGACGCTGATGCATGATATAATGCCTTGAAAAATATAGCCAATGTTGCTATTATAAATAATTTTACAGTTTCTATAGGATAGTCAGGTTGGAAAAGAACTAGAATAATTGGTCTAAAACTCAATGCCATCTTAATAATTTCGATTACTGTATGCTGAAAGTGCTTATTCATTTGCTAGGAAATCCAACGTTTAAATACATGTTTGTACAGGGAGCTGAGGATCAGTTACCTTCTGAGTTATCTGGTGAGATGAAAAAAAGGGTTGCACTGGCTCATTCCATAATTTTTGATACAACAAAGGATGCAGTAGAGCCTGGGGTATGCCTTTGTTAATTTCAATTTCACGTTTTTTAGTTGTTTAGGAAACTAAGATTTCTTTTCTGTTTCTGCCCAATTATATTAACTGTTTCTTATATATTTTTCTCAGTTTTACACTTGGCATATCTTGCATCAGTTCTTCAAGGTGATAATTCTTACTGCTGCTGCATTTTCTAAAACCATAATGGTCATAGGATTTAATTTTAATGTAGTCTACCACACTATTTCATATGTGTAGTGGGCGACCATATCTTCGAAGGCCCGTCCATAAATTAAATTTTACCAGGTTGTTGTTTTTATTAGCATATATGTATTGTTTACAATCTCATGAAGATTCTATGGATGGATATGCTTTTTTTGGGGAGCACCACTTCATTCAATTAGGTCTGTGATCCGATATTATACTTACTTCATTCCTGTTTAAATTAAATGGTACTAGTGGAATACACAACTGAATCCCGGCACATGCTTAAACCAAGCAAATAGTATAATCATACTCTTTAGCTTCTCCTCTTCATATGATGAAAGCAAGAATAACTGGTGTACATTTCATACATATGATATATTAATTAAAGGACTGAAATGTGATTCAGTAGGCTGATTCTTTTATATTCGTTACCTTCTGTACTAAGGAAAGTAGTATAGAGAGAATAAATATTTGTCCTACTCACTTCTTGTGTCTTTCTTGGCTTCGTAGTCTGTAGAACGTATTCATTTCACTTGTCATTTGTTCTTGTTTTGGAGGATTTATTTATTGTGTCCCATCAATTTTGTTCAATCCATAGATTAGAAATAATGTCAAATGAAACTGAATATTCAGATCCACTTTTCAACCTGTGTTGCTACGAAATTTGGTTCAAGTAATTGAAGTATATGCCGGAGAAGGAATATGGAATAAAAAATATCTGTTTCTTCAACAATTATTATACGATGCTGGTATTATATTAACCAAAGAGCAATAGCCATATGTTGTTTCATACCAGGGTCCAATTTCATTGTTCTCTGTACTACTACTACAAGTTCCAGTTATTTTTTAGCTATGTTCTTCATTCATTTCCTTTCATTCTCTGGTAATGAATCACAACTTTTTTTTATATGAGCAGGGAACAAAAATACGAGCCTGTGCATTCGACAGGGATATCCCCCTCATGGACAACTGTTTGAAGCTGTACACCACTTATGAAATTTCAGCCGTGACAAGTGACTCTCAAATGAATGACCTACCAGATTTCCACCCAAGCCTCGAGCTGAAGCTGAATCAAAAAACAGTCATTGCTCCTGTTACAGAAGGTGCACTAGATGTCCTCATTGGTAAACCAGACTTCGCTATCCTCTCAAACCTCCAGCCTTTCTTACAAACAAAGGAGTATATAGGTACGTAAGTTCTTAACTGTAATGTCCATTTTTTGCCTGCCTAACAACTACTATACCCTCCATTACAACCAATCTCTAATCCTTTGTTTTTTAGATGTCATTGGACTTGTCATTGATTCTGCTCAACCAAAGACCCGAGTTGGTGGTGGCACCCTACAAGAAGTCATACTCATAGGAGACGAGTAAGCACATCTCCATCTATCCATCTACTAATTACCCTGGCCGAGTAGCACAATTAATACAATAACTTCAACCATCAACAGCCTTATGCCAATTACACTAACTTTTTGGAATGAGCTGGTCACTGCCGAAGCACAAACATTGATCCCAAAGATACCTAAGCGGCCAATTGTAGCTGTATTCAACCTGAAGGCATCAGCATTTAATGGTACAGACACAATACCCTATCATTTTTGCATCTCTCTTTCAATGTTTAATGTTGACAGTTACTAACACATATCACTATGTATTCCACAATGAACACAAGGGATATCCTTGTCAACATCAACATCAACACAAACAATGATTGTTTATGATGCACCGTTCCCAGAGGTCACATACCTACACCAATCGTACGTACCTAAACCTTTACTAAATATTAGTATCTACAAATTTCACCAATAATTTTTTTTACAGGAAGCTACAGAACAAGAAAGCATTGGACAAAATTGTCCGTGAGAAGAATTACTGGAATGCACCAGGAGCAGCTATCCTAGCAAACACCCAGCCTACCAGCATTGCAACTCTGCTCCAATCTCCCCCGGTACAAACATATTCTTCCTCCTGCCTTTAATTCCTGAAACTGGATTGTGTTGATCGAATTCACTCTGCTCCAATCCCCCCCACCCCCCCCCCCCCGGTTCAAATATTACTAGAAGATGTTGATAAAAGTATTGCATTTGTTTGTTCAACCAGGGTCAATATCAATGCATAGCTAATTTCCAGATACCAGAGGACGAGACTGCCAATGTCACATACACAGGTTGCAAAGTTTGCAGCACAGGTCTCGTTGCACCACCAAACAAAGTCTACTGGTGCCACAAATGCAAGGATTTTCTAGAGTTTGAACAGAGGTTAGTTTCCCAGTTGCTGCCATTTTTGGGTGTCACCACATTCATCTCACTTCCAATTACCTCAACCAACACCATTACACATACTCTCTACAGAATTAAGGTAACTATTGAGCTCCAAGACGAAACGAATTCTATACGCTGTGTTTCCTTCGAAGAGCATGCAGAATCGCTGTTGGGCATTACAACTACCGAGATCTTGCAGATGACCCCCCAGGTAATCCATTTTCTTAAATTAATGACATCTACTCTTCTTCATTCATTACAAATTTTGGATAATATAATTTGGCCAAACTAATACAGGAAAAAGAAGATCTTTGTACATTCCGTAATGATGAGATCTCCCAACAAATGTTCCTGATAACTTTCAAGAAAAAGTTACCCACCTCTACAACTTACAAGCAGGATAACTACATTCTGGCCATGCTTGAAGAATACCCCCCATCACAGGTCCTTCACATTATGCTAAACAAACTCCTAAAACATTGCTCCTTCTTTCCAATCTAACATTTATAATTACGTATTACAGCTGTACCAGACAACATTCCAGGCACGCCTCCTCCTCAACAAATAACACCATCACAAATGCACAACATCCTGAAAAGTCCAGCGCAGCGAAAGACTTGCTGCCTGCTTTCAGTGGGGAAGAAGTGATGCCACAGGTTGCCTCTGAAACTACATCTGAAATCCTGGCTGGGAGCCCCTAAAAAAAAAACGAAGATGAACACCAAGAAACCTAAAACCAGAGCACCAAAACAGGATTAGCACAAACTCCAAAGCATGGTCATTTGCAATGCCTACCCAACATGTTCTAGCAATATTTGCAGTTCCAAGTTTCCTTGATTTATGCTCATCTTTTGACTAACCTTTTGACAATAGACTAAAGCCTAGCCTTTTGACAATGCAACAGCTAAGACTTTACGTACTTTTCTTTTGGGAATGTCCTCTCATGGATTGTAGTATGTTTGTCCATAACCTAGCCAGAAATTATATATAAATATATAATTCTGTAGTATGTATGTGCAGCAATAACCTAGCCAGAAATTATATAATTATTTAAAGCCGATGGAGCCATATTGATGCATCATATATATGATATACTCCGATCCATATATTAATGTACTACTACTGTGTATAGTTATTATTATAGCTAGCTTAGATGATTGATTATATTTGAAAAGAAAGAATTTATATACACTTATCAAACCTAGCTAATTCAATTCCTTAATTCTGCAGGCTGTTAATAATTAAGCATATATACTAGCTACTACTATATAAATTCTCATTCTACCCTACATGCACACTATGGGCTAATTGTTTGGGAACATCTCCTATATATAGTACTTATAATAAAATACTGTAGATTATATATGAACTGCTTTAATTTTTTTTTGGATCGGAGGATTTGGATGATGCATGTGACACACTGATCCATACATATATGAACTTCAACAAAAAATTAAATAAATAAATAAATAAATAAAAAATAATCGGGGTAACGACTTCAACAAATTATTTTTTTTTCGAAGAAAAGGAGGGCCGAAGCCTTATCATTCAAAGATATGATGCAAATGGTACATGCCCACTGAATCAAGGGCTAACGCGTCCCGAAGAAACTCGGGGGGGCGAGTAAAATGTTCAACCCCGAAGAAAAGGTGCCTAGCACGCAGAAAGATATCACAAACAGTATTACACTCTCTAGGAATCAAAGAAAACTTCAACTGCCAATTCCAAGATCTCAAATGGTTAATCTTGGAAAAAACCTCAGCAAAGTCACCAAAAGTGGTCGTATTAGAGTTGATGATCGCAATGGCTTGGCTACAATCACTTTCAACTTCTAGCTTGGTGATACCCAAATCCCATGCTTCTTGGAGTCCAATTAGAATACCCCAAGCCTCCGCTTGGAGACTGTCCAGGTTGTGTTTCATGAGACGAACACCACTAATCCAACAACCCCGAGAATCTCGAATGACACCGCCCACCATACTACGAGAATTAGATGTGTTGCCATCACTGTTGAGTTTGAACCACCCCTCAGGTGGTTTGCTCCACTTTGAACGTGACAATCTCCATTGTTGACATCCAAAAGATTTAGAGACTGTGAGATTGGAAATGAATATACTGCTGCTCCTGTTAATAGTAAATGGAAGGGAGTCCCAACATGTAGAAGCATGGCCATAAAAATCCTTGCATCGAGCTTTCCAAATAGCCCAAACCCCGGCAGCAAAAGTGGCTGCAACAGCCAAACCAACTGACATGCATGTATTGGAATTAATCCATTCTTGTAAAGGGCTGTTCCAGAAAGAGGGTTTAGAGAAACCTAGCTTCAACCAGATTCGTGACGAGAGTGGACAATCTCGTAAGGCATGGATCGGGCTTTCTGAAACCCCACAAAACCAGCAACTGTCGTCCTGACTTAGCTGCCTCCTTAATCGTTCCGTACCTGTCAATATTTTGTTATGATAGCAGAGCCATAGGAAGACTCTTGCCCGCTGGGAGGAAGGCCAACGCCAGATATGTTTCCATGAGTGTGAGGAAGGAGTGCTAGAATTCTGAGTGGAGATTAAGGATGCCCTGGCGCTTTTTGTGGAGAATCTGCCATCCGGAGAAGGTTTCCAAAAAGGAATGTCATCTGGATCAGACGCAAGGGGAGGGTTGATGTGGATGATTGCCCGAAGAATATCAATGGGGAGGGATTCAATAAGATCACCAAGATTCCATGCGTCATCTTTAACATAAGATTGAAGGGAACGATCCAGTTCAGTGTCTGTAAGGGGTCGAAGAGCTAGGTCCTGCAAAACAAGATTATTGTCAAGCCAATGATCACTCCAAAATAGGATATTCTTACCATTGCCTCTCTTCCATCCAACAAGGGAAAGAAAATGTGGCCACACAAGCATAAGATCTTTGGCAAAAGGAGAAAGGGATTGGGGACGTTGTTTGAGTCTGTGTCTCTTCCAACCATATTTATGTCTGAGGAGGTTAGTCCAGGTAGTAGTACGACTCATTAGGCTCCAACAACTCTTCATCAACAAAGCATCATTAAGGGTCTCAAGGTTGGCAAAACCCAGGCCTCCAGTAGAAAGATCAGCAGTGACTTGATTCCAAGAGACTAGATGAATCTTTTTATGATCACAAGTAGAACCCCATAGGAAATGTCGACAGATGCGTTCCATCTCTCGAATGACTCCCTTGGGAATTTTCATGACCTGCATAGGATATATAACAAGAGAGTAGATGACAGATTTAATAAGAGTAATTCGTCCTGCAAGACTCAAATACTTGCAAGACCAACCATTAAGCTTAGACTTCATTTTATCAATAATGAAATTAAAGTAAGAAGCAAGACGTCTCCCTGAAAAAGTTGGAATGCCCAGGTAAAGACCAAGAGTGGAGGAACTGATGATACCCAACTCGCTTTCAATAGCAACACGAACATCTCTAGAAACAATGTGACCAAAAGTAATCTTAGACTTAGGTAGACTGACAGAAAGGCCAGAAGAAGTGCAAAACTCATTCAAAATGGATTTGATAATGCTAGCTTGATTCACACTAGCTTTAGCAAACAAAAGGATATCGTCGGCAAAAAAGATATAAGGAATACGAATAAGATTCTTATTCCAGCTCGGGGGAACCCATTGTTTCTGATCCACGGCAGACTGAATCATAGCACTAAGACGCTCCATACAAAGAATGAAAATATAGGGAGACATGGGGTCTCCTTGTCGAATCCCCCTGGAAGGCTTGAAGGCTGTTGAAAGATTGCCCTGCCAATTAACCTGCATGGATGGAGACTCAATACAAAACATAATGAGGTTAATAATATTGGAAGGAAAACCATATAAAAAGAGAGTGTCACGAATGAATTGCCAATCCAGCTTATCATAAGCCTTCTCCAAATCGAGTTTGATAGACATAAAACCAGGTCTGGCCGTAGATTTCTCCATAAAATATGAGATCTCATTGCAAATGATGATATTATCTTGAATAATGCGACCAGGAACGAAGCTAGATTGACCTGAAGAGACAAGATTAGACAAAATAGGAGAGATTCTGTTGGAGATAGTTTTAGTAAGAATTTTATATAACACATTACACAGGCTAATCGGCCTAAATTGAGAGACCGATGAGGGATTAGGGACTTTGGGAATAAGAACAATCATAGTATGATTAAAGTCTTGAATGAGGCAGGGATTAGAGAAACACAGTTGGAGATGATGGCAGACCGACTTGCCCACAATGCACCAATTGTTTTGATAGAAAGCTGCATGAAGGCCATCGGGGCCAGGAGCTTTAAGAGGTGCCATTAGTTTAACTGCATTCCAGATTTCATCACTAGAAAGAGGTTGACTTAACATGGCAGCTTCCTCAGCAGATAAAGAAAATCTCCAGGTACCCGGGTGATAGGCTTGAGGTCTGAGAACACCATCAGATTGATACAGCTTCTGAAAAAAGTTAACAACCATGAGTTGAATCTGAGTAGGGTCAGAATGAATAAGACCATTCTCATCTGCTAGGATAGAAAAAGTTTTCTTTTTGCTGCGATATTTCGTGTATTGATGAAAAAACTTGGTGTTTTGATCCCCAGCTAAAGTCCAATCACGAACACTCCTTTGAATCCAATTCACTTCTTCATCTCTCAAAATATGTTCCAGTTCAGAGCTAAGTTGGACATGGAGGCGGCACAGGAACTTATCATCCATCCAAAATGAGTTCTTCTCAATACCAGTGAGTCTAGCTCGAAGTCGGCCCTTGCGAGCACGAGTTGAATCAAACCTTTGACTATGCCATCTGAAAGCTTTAGTTTGGAAAATAGAAATATTCGAGAGAAGAGAAGTGCCATCTTTCCAATTATCAGAGAGTAACTTTTTAAAGCTCGAGTGAGACTGCCATTCAACCTGGTATCTAAAAGGCCTGTAGCTATGAGGATTCCTGATGTGATGAGGATGCACAAGTTTGATTAGAAGCGGAGCATGGTCAGACTGAAGGCGTGGTAAAATCTCAACAGTGCAAGAGGGAAAGAGACTAAGCCACTCAGTATTAGCAAGAAACCTGTCCAGGCGTCGGTGAAGAGAACCACGGGACCAAGTGAATAAGTTGCCAAAAGTTTTAAGTTCAGTCACATTATTGGCATCAACCCACTGTTGTAACTCGTAGCAAGAAGAAAAGGAGCTAGTACCACCCTTGGACTCAGAAGTTCGAGCGATACAATTAAGGTCTCCTCCAACCATCCAAGGACCTCTACTAGAACTTCCAATACGAGATAATTCGGGCCAAAGACAAGCCCTTCGACTCTTACTGGGCGCAGCATAAACAAAAGTGGAATGTAGAATAGAGTTATGACAGTGAATATGAACATCAACAAATTGAGGGTGACACTCCAGGATGTCCACCTTAACAACATCTTTCCATAAGAGCCATATACCTCCGGAAAAACCAATAGCTTCAACTCTAAAAGAGAAAGGAAAACCACATCTCTTGATAAAAGAATCAGCACCTGCACCACTAATTCGAGGTTCGAGAACAGCCACTAAATCCACCTTGTAACGGGAAGTCATATCTCGGAATTCTCTTAGGAAAGCCCTAGAACCTGCGCCCTGAACATTCCAACATACAATAGAAATAGACATAAAAACAAAAAGAAAGAGAGACCTGGAATCTGCCTAGAGACGAAGGTGTGCCGGCACACTGGATGCCCTGATGGAATTCAACTCATATGGAGGGTCACCTGTGTCCATATGATCAACATTAGAAACCTGCTCCACATAGGATGATGAAGGCTGATCAGGGGGACGACCATTGTGACTGCTAGGATGAAGTGAAGGGTTGGTGGGAATAGATGGTGGGGGAGCCACAAATGTGACTGCTGTATGATGGTCGGCTTGAAGGGAGGAATGAGAAGGGTAAGCTTTCACTCCCGAAGGTTGAACCCAACCACTTGGAGAGACAGGATGGCGTTGAGGGTCGGAGGAAGGCTGTACGGAAGGAGAAGAAAGAGGCTCCGTTCTACGAATGACTGGAGGATGAGTAGAAGGAAATTCCTTGCGTGAGGGAGGAGCAGCCACTGGGGCCTGGTGACGATTACGCAAGGGAGAAGGATCTGGTTGGTCAGAGGAATTATCAAGGAGGGAGAAGCGGTTGGAATTAGAAATAGAAGGAGGATGGCCTGATCTTGCCGGTCTGATCGGTTGTCTCTTTCTTGACTGGACCAACATCCAGGGTCCAAAGGAGTTCTCCGTAGGAAGTACCTCCTCATCTCGATTCTCATTATGGTGAGGACTCGCCGGAGATTCAACCGCTGAGGGGCAATTCGATTGTAGATGTCCATACCTGCCACATTGAAAGCATACTGTTTTGATATTCTCATATTCAACTTTGAAATCCTTACCATCAATAGAAATACAGGGAGTTAATGGTTTGTCAAGATCAATTCGGACGGCAAGACGGGCGAATCGGGCTCTCTTAGTATCTCCGGTATTGAAATCAACGCTTATCACATGGCCGATCGCCGAACCAGCCAAGGCAACAACTCGCTTGTTATACATATGCATGGACATACTCGGAACCCTAGCCCAAACCACTATCGACTTCACCACATTAGTATTGGGATCAAACGACTCTTCCCATCGTTGAACGTGCAAATATTGCCCTAAGACCATCCATGGTCCACCGGTAAGCGCATGTGTGGCTTCCTCCTCCGTCTTGAATTGGATGACGTAATAATCATTTTCTAAGTCGATAAGATCATAGTTCTTAGCCGAGGGCCAAATTTGCTCTATCCTTGTTTGTAAGATCTTGAAAGAAATTCGCCGACCCATAACTTTGAAGACCACCGCATTGGACCACGGCCTCAACAAGAAAGCCCTAAAAGAATCAGAGAACGTAATACATGGTTTACCATCAATGAAAGAAAGAGTAAGATCTTCAGGATCGTTAAAGGCCTCGTCTGGATCATCATCTAAAGTCATGTGTACAAAACCGGCTCTACGACGGGCAACATCGCTGTACGACGCTCTAGGGCGTTTAGTAACTCTGGTATCCAAGGGATCAGGCGGAACACCGCCATGATCGGTATCATCTTCTTCCGCCATGAAGTAGGTTTCCGACGCTAACAATCAAAGGGATGTTCTTGGAGAATCTTACTTCAACAAATTATTTGTTAAGCTGGAAATTGAAATTATAGCTTGGCCAATAAAATTAAGGAAAATTCTTTCTCTCCACAAACCCTTAATTATGCCTTATTAGCATAATCGCTCTGGCCTGTTGTTGTATTCACTTATAATTCAATTTTCAGCTAAATTATTATTAGTATTAACTACCAAGTATAATAATAAGTTACTTGTTCATCCTTCATATATATTTAATTTATATTACTCTCTCCATGAATCATTGAACATGATCTTCATCGATCCAGAATAAAATAGATCTATGATCTATCTATGCATATATGCACACAGGTTCATGGGCTTCCTTTCATTTTATTATTTTCCTCCCACCAAATAATAAAATAATTTATCTTCTCAAACCATACAAATAACAACAGTTCTTTATTAATTCATTCTGCATTTTCTTTTTTTATGGTATCTTTAATTTTAATCAATTTATGCTGACTTTGGTAAGCCTATATTTTTTTTTTTGGCTTAATTGTTTCATTTTTCTTTTTGGTAACCGTACTTAAACTTTTGTTATGCATACATAAGCATTTGTTGTGTTATTTTTGTGCATACATACTTTCTCTCTTCTCCAAACAAAGTTGAACTAAATCTATTCTCTTAAAACATCTTTTCTTCCACATTACCTTAAAACCTATCTAAGCGTTCATGTCTACCCAATAACTTATAATACATTCTCTTTGTCGTCCACCTGTTCAAGATAAGTTATAGTACCTCAAAAAACCATTTCCAAATTTACAATGGACAGTTATATATATTTCACATTTCCAACTTACATATCCTTCAACGGACTTCAAAAACACCAAAATCATATATCAGAACATACATTCCATATATCCTACCGCGCGGCGTAGCGCGCGGCGTCCGATTTCTAGTATATATATATATATAGGTGGTTCTACAAAATGTGTCAGTTACAATTCATAAATGCGACAAGTTGTGGCACAGCCAATCCATCTTGAGTTAAATTGGAGCATAAATGATCCACGTTGAGTTAAAGGTTTTTTTCTATAAACATTGACACTTGTATGCAAAGTTGTGTGGGAGCCCAAACCACACAAATTACAAAAAGGACAAAGGAGATGAATATGGGGCCGGGTGGAGATTCTAACCTCCAACTATAAGGTTGAAAGTCAGATACTTGACTACTAGACCAAGTCATCAATCCCTTGAGTTAAAGTTGTGCCTTCACACGTAAGATTGGGAAATTTATTTTTCGTCCCATGTTTAGTCAATCTTCATTTTTTATCCTTTATTTATAACTTTTAAAATTTAGTACCACACAAGACATTTTATTTTTCCCTTTACGTCCTGTTGTAAAATTTGTTCGATATGATTAATTAATTTTTGGAGTGAATTTTAAAGGAAAAATTTGCAAATTTAAGCACAAGACTGAAAAGTGAATATAGAGAGTGACAAAATGAAAAGAAACTAACTTATGAAACTAAAAGGAGATTTTTCCTTACATTTTCAATATTGCAAATGCATCATTAAAATTGGGGTAAATTCATTTTTTGGTATCATGTGATATTTTCTCTCTACTTTGTTTTTTCTTTCCTTTTTTCTTTTTTTTTTGCAAATGAGTAGTGGAAACCTATGTTACACAAATTGTAAAGGGGTAAAGGATATGAATATAGGAGCGAGTAGACAATCGAAACCCCAACCTGAAGGTCGAAAGTGGAGGGACTGTATAAATTTTCATTAATTTTGATGCCGTGAACATCTACCAGAATTCCATTAGCATCCATTTCTAATGCATTCTCTACCCTAAGTTGTATTTCCTTCAACTCTACTTTACTCCTTCCTAAGCTTTGCCTGCAGCTCCTTCTTGTCTATTCCCAGCCTCCATGCCACCTGCATAACCTTGTTATTTGCCAATCTGTCACACCCTGAAGCTCCTTCTCCAGTATTATCTTGGTAATGACACGCCACCCTTTTTCAATCTCTTGTTGGGATATTTGTGGTGGCAATACTCCTCGCATGATCCATCGCTTTGTGTATTCCAATTCACTACTGTCTCGCACGCTGCTTTTGATGACTCCTCATTTATATATTGCTCACCCGATTCATTCATTTGCTTCTCACCTTCATTCATTTTTGTTACATCGAATTTAAATAAGTATGTATCCGCACAACAAATTATAAAACGAACAAAAGCTACAGGACGGGTGAGAATTCAAGACTAATATCCGGGTGCAAAGTTAAATTAAATGCATAGATAGATTAAATGCCACATTTCCGAGGACACGTCCTCGGAATAGGGTTCATTGAGTTCGTGTTATACGCGACGACGTTTCCGAGGACTAGTGCTTGTACAAGAAACCGAGTGAAGAATTGAGGACTAGTCCTCGGAAACTTTGTATTTTAGATCGGAAATAAACCGGGTTTTCCTAGGCACTTGATTAAGGACTAGTCCTTGTAACGTTCCGATGACTAATCCGAGGACTTCTTATCGGTTATTCAGGTAGCAAGAACCGGGTCCAAACCGGGAATGTTCCGAGTACTAACACTCGGATAATTGCTCGGAAACTCTGTCCTCGGAAAAGTTTCTCGATAAGTTCTGCGATGGAGGTTTTGCCGTTGACTGAAAATTGAGGACTAGTCCTTGGAAAGTCTAATTTAGCGAGGAGCTGTCCTCGGAATAGGTCGTCGCAAAACACGTTTTTTTTCTTGTAGTGCTTGTAACACCCTAGCCTCGACCTTAAATTAGCACAAATAATTTTATTACATTTTCGTCTTATTTGCATGCTATGGGCAATTACCACTCTCTCAATGGGAAAAAAAAAACCTATTCATCCCATAAAATTGCCTATTTTCTCATTTCATCCCAAAAAAATTCTATTAACAAAATTCACCCAATAAGTTTGCTAATTTTCACCTAATCAGTCCAAACCCTCTTAATGACAATTCTCTGCTGACGTGGCAGACAATTAAGAAAACCATACCATTTTTACCAATTCTTGACCCAGGTGGCAGCTTATGTGGAGTGTTTTGGACCCAAATGAAATAAAATTTGCCGCATCCCCAGAATTACCCTACCCCTGGCAGCGAATGAAGTGGACAGACAACATGGTTGTCTTCTACATCGGCGACGAGATCATATTAGGGGCGCCACCGACACCGCCGCTAAGAAAAAGGGCGCTTACCACAACAGCTGCAGAAACAATTGAATATCCAAATTTTCAAATTGAATCAATTGAATCACCAAAAAATAAATTGGAAATCCCCAAATTCCCAAACCGGAAGCAATTTTTTTTTAGGAATGAGCTCGTTTATTTTCAAAGCAGGCACAATACAGTAAGCAAAAGATTTCCTCTTTCAAACCCACCAAGTAGGACTCCTATGTGGGTATTTTACAGCAAGCACGACAAAATGAAAAGCACAAGCAAAGCTGTTGTGGAAATCGAGCAAACTAACAAACAAGAGGTAAATAACTGTCTCGGAGTATTATTGCGAAAATGGAAGAAATCGTTCATTGCTAACGAAATCAAAAGAACTTGGAGATATAAGTACAGTGGAAACAAGCTAAGAGGCCTGAACAAAAAAAAAAAGGCCTAATACTGAACAGGCCCAATACAAAGCAAGTAATAATCTGGCCCAATTAACCCATTCCATCCTTCATAGTCTGAGACGAACGAGCAGCGCGAGCAGCAGACTTAACAGATATCTTGCCACGTTGAGCTCCACCATTAGCTTCATCATCCCCCCCGCAAGCTGGAGCTTTCCATAGGTTCAGCTTGGAACAAAATTGATGGAAGACACGAGGAGTTAGGCCCTTGGTAAACATGTCAGCTACCTGTTGGGATGAAGGCACAAAAAGAGGACTGATGTGTTGTTGTTGATAGTAGTCTCGAACATAATGGCATCCAATATCAAGATGTTTTGTTCGTTCATGATGAATAGCATTTTTGACGAGTTGAAGAGCAGATTGATTGTCACAGTGAAGAGGATAACGAGCATCCAAAGGAAGATGCAGCTCTTTGAACAAAGAGCCAATCCAAAGTAAGTCAGCAGCAGCAGCTCCAAGTGATCTATATTCAGCCTCTGTGCTACTTCGAGACACTACCTCTTGCTTTTTAGTTTTCCAGGATACCAAAGAATCACCAAGGAATATGCAAAAGCCAATAAGAGATCTTCTAGATGTTGGACAGTTGCCCCAATCGGCATCACAATAACCTTGAAGGGAAAGAGAAAGACCATATGGATAAAATAATCCAATTTGAGTTGTGTTGCTCAGATACTGTAACACTTGGATAACACCATTCCAATGCTTCAACTTTGGATCATGCATAAACTGACTAAGTTGTTGAACACTAAAACAGATGTCAGGACGAGAGAACCCCAAATATAAAAGTTTCCCTACCATTCTCTTGTACAACTGAGGATTAGGAAAGAGTGGACCATCATTATCAAACTGTTGGTGAGGTAAGTAGGGAATGTGAACCTTTGCAGCAGAAGGAAGATCAATTTCTGATAACAAATCAAGAGTATATTTGTGCTGAGAAACAGATATACCAGAAGAATTATAAGTGATCTCAAGACCAAGAAAATAAGAGGCATTTCCCAAGTCTTTAATTGTGAACTCTTTGTGCAGTTGAGTCTTGATTGTAGCAATAGCAGCTTCATCATCTCCAGAGACAAGGATATCATCTACATAAACAATAAGTAGAACTATACCAACACATGTGAACTTAACAAAGACACACAGGTCAGAGTATGTAGACTTAAAACCAGATGAGATAAGAAATTTGCTAAGTTCAATAAACCACTGGCGGGGGGCCTGCTTCAAGCCATAAAGAGAATTCTTTAATTGACACACCGTACCTGGAGGATGTGTAAGCCCTGGAGGACATTGCATAAAGATCTCTTCATCAAGATGCCCATGAAGAAAGGCATTATTAATATCCATCTGAGACAGGTTCCATTTGAAAGAGGCAGCCAAAGCAATTAGTAGCCGTACACTCACAGCCTTAGCCACGGGAGCAAAAGACTCAAAGAAATCTTGTCCATGCCTCTGATGAAATCCTTTTGCTACAAGACGAGCTTTATGCTTACTTATAGAGCCATCTGGGTTGTGTTTAACTCGAAATATCCATTTGCAACCGATGGCCTTCTTCCCTAGAGGTAGTGAAACAAATTCCCAAGTACCATTTTTATCAAGAGCAGACAGTTCATCCTTTATAGCTTTATCCCAATGTGGAATACCATTAGCTTGAGAGAAGGATGAAGGAACAAATTCAGGATCCTTCAGTGAAGAACATACATAATCTTTCAAGTAAGTAGGTCTCCTAGTGTCCCTCTTTGGTCTGGTAGCTGGAGCAGGGAGTGTCACAGTAGTGCTTAAAGAAGTAGAAGGATGATCATCCATAAGAGATGGAGAATCAGAAGAAGGGTTGTCCAAAGGAAGCCCAACAGATTTACATATGCCTTGACTGTCAGTGGGAGAGTCAAGAGAATCGTTGTTGAGGGTATGGCTCACTGATCCATGAGGGATCAGAGGAGAGTGCACTGATGTCTCAGAAGCAGTGGGCATCTGAGAAGATTTTGACCTTGAATGAGTTGCAGTGGGCAACTCACAGAGTTGATAAAGGTCTTTTTGGGATGTTTGAGTAATGGGTTTATCTGTTGAACAAGTGGAAATAGCATCTTTGAAAGGAAAGATAGATTCATGAAATAAAACATCTCTAGAAAAGACCACATGTTTAGTGTCAAGAACAAGAACTTTGAAGCCCTTTTTATCAGAAGCAGCACCTAAATATACCGCTTTCATCCCCCTAGCATCAAGTTTACCCACAGGAGAGGGAATCTTAACAAAGCAAAGGCAACCAAAAGTATGGAGATGAGACAAATCTGATTTAGACCCAAAGAGTATTTCACAAGGTGTTTTCCAGCCAAGGATATGAGTAGGGAGCCTATTAATAATGTGAGCAACTGACAACATAGCATCCCCCAATAAGATTTTGGAACGGAAGAGGTGAGTAAAAGACTCCTGGCTACTTGAATCAAATGCCTATGTTTTCTTTCTACCCTCCCAGTTTGTTGGGGAGTATAAATGCAAGATGTTTGATGAATAATACCCATGGAAGAGAATAGCTCAAGGCATTTTTTATTGCAAAATTCTGACCCATTGTCAGTACGAATTACTTTAATATCTTTGGCAAACTGAGTTTTAACATAGGCAAAAAATTTTGATAGAATGGAGAATGTAGCAGATTTATGGTGAAGAAGATATAGCCACGTCCCTCTAGTACAATCATCCACAATGGTATGAATGTATCTATAACCAGATCTATCTCCCAAAGAAAAAGGGCCCCATATATCACAGTGAATCAAATCAAAAATATGAGATGCATGAGATTGACTAATAGGAAAGGGAAGTCTGTGTATTTTGGATACTGAGCAAATATCACATATATCATGAGAGTTATCAACAGATTTCAGACCAAGTTTGGACATTACAATATCAGAAGGATGTCCAAGCTTGTTGTGCCAAACAATATATGAATTGTTATCACAGACAGTAGCTAGAGCCACAGGATAAAAAACAGAATTATTGCTAAAATGAAAGGTGTACAATTTATTTAGTAAAGTACCCTTAATGATGTTCTTCCTAGATTTCCGGTCCTGCAAAATGCAACAAGACGAATCAAAGATAGCAATACAATGAAGCTCTCTAGTTAATTGGCTAATAGAGAGCAAGTTAAGAACAAGGCCAGGAACATAATACACATTTGGTGCAGTGAAGCCTTTGCATAGCATCACTGAACCAGAATGTGTGGGGAATTTTGATGAGCCATCTGGCAGAATTATAGGGTGATAGGAAATTAATGGCTGAGGTTCAAGCAATAGGGAAAAATCAGCACAAAGATGACAACTAGCCCCTGAGTCTAACAACTAATGACCATTGAGATAACTAGGAATAGATATGCTACCTGTCATGTCGAAAGTGCTCCCAATAAAGTCAGTAGGACTAGCAAATTTTGATCCAAAATAAGATTTGCTGAACTCCTTAATAGTGTCTTCAATCAGCTTAGTAATACGGCCTTCAGCAGCCGTACATAATCCAGTATCAGACATCTCAGAATTACTTGAAGACAAAACAGCACCAGCCATCAGTTTTCCTTTCCTCTTTTCTCCCAAAGTCTTATACCAATCGGGTATAACTCCAGTAATTAGGAAGCAATTTGCACGACTATGACCCGACTTTTTGCAATGATCACAAAAGGAATTTTTATTAGCAAGTTGGTAACACCTGTCTTTGGTGTGACCAACCCTAAGCAGAAATTGAGCTAAGAATATAGCAAAATCGAAACAAATTGAGGTAGGAGCGGATCGAATCGAGCGTAAGGCTCTGATACCATGTGGAAATCGAGCAAACTAACAAACAAGAGGTAAATAACTATCTCGGAGTATTATTGCGAAAATGGAAGAAATCGTTCATTTCTAACGAAATGAAAAGAACTTGGAGATATAAATACAGTGGAAACAAGCTATAAAAGGCCTAATACTGAACAGGCCCAATACAAAGCAAGTAATAATCTGGCCCAATTAACCAATTCCATCCTTCATAGTCTGAGACGAACGAGCAGCAGACTTAACAGATATCTTGCCACGTTGAGCTCCACCATTAGCTTCATCAGCTGCAAACACCGAAACAATGAAATGGACAAGCACAATAGTTGTACTCCAACGCCTTGTCTGTTCTGTATCACTCCTCAAACGGAAGCAATAGAATCACCAAAGGGGCAGCGAGGGAGGAAGGGAGGCACGAAAGGAGAGGTCCGAGGGGGAGGCAACGGCGCTGGTCGGACACATCAGAGGGAGGAAGCGAGAAACAGAGAGGACGGTGGCTGGGGAAAACTTTAAGAGACGGAGAGGAATGTCCTTGGGGCTTGGGGGTAGGGTAATTTTGGGATGAGGAAAATTTTATTTGGTTTGAGTCCAAAAACACTCAACATAAGCTGCCACCTGGGTCAAGAATTGGTCAAAAATGGTTAGGTTTTCTTAATTGTCCGCCATGTCAGCAGAGAATTGTCATTAAGGAGGGTTTGGACCGATTAGGCGAAAACTAGTAAACTTATTGGATGGATTTGATTAATAGAATTTTTGTGGGATTGAATGAGAAAATATGCAATTTTATGGGATGAATATGGTTTTTTTCCCCTCTCTCAATGTTAGTGATCTTATATTTGGAATATATATATATATATATATTTTCATGTTTTTGGATTTTTCTAACACAAATACAATTAAAATTGCATATTTTTGTGTTTTTATTACCAACTTATTTTTCTTACAAACTCGCATTAATCTGTCGAATTCTACTACTTTCTTATTAAAATAAGATGGGATTACGATCAAAATGTCCGTCTCAGACACGGAAATGGATTGGAAATAATGGAAAATTTTGGCCACTATCAGGATTCTTTAGATTTGGTTTGGTTGAACTGGGTGTCAGTGAGATGGGATTCAATCCGGTCAAATTGTTTACTAATGATATTGAGATGTATGTTTGTGTAGTTGGCTTGGGCAATTAGGTTTTTGAGATTAACCTTATCATTTTCATTAGCATTCTTGAGAGGGGCCGTCTCAATAGGTTGGTCTTTGATAGAGAATTTGAAAGCCTGGAGGGGTGGGTGGGTTGTGTTAAAAGTTTTGTCACTGGAAACTGTTTCCCAGTAGGGTGTTCTGGTAGTAATAAAGTTGATGGTTTTGCTCACAGGGTATGTATTCTGGTAGAGTTCAAACCAGGTAAAAAAAAAGGGGGATGAGAGTTTTGGTTTCTGAAATGAATGAGTAGAAGGATGTTTGGATTTCAGATCGGATATGGGAAAACTTCTTGAAGAACCAGGTTCCTTTTTGTGTATTTTCTTAAGAGTAGAAGTCTTCATGGAGAACAAGCTTGTTGATAACAAAATTACTTTCAATAACATTTAACTCATTTATGTTCTCAGTAACAAAGGAAAATGTGGGGCTGGATGGTTCATCAATAAGATCTTCATCACATCTATGATAAATGGATTTAGGGATGGATGCAGAGAAATTTACATCTTTCAGAGGAGACGTAGGAATGTCAGAGGTGGAATATCGAGGGGGTTTTGTTGGGCTACAGAACTGAGAATCTCTTTCAAGTGTTACGGTACTTCCTTCAGAGTCATCAGAATGTTGGTCAAAGCTCCTTTGCTAAGAGGTATTTCTGTGGAATGAGAGTTTAACTTGTCTAGTGCTGTCTCGAGAGATGGATTTCAAGTGAGGGTTTGGCGGAGGCATAGAGGGATGTTCAGGTTCAACAGCTTCGTCAAGGATCCATTCATCTGGAAGGGTTATATCCTTCCATTGGAGGGATCTGGCAACAACAGCATTAGATCTCTGCAGGTCAGTTTGTAAGAGAAGGGTTTCACCTTTCTTACTGTGGAATTTTACCTTAGTAGCAAAAGCTGAAAGAATGGCTTTATATTATATTCTGAAGACAATAGCAACAGGTATGGATCCTTCCAACATTTTGTAATTATGAGTTTTGATTTGGAGGGCAAGGAATTTCAGGATGTTTCTGTCACGGAGGGATATTGTAAGATTGAGATAACAATCAAAAGATATGAGCCCAGTACAAAGACTTGATTTAACCGAACTTAAAAGGGATTCTCAAAGTTGGTGAACCTAGCATCTCGGAGTATAGCCAGGATGGAAGTATCAAGGCCTTCTTTAGTGAGGGGTTTAATACCTACCTGAACTAATCCTATATGAATGTATTTGTAACCTTTTAAGAAATGCTTGGAGAGGGAATCAAGTGAGAGCAGATTTATAGTTTCAAAAGGTTTGGAGAGCTGGATATCTCTTTCTTAAGTTTTTATAGCTAGATCAGTAAAGAATGAGAGGAATTTGGAGGTTTGGTATATTTCATTTTTAGAGACTTTTGGAATAGTCCAATCATCAATAGATATGTTAAAATCTTCAATGATTGTTTCTTCAGAACGGACT
Organism: Hygrophila difformis; assembly: GCA_030278955.1. NCBI lineage: Eukaryota > Viridiplantae > Streptophyta > Magnoliopsida > Lamiales > Acanthaceae > Hygrophila > Hygrophila difformis. The sequence continues at coordinate 241,332 of JAOANR010000014.1, read as the reverse complement.
AATTTCTTAGGACTAGAGTACCGGATGTGTTTTGTTCTGACGAACAAGAGAAGGAGCTTGACAAGAGGCGATCCATGAGTGTCGGAAATAAAACAAGTGATTACTTACAATCCTGGGAGTGTTTGAATAAAGGACTCTTCTGGTCTCGACTTAAGAAACTCCAAGGCAAGGGGTTCTTAGTATTCACCTGTTAAATAAAACAACACAAATAAATTACCTCTTTACATCCCCTTGACTCTGATACCAATGAGGCCGCAGAATCAAAGAGTGTAAAGATATGTTGAGACTTCTTACGATGGTGTTAAAACTATTTAGCAATTTAACTCAAGAATAAACCTGAGAGCAATAAAGAGGGGTGGGATGAAGTTAGACGTATGGCCAGGCCATTCGTATGTTAATTGTAGAAATATAAATGGGGAAAGGGGAAGTTAAATGGTTAGAAAGGCGGCAAAGCCGTTCATGGTGCAGTGTAACAGAATGTAAAAAGGGGGAGGGATAAGTTAGGATGTTAGAGAGGCGGCAAAGCCGTCCATGGTGTAAAGCAGTTGGAAATTAACTGGTGTTGAAATATTTAACCTCTTTTTATTAGGTCTGCCTCATAATACAATAAGTGATACTTGGTACTTCCCAAAATGAGGGTTTTACCTCTGGATCCTCGGGATTCAAGGATAATCTCAAGTGATTGATACGGGTATTACAACGGTATTCCGGTGAGTTGTACAGGAACTTCCGGTCACTCAACTAAGCTAGGAATTATGCATACATAGGAGCTCACAATAAACTTTAACACAAACTTGCTAACACTGAACAGAAACACTCAAACAGAATTGAAAACTCTTGATGATCGGAGGAACTCTTGATACTCAATGCTATTATTTTTGTTTTTTATTTTACTTTTCTATAAGTTTATGGCATGTTCATTTCTTTCTGTCTAGGTGTCATCGGTGCCTTTCTTGTTACTTGCTATGATTGCGACAATGAGGAGTTCCAGAGGAATTTGGTAAAATTTTGCTTCTCACATGTAACTACGGGTGAACACGGTTTGAGTTGGTGCAGTTTTGCACCAAACCCAAACTAAATCGCAAAAAAACAGTTTGAGAAAAAATCAAATCAAACCAAATCATTTTAGCAATTAAACCAAACCAAATCAAACCAAAAAACAAATTGTTTTGGTGCGTTTTGGTTATGATTTAACCAAAATTTTAAAAAACAAAAAATTCATATGAATTATAGTCGTAAATGTAACATTCCAAACTCGAAAATGCTAATAAAAAGTTAAAAAAATAAGTTCACTGTTTACAAGCCATATAGTGTACTTAATAACCTAGAACAATTAGAAGATCCTGGAAAAAAAATAAAACTACAATTATAAATACATAGATAATGATTCGAAAATAAGTAAAATTTAATGTTGCATCTTGCATGATTTTGTCCCTCCAAGCCCAATAACCTAGACCACAACAAATTCACATAAATATATAATATGTTTGGAGTATATATATAATATGTTTGGAGTATATCTATTATACTATATAAGAGGGAGAGCTCAAACTCCCCAATTAGATTCTCAGCCGTTGGATCTAAAATCCCATTAAAATTATGACCGTTGGATCAAGATGAGTGGATTTTCGATTATTCTTATCTCGGATCGATTCTGCGCAGTCTCATTTCTCCCCCGAGCCTCAATCTCTTGTTCTCTCTCTTCTTCCGGAATCCTCGTTCGTCCCTTCCCGTGTCATCGGCGAATTGTGAGTGCTGCTTCGCCGCTGACCTCGCCCTCTCTTCCGCCACTTGCAGTGCCGCCGCTGTTCTCTTCCCTCCAGCGCCTCCTGCCACCCGCCGCTAGGGTTCCTCAACCCATTTGACACTGGTAACCCTAGCGGCGCCGCAACTCACTAATCGATGCCCTCGTTCGTCCCTTACCTGTAAAAGCCACGATCCCGCTTCAATGGAGTCCGTCTTCGCGAACCCTAGACACTGGTTCTGCGACGTACGTTAAGCCAGCCCGCCACCACTTCCTCCCTTGTTGTCGCCGCCGTTAAGAAAGCTACGCTGGTAAGACGAAGTCGGTTTCTTCCAATTTTTGGATTATGGAATCATATAGTAAATGTTACACAAAAAATGAATTTTTGGATTTCAGGTTGCTGGAGTCTTGTCTTGATACCTGCGGGTAGACTGGTTTGTTTCAGTCAGTCATTTTCTTATCTTTGCAAATTTTAAATAAATTTCAGATTGATTGGGTTGATGATTTATGATCTTTGTGTGAGTGATTTCCCTGTTTATGACCTTCTGTTACTCTATTTTGTCAACTCTGTTAAGCCCAATCGCCTGTTTTGTGTATTGTCAGGTTGTACTATAAACGCCTTGAAGAAGGGAAGCCATATCCGGTGTTATGTCGAAGATTAGCAAGCTTACATGCAGAGTTTGTTACTTATAAATCACCATCATCAGCTGGTTTTGATTTCATATCCAGTCAGAAAATTGAGCAAAAACTACTTGATTACAATCAAGAAGCAGAACGTCTAGGAGGTAAGATATTCTACTGTGGAATTTTGTTTCACCTTTTCACTTTAATATCAGAAATTAATTTTGTTTATTTTATAATCAGGTGTTGCTTATGAAGATGAATCAGAAGTGTCACCTGATCATCGTTATCTTGCATATACTCTTTACGACAAGGATAATGACTACTACAAGTTATATGTCAGGGACTTAAATTTTGGGTCACTCTGTAGCAAGCCCCAAGCTGAGAGGGTTTGCAACATAGCTTGGGCTAAAGATGGGCAAGCATTAGTATATGTTGTCACAGATGATAAAAAGAAGCCCTTTAGGTTTGCAATACTGTTTTTTTTTTCTCTCTGTAACTCTTACCTCTGATTCTGTTGGCTCCCCAGAAACAAAGCTAACAAATGGCTCTGCTCAGGATCTATTGTAGCATGATTGGGTCAAATGATGACGATGTATTGCTGTTGGAGGAACCTGGAGAAAATATTCATCTAAGTGTGAGACATACTAAAGACTTCCGTTTTCTTACTATAAACATATTTTCAGTCCAATCATCCAAGGTATGCCTTTAAAAATGTTCTAAGCTACATCAATATTTTTCAACAAGACATAATTTTATATTTGTGATCCAATATTAGGTATTTCTAATAAATGCAGCCGAGCCTTTGTCTGGAATGACACTTATATGGGAAAGTGAGCCAAATGTGCATTGTGTTATTGAGCACCATCAGGGATTTCTCTACCTATTTACAGATGTTGCTATTCATGGTCAGCCTATTGATCACTCTTATCTTTTAGTGTGTATTATTTTACGCATGTTTGTTTGTTTGTTGATCTGCTGGGGTTGTGGCAGCTTGATTTTTTTTTTTTATTTTGTGATTGTTTTATTTGGGAAGAAATTGAGTATGAATGCGACAGCTTTTTTGGCAGCTGAAATTTACAAGGGAAGGGATACTGAGTAGCAATTCTTTACTCGTGCTGTTTTTTTTTTTTAATTTTTGCCGATAATTAATTGTAGAGATTGTTTTTGGGAGTATAATTTGTTGTTTAATGGTTCATGTTGGATTAAAGGCGTGTTTTTTCCCTGTGTAACATTGATTTGTGAATAGTGTGTCAATTTGTGGTAGTTGTAATCAATGAATATGCAAGTGTGTTCTCTTGAGATATAGCTGATGTTGAGCGCTGTAAGATCATTGCGCTTACTGGTTTGATTGAGTTCCTTGCCTGATCCAGAGTCTGCACAATTGATTTGATTGTGTTTTGCAGCATCTATCTTAAGATTTTTTATTTTTTATTTATTTATTTATTCTTTTTTTCATTTCTTGTTCTGACACGGGTAGCAGACTAGCAAAGACTTAGACAATGTGATGTTACTTTGTTATATAAAATCCAAACATCCCCATAATATATTATGAAGTCTAAGTCATTCCAGCTTTCCATATTGTGTTTGCTGCATATTGTTATACATAGATTTATCCTGACCTTATTTATCTTTTAGTTTAATGGTGCATCGATCTATGCAATTCGGTCTAGACCGAATTGCTTGCAGAGACCGAATTGCCTCAAAGCAAGGAAGCCAAACAGGAGCTATCATCAATTCGAAAAGGCCAATTCGGTTTACACACAGACCGAATTGATGAATGAACACCACATTCCAGCTCAAGATCAAGAAGGAAGACCTCATGCAATTCGAATTGCACCAAGTCGGTCTAAACCGTATTGCTTGAGAAGACCGAATTACATTCAAAATTGCATTCAATTGAAGCTGTGAGCACGTGAGAAATGCATGACACTGTTGATGGGCCCTGATGGGCCTAGGGTTACGAGAAGAAGTATAAAAGCTGACCTTCCTCAACACAAGAGAGATTTTTTCCTGTTCCACACTTTACAAGAGATTCGGCTGGGGACAAAAAGAAGTAGCAGAGCTGTTCTTCACCCCTTAAGGGTTAGGTAGGTAGTTTAGTTTAGTTAGTTTATTTTCATGCTTGTAGCTTAGTTTTAATGTTTTTAACCTTAGTTTATTTTTGTAGAAGCTTGTTACTACCTTTAGAGTAGCCATTTCCATAGGTTTTACATGCTTTGTAGTTAGAATAAACCCTACCTTCAAGTTAATGATGGTTTTGGGTTATTTATTTGCTTTCAAGTGCCAATACAAGAAGAAATTCCAGAAATGGGTTTTATTTCATGTGTTTGACACCCCTTTAATGCTTTCTTTAGCAATAAATGTTAGGATGTTTGTTTGTTTCAACTAGGTTACATTTATTATGTCCTAGCTGACTTACATTCTCAATAAATGCATGCTTAGTGGGTTTTTGGTTTGTTTTTATGCCTTAGAGCTTCAAATGAGTGTTCTTAGGTTTTAGACAATTTTAGGGTTGTTAGAATTTATTTAATGTCTTATTGTACTGTTCTTGTTCTCTTCATTTTAGTTTATTGTTGCCTTAGATAATGTAAGTGTTCTTATTTTTATGCATGTAGTTCTTATATTTTTAAGTATTTTAGGTTCTTTAATCTTTGATTTCTTGTTTGTAGAATTAGGGTTTGATTCATACCAATGCCTGCTGGACACGTACCCTGTTATTTTTTCTTAAAATGCTCACTAGTGTGGCTGTGAGGTGACACTGATGTGAAATGAAGGATTTGGTAAACCTCATCCATCATAAACCGCACAGTGGAAACCGAACTTGTACTTGTGAGCACAAAAATACACTTATGTGAAAATGACATGCAATTCGATTTGAGGCAATTCGGTTTAAACCGAATTGCACATGAAAATGAAAGTGCATGGTAAAGAATGTTAGTTGAATTCCTTATATAAAAATCTATATGCAATTCGGTCTAGGCAATTCGATCTAAACCGAATTGGCCTTGAGACCGAATTACATAGCAAAAATTGTTCTCATATGATGCATAACAATTCGGTTTGTGCAAATTCGGTTTAGACCGAATTGCTCCCATAGACCGAATTGACCTTGTACACCATATTGTATGCATTCCATTCCCTCATGCCTTAGTTTAATTTCTTTGTCTTACCAATTCGAATTGCCAATTCGGTCTAGACCGAATTGACTTGGCAATTCGAATCGCCCTCATTTTGGGGTAAATGCCTTATCCAAATTTGAGTAAGGGAATGACTTCATCAATTCTAATTGTCTAATTCGGTCTAGACCGAATTGCTTCGACAATTCGAATTAGATGATGTTTCATATCGTTGCAAGGATTAATTGGGTAAGGTAATACTTCATCCTTCATGCATCATCAATTCGGTCTATATTGCACCTTACTTAGTAGACCGAATTGACCTCCTCCTCCTATTTTAAAACTTCAAAAACATTTTATTTCTTGATTTGTGTAAGTTGCATGGGGGCTTAGGCCCATTTCATCTAATTTTATCCATTACACATTTCAACCCCTTAGTGTCTCAAATATTGTGTGATTAACACTCACACAGTACCAAAAATATTTTGTTAATTTCATCTTTTCCGTTTATTGTGTGTATGAATGGGTAATAAGAGATATCACAGATCAATGTTGGCAAAAAGGTCCCTTCACCGGGATAACGATTAGCTCGTCTTCTGTGTATTAATTATTACTCGTTATTTTGCATGATCTGATTAGTGGTTGGTGGAAGCTTCGGCAAAAAGGTCCTTCACGGGGATAACGATTAGCCACTCAGCCAACTCCTAATTAGATACAGTTTTCTTTTCTTTATCTTAATTTCAAACCTGAATTTCGAGTTACAGTACTGTTAGATAGTGTCGATCAACACTGTTATAGCATTATTGTAGTAAGAAAACGTGTAGGTTTTTCCTCTCTCATGGGTAGTAGGACTCTTGATGGTAGCGATCACTGTCATTAAGGGTTTCTCACTGTCTAAAAATCATTCCATCTGGAATACTTGGGAACCGGATAGTAGATGTTTGCAGTCCGGATAACCCCAATTATTTCTGGCACTCTTTTTAGCCAATTTCTTCGTATCTCAGGCTAATCGATCTTTGTGTATCAAATTCTGTCTAACCCCACCATATCTTTTGGGGTTTTACTTCTCATATACATGTATGCATGATATTATTATGTAGATATTGTGTTCTATAATATTTTGGAGATCCTTCTCCTTGGACATAGAAGTCTTGATCTTAATCAGATGTTGCATAATAAATTTCTACAAAAAACACTTTATAAAATCCGGATCGGAGTAAGGGATAAATTCGCCAGTTATGACTAACTCATATTCTACTGGGGGTTGATTTTGAGAACTTAGAAGCAGAGTCAACGATTAGGTCTCTCCTAGACTGAAAGGATCTGTGTTTTAATTGAGAGTTTAGTACCTGTTTAGGGAATGATTTTCAAATATCTATTGTTTTCTCAAAACTACTGTGTTGGAAATCTTCTATTAAGTATTGCATCGAATCAGTGTCCACTTTGATTCGGATAAGATGTGATAAATAATATTAGAGGAACAACATATAGGCCTTGGTTAATTTCTAAGGTAGGGTTGAGTATTCTTTCAACTACTGTCTTCTCCCACCAAAGCCTAAAATTGAGTCTTGAGTGAGTACATTCGGAATAGATCTTCACAGGTCTGTTCCACTCAGTTTGTATCTCATAACTAACCGGATGTTATAAGCCCTGTGGCTTACTGATATTTGGGAAGTTCTAAATCTGCATCTGGTCACGAAGACCAGGGGCTCTTTTATACTAACAGAATGAGATAGCTTTTAAGACTTCCGAGTGATAGGTTTTTAATTGCTTTCTTTATTGCTTTCTTTACCGCTTTCTTTAAAATGCTTTCATATAGGTCATTCGGAAGAATTAGAGGTTGGCCGCCGGTCGTAAGGTTTAAGAGTTATGGATTAGTTCGGGAATTAATTTGGACTTTGGGTGTGACAAGGGGAATGATAGGAGTACTTGGCATGTCAACTAATGATGTATTAGGTGTTGCTTATCCACCATGGAGGAATAACATACCTCGGCAGGGGCAGTTATTAATCTGTGGTATCTTAGAGGTTGAGGTCTTAAGAGCATGTAAATTCTGACTGTAAGTACTTGTCTGTTAAAAGGAACATAGTCTAGAAAGCATGAGAGTTAGCTAACTGATGAATTATCCCAACCAAAGATCTGTGTAATTAAAATGGAAGTTTAATTGTGTGTCATCTGAATCTTCTCCAATCTTTATTATTTCTTTCCTATCCCTTCTGTCACATTTTAAATCTGCTTTCGCAGAATAATTTTATCCGCTTTCTTAGCATAATTCTTATTGCTTTCTTAGAATAGATTTAATATGCTTTGTAGAATAATTTTATTGCTTTCATAATCTAGTTTAAATTATGTCAAGTAGTTTTAGAACCCTATGCAAAACCTGAAACGAGTAACCGAGTGGAAAATCTTAGTAAACGACGTGGGCCCTGCTTCTATCGCACATCCTCCAGTGAACGATCCGGTCTTACTATAAATTACTGCAATTTTTGACACCGTGCGCTTTCGGGCCACAGTTTCTTAACACGAGTAATAAAAACGTGACAACCTTAATATATCCTTAAACCCCTTCCATAAATCATAACTCTTTTCATTTAATAAATTCAAACTTGATATTTTATAAAATACTCATATAGTGGGAGATTGTCAAAAGTTTCATGGCCTTTGCCGGTAATGATTTTCATGGCACCATTTGAAATCAAAGTTTCCCACATGAGTAATAAAAAGTGTCAACCTATAAACATATCCCTAATCCCAACTCCATCTTCATAATTGATTTCATTGAATAAAAATTAAACCGGGGTTATTATCTTTAAAAAATACTCGTGTAGGAAATTGTCAAAAGTTTCAAATCCCCCTCCAAAGCTTCACCCATCAAAAAACCCCTGTTTAAACCATTCAAAATCTCTAACACCACCTCTCTTAATATTTCCCAAGCCAGAACAAACCTCTTGAAAGAACTCCAATCCCAGCTTTCAAAAGGGCCGGAAACCTCCTCCTAAAACAGCTACATTCCAGAAACCCCAAGCCCAGCCCGAGTCAACATGATTACAGACATACAACCTTTTCCGCAAAACCACTCTTCCATACAGCCTCAACTCATTCCTCAAACCCGCTTTAACTCATCATCTGTCTACAGCTGGAACCTAGATGGCCTTGGAGAACATCAGATCCTTCTAATGCTCGTACAAATGACAATGGCAGCCAATACCTATAGAGCACAAGGACACATAAAAGACAAAGCCATAGCCAAAATCCTTATAGCAGGATTCTCTGGGCAACTAAAAGGATGGTGGGACTTCCATCTTACCGAATCTCAACACGAAGATATATTGAACCTTGTCAAGCTTGATGAAGAAGAAACCCCCCTTCTTAATGATGATGGTGAACCCCAACAAGATGCAGTCGCCACTCTCATACAAACCATCACAATCCACTATATAGAAGATCCTACTCTCCAAACCAACCGCAATACAGAACTCCTATCTAATCTCAGATGTCGAAGGCTCAGCGATTTCAAAACCTACAAAGAAGAATTTCTTTCTCGCCTCATGAGCCGAGATGACTCAAACCAACCTTTTTGGAAGGAAAAATTTCTTGCTGGTCTTTCCACTCTCCTTGGAGAAAAAGTTAGAAACAAAATCCGATCTCTTTCTGGATCTCAAATCATTGACTACGAAATCTATACTTATGGTCAATTGATAAGCATTATCCAAAATGAAGGCCTCCACATTTGCCAAGACCTCAAAATACAGAAACATCTCAAAAAGGAGCTGAAGCAGACGAAAATAGAGCTTGGAACCTTTTGCAAACAGTTTGATACCTGCCATCGCAACTTGAAACATGATCCTTGTGATTGCAAAAAATCCCCCTCAAAACCTTACAAAAAGTTCCCCAAGCCTCATAAGAAATTCTACAACTACAAACAAACCAAATTCACTCCAACACCTGATTACTACAAAAAGCCCACAAAGATCCCAACTCCTGCCAAACATCGCGGTCCAAACAAAGACCTAATCAGATGTTATCGTTGCAACAAGACAGGACACATTGCCAAGTTTTGCAAGCTCCAACGCCGAATCAATGAGCTTCAAATTGATGAAGCTATCCTCAACCAGATCTCTGAACTCCTAGTTTCCTCCTCAACGGAACAATCTGATGAAGAGCTACGCCAATCAGACTCCTCAAACCCCGAAGAAGAAAATGGTTTCAACATAAATGTTGATAACGTATCTTCTAGTAGTTCTGATATAATCCCATCCATTAACACTATCACCTCTGAACAACAGACACTGATTGATATCATCAAACAGGTCGAAGATCCCCAAATCCAGAAGACATGTTTTGATAAACTTGTCGAAGAGCTCCAGAAACCTCAAAAGCCCTCTTTTCAAAATCCGTCATCTTCCAACACTTATGACTTGACCCGAATCCTTAAAAAAGGTCATACAACACCAAAATCCCCCACACTCCAAAGCCTCCAAAAATATGTCAAAGATCTCAAAAACGAGATCAAAAACCTCAAACAAAGTCTTATTATATATATATAGTGTTATCATTCCTTTACAACTTTCAAGACCAAACAAATTAAAGACTTCCACGAAACAGAGAATAAGGAATGGCCAGGCCTATATAAGCAATGGTAAAAAATATCAATAGAAACATATATCCCTCAATGAGGGCAGAAGCAATAGAACACACACCTATTCGATGGTGTTAATACATTGCTTGAACATCTTAACTTGTACTTTTCATTTAGATCATTTTACAGGTTTAGCACATCTGGTTAACGACGACATTTAGTTACTCTGCTGAAAGTTATTTTGATTGTACTTATTTAATGTTGCAGAGTCTGTAATCGAGTTAAGTTTTACATAGAAAGTATTTTTCATTATTTTATATTACAGAGAGAGTTTTTGTATGTTCTTCAAGAATTGAGTTGTAAATCTTTAGAAGAACAAGAAAGAAGAAAGAGTCTACATCGTGAATATCTGAAGATATTGTATGATCTTCAATCAAGAAAGAATTCTGGAGAAATTCAGCGATCAGATGAAGGCCATGGTGAATGAAAGACGGTGATCGTGCCTTGGAGATTCCAATTAGGGTGTTTTCCCTACAGACGTGTTGAGGGGGAGTCCTAACGACGTCTGCTCGACTAGATCGTTCGTCTAGTGTTAGAGTTTGGTTTCAGGTGTTAGGCATGGTCTTTAGTCTAGTAAGAGTCACCTGGATTGGTATCCCCCAGATGTAGGTTGCAAAACAGAATTGGGTCAACAAACGATTGTGTTCTTTACTGCTTTCGCAAACACGTGGTTAGAACACTACACTAACGACAATAATTGAATCTTGATGTTTAAGGGACCGTCAAATTGGTATCAGAGCTTATCCTCTAACACAGCTGAGGAAATCCATTCTTTCAAGATTCAAGAATCATGAACCGTGATGGAGCATCTAACACTCGTCCGCCTTTGTTCGATGGAAATGATTTTGCATATTGGAAAGCAAGGATGCAGAATTATCTTTTGGTTCAAGGAGATGGAGTTTGGGATTCAGTTCTGGAACAATGGACTCAACCAACAAGACAGGTTCGCACTGGTGAAGGAGAGACGGCTACAACAACTATTAGACTGGCAACCAACGCCGAACTTACACAAGCCGAGAGAACCGCGAGACAAGCAAATTACACAGCTCTAAATGCTATCAGTGGTGCCATGGATGAAGCGCAATTCAGGATGATCGCTAATTGTACGTCTACCTATGAAGCTTGGAAATTCTTGGAAACTCAACATGAAGGTTCAGAGGATGTCAAGACAACCCGACTACAATGAGTAGAATCTATCTTTAACAACATGAGAATGACAAATGATGAAGATATCACATCATATTTTGGAAGATTTCACGATATTGTGAATCAAGCCACAGCCCTTGGTATGGCATTTGAAGGATCAAAGTTAGTGAGGAAGTTTCTCAGGACCGTTTCAAAGAAATATTCTGCAAAAGTTGCAGCTCTTGAAGAAGTCGAGAAGATCAAACAATGTCCTTGTGGAAATTGGTTGGTATTCTTCAAACTTATGAGATAAATCATCTAGCCTCAAAAAAATCACACAAGAACATTGCATTCAAAGCCGAGGATGAGCCTGCTGATGATTTCGAAGAGGAAGTTTCTTTACTTTCCAAAAGGATTGGAAATATGCTTCAAAATAAGCATTTCAGAAAATTTCAGAAGAAAAATCGATGTTCTGACAACCAGTTGACGACTGAGAAGCAGAACAATAGAAATGAGAGGAAAACTGATGGAAAGTTTCGGAGGTCTAAGAAGGATAAAGATGATGATAAGTCTGACAAACCTTCTGAGATCAGATGTTTTGAATGTGAAGGAAAAGGCCATGTGAGAGCTTAATGTCCTACTGCTAAGAAGAAGAAAGGGAAAGCACTTCAAGCCACTTTAAGTGATGACTCTGAAGATGAAGCTGAAAATGATCAATCCAGTGATGAAGAAGATGTCGTTGCATTCATGACAAGAGATGCCAGTCCTACACCTTCTGAAGGTAACTCTGAGTCAATTCAATTAATTACTGATATTTCTTCTATTGTTACAGCTGAATCAGGTAGTCTCTACAAAGAACTTGTTGATATCTATGAAGAACTCAAAGAGGAGTATGAAGAAGCTGTACAGGAGAATGAACAGTTGTCAAAACAACTTACTGACATCGGTCTGACTTTGGACAAAGCTGAAGCTGAAAAACTTAAAGCTGTTGATGATTTAAAAGTTCTTAAGGGAAAGTATGATGAAGTGAAGCTTCAGGTTTCCACTTTGACCAAAGAAAAGGAATCATTCAGGGAGGAATCAATCAAACTGAAGATTCGTGTTGCTGATTTGGAGAAGATGGTTAAAGGGAAAGGCAAACTTGATGAAGTTCTATCTATTGGAAAGAGCTACAAGGATATGACCGGAATTGGGTACAAGAATCAAGTATCTACAGGGATAAGACTATTTGTTAGTGGTTAAAACTTGAATGCTGAGTCAAGTTCACTGTCACATCAGGATGTCTCTACATCACCTAAACGACGCATAGATTGTCTCTATTGTAGCTTACCTGGTCACACTGCTGAAACTTGCATGAGAAATGTTCGTGATCTCATGAATTGTCATCCAGTTTTCTGGCCCCATGAAGATTTAAAGAAGAAGATCAGAATTCAAATGGAGTGGGTCCCTAAGAGAAAGGAGTGTCAATGCCTTGTTGTTCTATCATCGCAACAACAACCGCGATCCAAAAAATGGTATTTTGATTCAGGTTGTTTAAGGCACATGACAGGTAGTAAGGATATTCTAAGTAACTTCACAAATAGAGATTGTGGAGATGTGGTATTTGGTGATGGTGCTAGAAGCAAAATAACAAGATATGGTAATGTAAAGGATGGTGAACTCTCCCAACTTTCTAGAGTTTATCATGTGGAAGGAGTTACTACTAATCTCATTTCAATTAGTCAATTATGTGTTGAAGATTCTCTTGTTATCTTTAATAAGAATTTTCGTCAAGTATTTGATTGCAGGAGAGATAACATCATGACAGGTAAACGTTCAAAGAACAATTGCTATAATTTGGAAGCAAATCTAGCTCAAGCACTTGTAAGCAAAGATGACCTCACAAATTTATGGCACAAAAGGCTTGGACACCTCGACTATCAAACCTTGTGCAAGCTGAGTTGTTCGACTGCTGTCAGAGGTCTGCCTAAACTTCAGAATAACAAAGATCTTACATGTGTGGATTGTTCAAAAGGAAAGCAAACTCAAGCACAACATAAAAAGACAGATGGAATCTCTACTAATCATTGCCTAGAACTAATCCATATGGATCTTATGGGTCCAACATAAACCGAAAGCCTAAATGACAAAAGGTATGTTTTAGTTTGTGTTGATGATTTTTCGAGATTTACTTATGTTTTCTCAGGAGCAAAGATGAAGCCTTTCAGCATTTTGAAAAGCTTAGCCTGAAATTGATGAATGTGAAGCAAGCTAAAATTCAAAGAATCAGATCTGATCATAGACGCGAGTTTGAGAATCAGGAGTTTGAACATTTCTGTAACAAACATGGTATATTTCATGAGTATTCAGCCCCAAAGACGCCACAACAGAACGGGATTGCTGAAAGAAGAATAGAACACTTCAGGAGATGGCTCGTTCAATGTTGCTAATGCACACTGTGAAACCACATTTAAATGAGCTTAAATTGTGCTAAAATATGTCTAATTTGCATGCATGTTACCCTATTTTAATGCTTTTTAGTTTATATTTCATGTGATTTGTAAACATTAATAATCATGGTTAAATTAAGCTTATTTGAGCTCAATTTACCATGTTTTATGCTTTGTAATAAGACCTTGGCAAATCTAATACATTGCAATGATGTTTTAGGCATTAAAATGAAGAAATATGATGTTCGGAGGATTAAGAATATCAAATTCGTATTTTTCAACACTGGATTGTGCCCAGGATGCGCCACATTAGCATGGCGGCGCCCAAAAAGACCTCGGAGCGCCACCCAGGCACCGTTTCAACACTTAGAAAAATTTTAGAGATGAAAAAGCTTCAGGATGCGCCGCATGTGCATGGCGGCGCCTAAAACAGCCTCCGAGCGCCACTTCTGGCGCCGACTTCTGAAATCGTGGAAAATCGTCAGGATGCGCCGAGCCTTCTTTGTGGCGCCTAAAATTGCTTCCGAGCGCCAAATTATGCGCCACAGTCGCGGTTGGGCAGTTTTCTAACCTCCTGAACTCAGTTTTTAACACCGTTTCTTCCTCATTTTCAACATTCAGACAGCAATATTCAATAGAAACACTCTGTAAACATTCTGCAAGATAGGAGAATAAGGCCAGAAACACAAAATCATGCCGGAGGAATTGGACAAGACACTGTTTTGATCGAGTTCTTCCTATTCAAGGTGTTGCCTTTCTTTTTCTTGCTTTGTAATGATATTAATTTGCCTCTAAATGTAATCTGCTATCATGTTCCAAATTTGTAGACGGATTTCTGTATTGTTCGTGTTTAGAGTGATCTAGAACGGGAGTTCAGAATCACTTTGAAGTATGAATTTATCTTGTTATGGAAGAATTGATTTGATCGATATTTATGTTGAAATCTGGAATTATGAATAAATGTCAGAATATGATTAATCTGTATGAACGCCAATCTGTTTGCTATGTAGAAATGATATTTCATATATTTCTGCTAAATCTGTTTTAATCGATCAACCTGTGAGTAGGAGTAATCTGCAGATTATTCTGATATAACTTGAATATGATCGATAAATCTAGCTAAATCTGTTTTAAATTATATCCTGGCATAATATTTACAATCCATGTTTTCTATATTTTATTTATCTGATATTTATATTAAATTGTTCTACACTATTCTGCATAATTAAAATGTTAGAATCTAATTCTGTTGTTTCTGCTTTGCTAAATCGGGAGATAAAAATTAGAATCTAAATTTTAGTACCCGATTTGGGAATAAATTACATTAAAAATAGATTCTGGCATGTGCACAATGATTTGGGAAATGAAATGTGTCTTTTAATTGCTATAGAAAAATTTGTATGTTTGGGAAAGACTCAAATTTAGGACTAGAATAATGATTGCAGAATGTTAGATAATTTAATTAGCTTCATGAAGTCCGTTTATGCATAATTTAAATTTAGAAAATTATTATATTTTTAATCTTCATAAAATATTTAAATTTTAAGAAATTGATCTTTTTAGGCATTGGAAAATGCTCAATCAATATGCAATCTCTATTTTATATAAAGATGGCAATATTTTAAATATTACAAGCATCTCCCATCTATATTTTTATTAATTAAAAATTTAACTTGCTTTATTTTAAATTTAATGTCACTATTTTTAATTAGATCAACTCTAGAATTAAACAAAATCTTTTAAAATATATAAAATATATTTAATAAATTTAAAAAACAATTAAAATATTCTCCAGAATGAAATATCATTCTGAAATTCCTTCGGGTTCGACTCGGTTATTCACTGATTTTATTACTTGATGACAACCATCCGCTTGTGGTAAAATAATGAGTAGTAAAAATCATTCATCAAGTTTTTGGCGTCATTGCCGGGGAATTTATTGTGAACTTTTAATTGTTTTTAGTTTATTATATTAAATTTAAATAAGTTAAATATTAATTTAACTAGTACTTATTTTATTTTTATTTTATTTAAATTTGCAGTGCGAAGCAAGCAAGCAGAGATAGCTTATGATCCTGAAATTGAATGTACCCTAAGAGCAATTAGGTTAGGAAAACGTAGGAGACCAGCTCAGTTGGAAATTTTAATTAACTCATCCTCCGATGAAGAAGACTATTCTCCAACGACTGGAGTTACTAATTAATTAGTTGCTCAGTTCAATAGGCTAAACATGGCAGAAAATAATGAAAATAATAGGGGTAATAATGGCGGTAACGGTGGTGATGTGGAACATGATGAGCAAGCTGAAATGACTATTGAGGAACATTTACAAGGAACTAGTGGAAATCTGCTCAATAGAACTCCAAGGCCAGATGTAGATGCCTTGAGTTTCACACTTCAGCCAGCTTTAATCACAATGGTTCAGGCAAATCAATATAATGGAGCTCCTACTAATGATGCAGTAGAACACATAAGAAATTTCCTGGATTATTGTGATACAGTGAAGATAAATGGTGTTACTAGTGATGAAATTAAGTTATGATTGTTCTCATTTTCACTTAGGGATAAAGGTAAAACTAGGTATAACTCACTTCAATTAAGGGATTTTACTACTTGGGATAAGATGTTAGAAGCTTTCTTAGAGTAGTTCTTCCCACCTTATAAGGATTTAGAGTTGCAAGAAAATATTAAGGAATTTGTGCAAGATGAGACGAGAGTTTACTTGAAGCATGGGATAGACACAACACCCTACTGGCGAGATGTCCAAATCATTGCTTTGAAGATTGGCAGCAGATGCACTTTTTCTACAATGGATTGTTGGATCATTGGAGGAACCTGTTGGATGCAGTAGCTGGAGATTTCTTTCTATCCATAGGACCATCTAGAGCTAAGGAAATAATTGAGAAAAAAATATCTAACATGAAAAAATTTCCTGGTAAGAAAAATGCAAGAAACAAATCAAAAGCTGGGTTATATGAGGTAGAAAAGACAGTTGCTATGGATTATAAGTTAGATACTCTGATGAGAGAGGTTGCTTCACTGAAGAAAGGTCAAAATAAAGTTGTGAGATGTGGTATTTGTCATGGACCTCATGAATCATCAGTCTGTCACCGGCTCGATCGAGGACTTCAAGAGACTATGCAGTATGAGGGGACTGAGGAGCAAGTGGAAGATGTGAATTACGTGGGGAATAGGCAGCTGAATTACAACCAGAACCGACCCCAAAATCAAAACTTCTATCCAAATCGAAATTCTCAATTTCAGCAAAACCATTACCCACAAAATAACCGTCCAACCTACCCACAAAACCAAAATCAAAATTTCCAATACCAAAACCAAAATCAAAATCAAAACTTTAATCAAAATAGAAATCAAAATCAACCCTTTTACCCAAACCAACAGCCAAGAAACTTTCAACCTCAACACAGCTGCAACAGAAACAAGAAGGACATGAGGTTAACTTAAAAGAGTTAATGAACACAATTGTGTCTCAACAACAAACAATTCAACAAATGTAAGCCTCAATGAGAAATCTGGAAGTTCAAGTTGGTCAAATTGCTAGGGATACTTCAAATAGACAGCAAGGAACATTATCAAGTATGCCTGACCCTAATCCAAAAGAATAGTGTAAAGCTATCACTTTAAGGAACAAAAAGGAACTACCAAATCCTTACCCTACCTTAGATGACCCAGAGGTTTCAGCTGATACTGTAGACGATCAAGGTGAGGATGCAGAGGAAGAAAGTCAGTAGAAAAATACTGATGAGCCTAAGGAGAGTGAGAGACTTAGTGTTGATAAGGATAAGGATAAGGGAAAGTCTACTATACCGATCAAGCCATATCAGCCACCGATTCCATTTCCATAGCGTCTTAAAAAGGCTAAGGAGGATAAAAACTTTGCTAAATTTTTAGAAGTGTTTAAAAATTTAAGAATTGACATTCCTTTTTCTGATGCTATAGCACAAATGCCCGTTTATGCTAAATTCTTAAAAGAAATCTTATCAAAAAAGAGGAGTGTTGATGATGAAGAGAAAGTGACACTGACAGGGGAGTCTAGTGCAATTCTACAAAGAAGGCAGCCTACTAAACGAAAAAAACCAGGGAGTTACACTATTCTGTGCATTATTGGCACTAAAGAATTCAATAAAGCCCTGTGTGACCTTGGCTCTAGTATTAATTTGATGCCTTTGCATGTTTTTAGAGAACTTGGAGTAGAGTTGTAAAGCCTACTCGGATGCAGCTACAGCTTGCTGATAGATCTATTAGGACACCTTTAGGCATTGTATAGGATGTTCCTGTCCAAGTAGAGAGCTTCATTTTCCCTGTTGATTTTGTGGTCCTTGATATGGAGAAAGACATGGATATCCCTCTGATTTTAGGTAGACCATTTCTGCAAACTGGGAGGGCTATGGTTGATATGGATGATGGTAAAATTACACTTAAAGTAGGTAATGAACAAGTGTCGTTTGATATTTCTAAAACAACTAAAACACAACATGCTAGTTCTGATACCTAACCGTGTAATAGAGTGACAGCTATCTATCAGGAGGATGAGGTGATTGAGAGAGAGTTCTTTGCTAGACATGATCCCTATAGGAAATTTGAGCAGTTAGAGGAGAGTTGTGAGGACTTAGCTGAAAGTAAGTGTGAGGGAGGATTACCTGTAATACCCGGGGTTTTTACAACGCCCAAAGAAACGAAATAAAATTTATTTTCGAGAAGAAAATAATTTATTACAATAAATTATTGCTCGGAAATGGCGTGACCGATAAATTCAAAGAATTCGAACACAAAATTTTGGTCAAGTCGAAATGGGATGAAAGAGGGAAAGGAAGCCCGAAGATATTCCATGGATTAATCCCAACAGAATTGGAATTAAATTCAAGAATGAAAAGAATTTTAATTCCAAGAACCCGTGAAGTTGGAAATGATTTAATTAGATAAATTATTGCACGGGAGCCAAAAGACGACGAATTCAAGCCAACGGATTCAAACTCGACGGATTCAAGATTTCGAATATGAAATTCATTGGAGTCGAAATAAATTTAAGAAAGGAATCGTAACCCGAGAACGACCCGAAAAGTGGGGCCCGAAAACGTAGAAGGACAGAAGTCCGAAAGAGATGAGAAAAGACCCGACGGACCACGCGGACCGCCGAACCGGCCGGTCCGGCCGGCCCGCGCTCGCCGCGCGCCGCCGCGCGGCCACCGCGCGGAAGGCCGAGTCGCGACTCAGGCCTGGCCATGCGTGCTCCGCGCGGGCAAAGGCGTAGGTGCGCGTCACCGGCGCGCCAGAGGTGCAGAAAGTGAACTTTCCTTCCATGGTGATTTTCTTGCCAAAAACAACACCTCCTTCAATGGCAACCGAATCCCAGCCTTAGGGAAGGCTTAAGAACACCCTAGGGGTGCCCCAAACCCTAAGCTTTCAGAAACCACTCCCTAAACACTCTCCATTTTCTCTCCAAGTTCAAAATCCCTCCGAATCCACTTTCTGGCGAGCATTCCCGCGACGACGAGGCGAAAGGAACCTATTTTTGTGGTTAAGACCCTAGGACGTCCGGAAACCCATTCCGCGACTCTAATCTCTAACTAAGTAAGTTAAGACCTTACTCATAAATTTTTGTGGTTTATTGTTGTTTAAAACTCGAGATCTAGACCCGTAACAAAAATCGATTTTCAAAAACCCTATTTTCGTCCAATTTCAAAAACTCGCCTAAAAATCGACCTTCGGGAATTCAAACCGAAAACTTTTCAACATAGATTTTGTTCCTAAGATTTTAATCTATCTTGTATCCAAATTTCAGTCATTGACATTAAGATTTGCTATCCCAAATTTCGCTGTAAACTTTCTGTGACAAACCGAATGTCTCAAACTGTTGGCAGATTTTCTTATTCGACTTGATGCATGTTTTCACCCGTTTTTAGAATGATTCAACTTTGTATTTATAAACAAAAGTTGTAGATAAATGTGTGTAGATTATGCATATAAAGTTTCATGGATTTTGGAGTTCATTTGATATGTCAAACGGCCGAATTGTAGAACCTGTTTTAAGCGATCTTTGAGTCCGCCCGTGTACAAGGTGTTGTGGTCGATTTTTGAACATATAAATTCATTATTTCTAAATTCTTAAAACATGAAAGTTTTTCCTTAATGTGTTGTGTATCTCCTGTAAAAATTTCGGATCAATTGGCTTTGAATTGAATTTTTAATCGGCGTCGCACGAACCTGTGACGGAATCAGTTTTTGAGACATAAATTATCTTTTGTAAAGAACTCAAATTTTGACTCACTTCAAAACCTTATTTCCGAAAACTTAAAACATCAAAGTTGTTCGTGAGTGTGTTTTCGAATTACTGTGTAAATTTCAGATTTTTTAGTGTAAAGATGAATTTTTAATTAAGAGAGGCGTAAACTGCCTCGAATCGGATATTTTTTTCGAACTTGAGAAAACGCGATATCGAATCTTTTGATCACTTGAAATACGAACTTTCGAAAAATTCTGTTCACTAGGCTGAGCCGATCTTCATGCTAATCATTATCTTTGAGACTGCCTCGTTAGTGGTCTCCTTACTATCTTTGAGACTGCCTCGTTAGTGGTCTCCTTACTATTTGGATCGCCTCGTTAGTGGTCCTACTATCTTTGAGACTGCCTCGTTAGTGGTCTCCCATTTATTTGGACTGCCTCGTTAGTGGTCCTACGATTATTGAGATTGCCTCATTAGTGATCTCCTTACTATGCCAAAACGGCAGTTGTGCACATGGCCTGCCAAATCGGCAGTGGGAAATACACGGCCTGCCCGAATGGCAGTGAAACCGCTTGAAAGGCCTATCAAATGACAGTTGACATACATGCCTGTCAAATTGACAGTAGATACACACGGCTTGCCGGAATGGCAATCGAGATACATGGCTAGCCAAAACGGCAGTCAATACTGATATGGCTGCGGCCGCCGGTTCACCGGCTAACTGATTATGATTTTTGAGATTCCCTCGTTAGTGATCTCCCTTGTGTAGTGTCCTCTTCTTAGTTGCGGGATAAAATATAAAAGACTTGTGTGAGTGTTTAATTATGCTTAAATCTTATTTACCATGTTTTTAAATTATGCATCTAAATTACGTTCTTAAATTATGCCTTTAAATTACTGTAATACCCGAGAATTATCCAACATAAAATAAAACAATAATTAAATAAATAAACAATAAATAAAATAAATACAATTAAATAAATAAATCCAGCAAATAAAGAAATAAATAAAGATAAGGAAATGAGAAATGAGATTTAACTTAAAAAGGAATTTAATTAAATAAAAAGAACTATTAAAGGTAAATAAATTGTACATCGAAACCCGACACCAATGAACTCGAGAATTCGAGTCCAAACATAAATTATACGGGGTTCCTACTTCCGTAAACCCGAAGATACCCCGGAAATAGGAATACGGGAGCATAGAGGGATAGAAGTCCGAAAGAGAGGAGGAAAGGCACGACGGATCGCACGATCCGCCCGGACCAAAGTCCAGGCGAGTGCCGCGCGGTGGCCGCGCGGTCAAAGGGGAATCGCCGCGCCACGGCCGCGCCGTCGGACAGATTCGCCCGTGCGAGATTTTCTCGCCCGAATCCGGATTTTCCGACTTCGGTTGAACACCATTCGGCTCAAGACTCTTAGGGGCAGACCTTGGGCGTCCCTAGGTCTTGTTTAACTATAAATAAGCCCTCTTAAAAGCTCCGAACACTTTTCCAAAACCCTACAACTCTCTATACGTCCGAAAACCCTAATTCCGGAGTCGTCGGAGGCACGAAACCAAGGCGAGACTGATTTGGACGAAATCAAAGTCTCCTAGACGTTGTGGTAAGTTCCGATCCATTCGTCTCTTACGTTTTGATTCGAAAACGAATCCTAACCTTCTATTTTTCTTTCTACGCCCCGAATCGGATCTAGAACGTAGAACCCGACGAACGGAGAGGATAGACGGAGGACTGGAAGCCACGCCTTCGAAAGACGATCCCGGATATCTACAAATCTGTAAGTTAATACTTACATGGTTTTGGGAGTAATTAAAACACGAAACCTAAAAGCTTAATCGAATCCTTCGTAAATCTGCCAATGTATGTATTCTACCGGCGCAACCGTTTTGACGAATTTTTCTGAAACCTTAAAACGACTTCAAACAGAAAAACTTAAAACACGAAAAACGTTCCTGAGGCTTAGATCTATCTACTGTAAAATTTACAGAATTTTTAGAGATGATTTGATATGTGAAAACCAACCGAAACCGAACTGCTTGAACTTGGATCTTGAAATTCTTGACAGAACTTAGGTCCGATCTTGATCACATTTTTGACATTAGTTCTAAACCGATTTAGATCTTTGTCCGAACAAGAAAGTTGTAGATAAATGTCTTAAGAAGGTCTCTGTAAAATTTCATTAGATTTGGAGTTGATTTGCGATGGTAGATCTTGATAATCTTGAACTGTTGTATACGAATTTCGGACAGATTTAGGTTTTGACTAAAATTGATGTATTTGACCTATTTCGGTAACTCGGATTGAAAACATTAAAACACGAAAGTTGTTCATCTCGATGTTTCTGAGTCAGTGGTGAAAGTTCAGAATTTTTGGAATTAAACTCGATTTTTACTGAATTTTGGAGTAAACTGTGGTTGACCGAGTCAAATCTTGAAATATTGTTGAACCGGTGAAACTAGCCTTTATGGTTTAAATGAGTAGAAGACTCTTTGAAATAATTATATGAAATCTGGAACTTAGGAATTCCCCTTTACAAACTTGATCTTTAAAATTAGGGGGTGAGTGCTCTGCAGGGTGCCCTCCTAACGATTCACTTCGTGCCTATATGGACGATGGTGACCCCGCGCGAAATATTTGAGATATGTTGCCAAAACGGCATGAGATATATGGCCTACACTCTCGTGAATATCCTTATGGGTTTCTCGAGGCTCCGGAGTGGTACTGGGTATGGCAGATACGGCTGCGGCCGCCGGTTTCCGGCTAAATTGACGAGATTGCGATGCAATCGTGAAATACTTGACGAGATTGCGATGTAATCGTGAAATACTTGAAATACTAAATCTTGGGAGTAATGGGGATACTTAAATATTTTTAATTGTTGTTCTTTAAATTATTAAATGCTTTATTTAAATTAATTATGCTTCATTTAAATTATTTATGAATATTATCATGCTTTTATGTAATTATTAAATTAATGGCTTTTAAACCCTACGATCATGCATGTGTTAACTTACTCAGCAAGTTGTGCTGACCAAACCATTTATTTTCCTTTTTCCTTAGTATGTGGAATGATCATGAGCTCATTCATGCATGGGGGAACTATATTTTGCAAACTTTATTATTTAAATTCTTGCATTAGACATTAGAATAAACGGGCCTGTTTAACCCGTGTTTTGACCATGTTGGTCGTATTTACATTTCCGTTGCAATATTATACTTAAATACTTTTTCCGCTGCGCTATGATATTATTATTTTCGAGATTATATTGTATGGGTTGTTTGCAAATGTTTTAAATGCTTTTAAATACTGAAATACCTAGCCTTGCATCTCTTTAGTAAGCCGGAGAAACCGTGTCTTACTAGGGAGGTGTGGATGTGACATCCCGACCTGGGTGACCGAAAACTGGGGTGTTACAAGTTGGTATCAGAGGTCGGCTATTTTTAAACTATTATTTTTAAACCCTTATTATTTTTAAACTACTATAATATTTTGACTATTATTTTAAATTTTAAAGTATTATTTCCAAGGAGAAATTTTTTGTATTAAAACCCATGGAAAAAAAATATAAATATATATAGTGCATTAAATTATTTTTGGGCGGAAATCATAATTTGCATTTGCATATTGCATCTCTTTTATGTAGAGAACCTAGAATATTGGCGAATTTCAACTTAGAATCTTGGCGAAGTTTAACCTAGAATCTTGGCGAATATTAACTTAGATCTCTTGCTTGCGCTAGATGGCTAGTCAAGACATGATGCAGTTGATGATCAGGATGATGAGCGTTCATCTTGATTCCCAACAAACTCTAGAACAAATGAAATACCGTATGGCTCAATTGGAGGTCAATTTGCACCACATGGACAACTTGAGAGAGGCGGGTCACCACCGCATAAACCAACTCGAACGCCAAGTCAAACCCTCACTACACAAAACCTAATACTGAAGGAACACATCGATGCCCATGGGCAAGACATAAAAACTATCTTTGACGATCTACTGCCGCCAAGTTCGGAGGAGGAAGACCCGGAGGAGGATCCCGCTACCCCCACCGGAGGATGTCTTGAGACGCTAGGAATTCTATTTATAGTAGATACTATTTTGCTAGGAAAATATTTCTACTTTTGTACTAAAATTTCTTTTGAGGAATTAAAATGCCCGATTTATTTATAATAAATCGTATAAAAAAAACCGGACAGACCTGTCCGTACAAAAAAAAAATTCGAAATATAATAAAACAAATTAAAATAAGACCCCGAAGCGTACGGCGCTTCTTAGTTCGATCAAGCACCACGTGCGAAATTACAAAACACATATACATTTATAGAAATCGCTTAGACTATATGTTAAATTCACAAGTCCTAATCCACCTTATTTGTACCAGAATGGCACCCAGAGGAAGAGGAAGAGGAAGAACTCAACCCGCTCCCCAAACCACCACTGAAACACCTACTGAAACACCTCCTAATGTCACGGAACCGGCCCCACCTGTAGAGGAACAACCCCAAAGTGCGCAGGACGCCCCCGCACCGAACAATGTGGGCGATCGTCTTCGAACGATAGAGGAGGTTTTGATTGCGCTAGGAAACGCGCAAGTCAACCAGGGCCAAGCTGCGGCGGTACCTCCGCCCCAAGCTCGCCCCAACTACCTGGCTATGGTGAATCCCTACCAGCCACCCCACTATGCTGGTGAGGAGGATCCAGCCAAACTGGAGGAATGGATCCGGACCTTCGACAAGCTGCTGGGAGCAGTGAAGTGTCCGGAAGGAGAGAGGGTGCATGTCGCTTCGTACTACTTGGGAGGCGAAGCGGACGACTGGTGGCAGGCAACTCAAGCCAAGCTGACTGAAGATGACGAGCCCTACTCTTGGACGGAAATGATGGAACTACTCAGGGATCAAACTGGGTCACCAAATTCTTGTGTTTTTACTTTCCGCTGAACACTGTGTGCACATACCACTCGTTATAATGTAGTTCTGACTACTGCTCGACAACGCGCTTAACACAAGATTTCAGTATTATCTGGGACCGTCAATTGGTATCAGAGCCTGCTCTCTGACGTACTAGAGGCGATCTAAAGAAATCTTGGAAAGATGAATAGAGAAGGCGCTTCACTTTCAAGACCACCTTTGTTCGATGGCACCAACTATAGATATTGGAGAACTCGGATGAAGATTCATCTAATGGCCCTTGGAGATGAAGTATGGGACGCAGTCGAGATAGCCTGGACAGCACCAACTCGACCACAGACTGTTCCAGCAGGTTCCACTGATCCACCTGGTAGTCGGCCAGCGACTAAAGCTGAGTATACACAAGCCAAGAAAGATGCCAAGAAAGGAAACTATACTTCCCTGAATGCAATTTTCAGCGCTATGGACGAGACGCAATTTCAATTGGTCACCAACCACATGTTAGCTCATGATGCATGGAAAACGCTAGAGGTGATGTACGAAGGTTCTGAAGACGTTCGAGCTACCAAATTACAGCGAGTTGAGACCATGTTCGAGAATTTGAAGATGAACAAGGACGAATCGATCTCAACCTATTACGGGAGGTTCAAAGACATTGTAAATCAAGCCTATTCTTTGGGATTGATTTATGATAATCAAGAATTAGTTCGGAAGATGTTGAGGACTTTTACTAAGAAGTATGCCCCGAAGGTTGCTACATTGGAAGAATTGGATAAGTTGAACACTATTACCTTGGATGGTCTAGTTGGAATTCTTCAAACCTATGAAATGAACCACCTCAAAGAAGAGTCAACAAGGAGTATTGCTCTCAATGTGGAAGAAGATTCTGGAGACAGTTCTGAAGATGAGGTAGTCCACCTAATGAAGAAATTGACCAGAGTGGTTCAAGAAAGGAGGAACAAAAGAAAGACTCAAGATTGCAATTCTGATGAGGTTCAGACGACTGATAGACCACCCCGCAGAGATTCTAAAAGAAAAGATAGCAGTAAAAGTGATTGATCAATTCGAAAGGGGAAAAACCATGAGAAGCCTGATAAATTCACTTCTGTGATATGCCATGAATGTGGAGGAACGGGACACTATAAATCTGAATGTGCCACAGCCAAAAGGAAAGAAATGAAGGCAAAGAAAGCATTGCAAGCAACTCTCAGTGATCAAGACGACGATGAGACTCCTGATCAGTGACACAGAAGAAGTTGTTGCATTTATGTTGAGAGATGCAAGCCCCACTACATTGGAAGGTATAATCAAATCAATATGTTTTTCACCTAACAAAGATGCTTCTGATTCAGGTGACAGTGATGATGAGTATGATCAACTACTTGCTGACTACAATGAGCTTAAAGAAGAATTTGAAGCTGCTGTTCGGGAAAATAAGAAGTTGTTGGGACAACTTGCAGACGTCGGAATTGCTTATGATCTTGAGGTTGAAAAGAATGAAGACTTGCAAAAGGCAAATAATACTCTTAAAGGCAGAATCCATGATATGGAGAAAGAGCTTGATGATCTCAAAGCAAAGAACAATGAACTTCAAAAGGTATCTAAAGGTAAAAATCAACTTGATGAAGTTTTATCTTTGGGAAAACGTGTAGGTGATCAAACAGGTTTAGGCTATAAGAAGCAAAGCACTCCTTGCAAGACAAAGTTTACAAGTGGAGGCTTCCTCACTTCAACTACTGATGCACCACCTGAAGAGTTCATTGGAAAGTCATCCAAACGACGGAAGGACTGCCTGTACTGTAATTTGCCCGAGCACACTGCTGAAACATGCATACGGATTCTAAGAGATCTCATGAACGGTAGACCAGTCGTATGGCCTGATCAAGAGCTTCGAAAGAAATTCAAAATGCAGAAAGCATGGATACCTAAAGGTAAAACTAATAATGAAGATTCTGCTTGTTTTGTAGTTCTTTCGGTGCAGGAACAACATCGAAATGAAAAATGGTATTTTGATTCGGGATGTTCAAGGCATATGACGGGAAAGAAAGAAGTCTTAAAGGACTTTACTGAGAAGGATTGCGGAGCCGTCATGTATGGTGATGGTACTCGAAGCAAAATTGCGGGTTATGGTAAATCTAAGGATAATGTTTGCAGGATTGAGCATGTAGCGTCGTTGGAACAACGGGCGGACATCCTTAACAAAGCTTTAGATGGAGAAAAATTTGAAGGCCTAAGAAGTACCTTGGGTCTTTCCTACCACAATTAATTCACTTATAACTCGGGCTGACTATTTTTAGTGTATAAGTATCATTTTTGTAGGCCCAACATAAGCCCAACATGAGGAAATTGCTCTTGATGATGAAGAGTGATAATTCATCATGGGGGAGATTTGGTGTTGATGTTGATGCACTTTTGGCTGGTTGGTATATTTTCTGGCAGTGCTGACTGCTTGGTAACTATTTCCGAACTACTTAGTTTTATATGCTCTGATATTTCTATCTGCACTGTGATTATGATCTGAATGCTTGATGGATGTTTGTTTTTGATTCGTTTTGATTATTCTGTAACATCCTTTTTGTGAATCATATTGTTTTGCTATAATATGATCTCTTATACTCTTTGGACTTAGATAGTTTCAACACCATTTGGTGATGGAATTATCATCTCCACAAGAGTGGGGGAGATTGTTATTGCCATAACATTTCTCTCTGTGCAAATGATGTAGTTTTATGGTTGTTGAAACTACGGCAGAACTACGAACGGAACTACACGAGCAGTTACTGACAGTTACTGACAGACATGTGCGGCAGTTATCTGCTCTGTGTGCGTGTTTTAACCGACCCAGACGGATCTAATTCGTTTCTCTGAGTTTATATACCTCTGTTAGATCCTCTGAATTAAGAGTTCCAATTATTGAGTTGTATTTTACACACATTACACATTTTTACACACACTTCAGTCGGTTATTCTCTCCAAGACTTGATTGTTCTATTCTTTGACAGAATTTAGAAAATTCCTTGTGTTCTTTCTGCAAATTGAAGATCATTCCATACTCACAAGGTCTGCGCTACATTGATTCAACAAGATTTATTTGTTGAGAAAATCTTTCTTCGACACCCAATTGAAGAGGCTTCACGGAAGCGCTCGATGTTTGAAGGAGATGAATTCAGGAGGACTTCTATGCCGAGATGCCATGGTTCTTGAAGCCTGAACAACCGGAGAATTCAAATTGGACAGGATCGTCCGGAGACTGAGTTGTGGGGGAGTCACTACTGCAGTCTGTCTGCAAACAG
Source organism: Hygrophila difformis (assembly GCA_030278955.1). Taxonomy (NCBI): domain Eukaryota; kingdom Viridiplantae; phylum Streptophyta; class Magnoliopsida; order Lamiales; family Acanthaceae; genus Hygrophila; species Hygrophila difformis. Next base: position 213,206 of record JAOANR010000014.1, on the reverse strand, counting down.
GGAAGTGTTGCATTAGAGTTTGAATTGGTTGTTTTTTAGTCTTTTAAGTCTAGGTCTTTCTTGAATATTAGTATAAGTCGCCTGGATTGGAATCCCCCAGACGTAGATCCGTTGGATCGAACTGGGTCACCAAATTCTTGTGTTTTTACTTTTCGCTGAACACTCTGTGCACACACCACTCGTTATAACGTAGTTCTGACTACTGCTCGACAACGCGCTTAACACAAGATTTTCAGTATTATCTGGGACCGTCAATGACAAAATGATTGGAACCCCCAAATAATTGATTGATTCAAATTGATGAGGAAATTAGCAATTGAATTTATACTATTATTAATAAATTACTTTAGAAAGTACTGGCGGAGAAAATATGAGCGAGAGAGCGAATAGGGTTTCCCCTGCGGCGGCGCCATGCACGACGGTTCCACCCCATGACCCGGGCGGAAAGCCTGCAACTTTTGCGCAAATTTTGTCTCAGGACAGGATGGAGACTGAAGATACGGAGGTGCCGCCTCCGAAACGGCGTGGCTTACTGGCGGAAGGACTCATTCACAAAAGCTTTGTGGGGGGCAACCCTTGCTTACCGGATTTTATTATTGATGAAGACTTGGATAAGGAGGCGGGGAAGGTGTGGGAGGAGACATTGGTGGTTAAATTGCTGGGCACAGAGGTGGGCTACTTCACGTTGAAGGAGCGACTCCAACATATGTGGAAACCTACTGGTGGCATAGAGGTTATTGATGTAGGGTTCGGATGTTTTATCATCAAATTCAATGTGGAGGCAGACCGTGATAAATGGTTAATGGTGGTCCATGGCTCCTTTTCGATCACTACTTGGCTCTCATGCCATGGACTAGGGAATTTGACCCTAGTACGACGCAGGTGAATAAAACCCTTGTTTGGGTGAGATTGAATGGGCTCCATATGCATCGATATCGTGAGGATATTCTGTGGGCAATAGCTTCGGGATTGGGAGAGGTGGTCAAGATCGATTCTTGCACACAGAATTCTTTTACAGGCCGAGTCGCGAGAGTATGTGTAGCGTTGGATTTGGAAAAACCCGTTACTGGTAAACTTCGGGTCAACGGCAAGTGGATCCCGATTGCTTATGAGGGGTTGCACTTGATTTGCGCGAACTGTGGGCACTATGGACACTTTGAACGAGACTGTCCGACACTGCCTGTGAAAGATGACGAACCTGTAGCATCCGCAGACGATGCCAATACAGGAGATAAGGAGGCTGCGGGGGTGGACACTGCAGACAAGGGGGAGGTGGCTATTGAGTCTTCTTCTGGCCTTGCTGACGGTGATCCAGCGCTATGCTCTGGAGAGGAAAAGGTGTTTGGAGAGTGGATGGTTGTACGAAGATGGCCTCGGCCCCAACGTAAACCACGAGGTGGACTGAATATGTCTGGGGGTGATCCGAGGGATGATATCAATGAGGTCCATCCCCCACATAAAGAGCAGGATAATGGTAAAGGAAAACAAGTGGTGGAGTCCGAACATGTTGGAGTTAGGGACCCTGTTCCAGCTGAGAAAGGTACTGGTGGTTAGGGCATTAATGTGAATAAGATGGCGCTGGTTATCGTAGACATGATCATGGTCAGTCACATAAGCGCCCTAGGGTGGCCAAGAGGAGTTTGGAAGCGATGGATTTTTCGGAGGAGGTGACGGGCGCAATAGTTGCACCTACTGTCGGGCATCTTGACACTGGGGGCGCTCGTTCTGGACGATTTAGTCCACGCTTGGATGTGGATGCGGATGCGGACATATGGGCGGATGCGGATGATGCGAGTATGTGAGCTGAGATTTTCTTCCTCCGTATAGTTAATTTATGGATTTTAAAGATTTTACAATAATTAGTTGGAATATATGTGGAGTTATGAGTAAAACGGCTCAGAGATGGGTTAGTGAGGTAATTAGGGAGCATAGACCCGGCATTCTATGCTTGATGGAGCCGCGGGGACAATTTGGCCGTGTGAAGTCTTTATTTCTAAGACTAGGGCATAAGCAGGTTGTGATTAATGAGTCCGTTGGCATGGGAGGTGGACTATGGGTCCTTGCTTCGGTGCATTTGAGATGTCAAGTATCAGTAGTGGATTGCAGACCGCGGATGATTTCTGTCGCCCTCCAGCATGATGCTTGCCGCTGGGTGGTCACTGCCTTATATGCAGACCCAAATTACCAGAGGAGGAGGTCTAACTGGGAGGACTTTAAGATGGTGGCGGAGGTAGTCGAAGATCCGTGGGTGGTAATGGGAGATTGGAACGAGATTGTTAATGAGTCGGAGATGGCTGGTGGAGTGTATCTTGGAGAGAGGGCGGAAGAGTTTAGGGGAGTCCTTGATCAGTGTCGTTTGGTGGGTATTCCCACGTATGGGCCGGAGTATACTTGGACTAGAATGAATGGGGGGCGTCGGATTAGCAAGAAGCTTGATCGAGGAGTAGCCAACTTTAATTGGTTGGATCTGTTTGCTGAAGGTCGCATGTATCACTTGCCGAGGGTTGGATCGGATCACTGTCCATTGAAGCTAGTGTGTGGTGATATGCAGCAGGTGGCGGGGCCGAGACCGTTTCGCTGGGAGGCGGCGTGGAGGCTTCATTCCGACTACAAATCTGTGGTTCAAGGTAGTCTGGCGCCTGGAGGCATTCCTGAGTTGCTTAGCAGGATGCAGAATGCCTCGTTGGAGTTTAATCGGAATGTATTCGGCAACATCCGTGCACGGAAGCGCAAACTGAAAAATAGGATTATTGGGTTACAAAGGGCTCTTGAACGCTGGGATTCCGCTAGTTACGTGAGATTGGAGGCTGAGCTCAAGGCGGAGTTGGAAGAGGTCTTAGCGCAAGAAGAAGTGTTATGGCATCAAAAATCTCGAGATAAGTGGGTCGAAGTGGGAGATAGAAACACTAGGTACTTTCATGCTAAGACGAAAGTACACAGAAAACGTAGTCGGATATATGGGCTGCTGATGACTGATGGGCGGTGGGAGGAGGATCAATTGGTGTTGCAAGAACAGGCTATTGAATACTATTCCACCATGTTTGCACGTACTGAAGAGATGGTTGTTGGACGAGCGCTGCCTAGGCTGCTTCCCTTGGCGCAGCAGCACGTGGAGGCCTTGGAAAAACCGGTTGAGCATCATGAAATCAAGAAAGGCCTTGACACGATGAGACCGCTCGCAGCGCCAGGACCGGATGGATTCCCAGCTGCTTTCTACAAAGAATATTGGGAGATAGTTGGAAGCACAGTTTCTGAGCACATCACTGAGATTATTAGGAGCCAGAAGCTGCCGGACAGATTTGCCCACGCATACCTGTGCCTCATCCCCAAGGTGGACATGCCCACGTCACTTATGCAGTTTAGGCCGCTTACACTATGCAATGTGAGCTTCAAGCTAATTACCAAGGTATTAGTCAGGCGGCTACGGCGTATATTGTGTGAAGTTATTAGCCCTTTTCAGTCGGCCTTCCTTCCGGGACGAGGAACGGTGGATAATGGTGTATTATTGCAGGAGATGGTGGCTTCCATAGAGAGCTCTAGGCTGAAAAGTCACGTTGTCCTGATCAAGATTGATCTTTCAAAAGCCTATGATACGGTGAGATGGGATTTCCTGAATGAATGCTTAATGGAATTGGAAGTGTCGGGGCATTGCCGGGAGCTCATTATGCAATGTGTCACAACGTCCTCGTTTTCAATTCTCTGGAATGGCACTCCCATAGGGGATATACGAGCCGGGCGGGGGCTTCGCCAAGGTGATCCGCTCTCGCCCTATTTGTTTGTCATTATTATGGAGAAGCTCTCCCGGACTATTCTGGAGGAGGTTGATAATGGTATGTGGAAACCTATTTCGCTGTGCGAGGGAGGCGTGCAAATATCGCATTTAATGTTTGCTGACGACCTAATATTTTGTTCTAAATTGGAGGAAGCAGCATTAAATGCATGGCGGACGTGTTGGATCGCTTCGGGAGGCGATCAGGGCTGCATATTAATCCAGGCAAGTCGGGAGCCTTTTGTTCACGTCATGCTTCTCAGGTGGAGGTTGGATGGCTTGAGCAATATATGCATATTGCGGCAGTGCCGGAGTTGGGCAAGTATTTGGGGTTCCCTATCATCCATGGGCGCATGAGGATAAATAATTTTGATGGAATTATTAAGAAATTGGAGGATAAATTGGCTTCTTGGGAAGGGTTTATGTTGAATAAGGCTGCGCGCGTCACGAAGGCACGGGCGGTGCTTGCAGCGATTCCAAATTATATCATGCAGGTTCACCTGTTGCCTAGTGGGGTCTGTACGAAGATCGACAAGATTATTTGCAAATGGATTTGGAAAGGTGTAGAGGATAGAGGGCTGTACCTTGTGAATTGGCAGGAGGTGACGAGGTCTCGCCGTAATGGAGGCTTGGGCATTAGAGCGTCTCACCATATGAATGTTGCTCTCATGGGATGGCTGGTGGCGGATCTAGTTGGGGTTTCTGACAAATTATGGGTTTGAGCATTGATGGAGAAATATGGATTGGCTAATGGTGCATTCCCACAACCTCATTATCGGGGAACGAAGGTGTGGAAGGCTCTCTGCAAAGTTAGCAAGAAGTTGAAACCGGGGTTTGGCATAAGGATTGGGAATGGGGATAGCTCGGTGTGGTACGCTCCTTGGTGGCAAGGGGAATATCTGGCTCACAAGGTTCCATTTGTTCACACATGTGATATGGAGCTTCGTGTAAAGGATCTTGTGGAGGAGGGCAAATGGACGTTGAATAAATTGTATACTTGGATTACTGATGAGTTGAGGGCGGAATGGGAGAGTAAGAGGGTCCCTTGGTTATCACCGAACACTTTAGACATGCTCCATTGGCGTTTGAGTAATAATGAGGTGTACTCTGTCAAGTCGGCATATGCATTTTTGGTGAATGATGAACCTGCGGCTGCATCTTGGATGTGGATCTGGAGGAAAGAAATTCCAGAAAAAATTGGTATGCTTTTATGGTTGCTAGGTCATGGCTCGCTGCCATGTAATGCTCTCCGGCACAGCCGATCGCTGGCTTCGTCCCCCTTGTGCATGGTGTGTGGTGAATTCCCGGAAGATTGGCGACATGCGCTCTTCACTTGTAGATGGGTGGCTCTGGCGTGGCAGGTTGAGGGGTTTGATTGGGTTAAGATGGTGGAGGTCGTGCCGAATAATGAGTGTTTGGAATGGTTCCAGGCTGCTTGGCGGCTAGGGGGGAGCAGGTTTTTGGCAACCCTATGGCTGGTGTGGTGTGAAAGGAACAAGAGGGTTTTTGGAGGTGATGCCACGAGAACCTCGGTGTTCCGCGCGAACGTGGCGGGGCTGGGGCGTCTGATGGCAGGGCGGGTTGGCAGCACTTCTAGACAAGTGCAATGGATTAGGTGGAAGGAAGAGGATGTTGAGGGGAGTGTGATGCATACGGATGGGAGTGTTGATGTTGGCCAAGGGAACTCTGCATATGGGGCTGTCATCCGGCATTCGGATGGGAGCTGGGTGAGCGCATGCAGTGGCAAGTTGGGAGTGAGGACTGTGGTTGAGGTGGAATTACTTGCTATAGCTCAAGGCCTGCGGATGGCTAAGTCCATGGGGGTGAATGTTCAGGTTTGTTATTTTGATTCTCATGAGGTCGTGAGGTTGATTCGGGAGCATATTAACAAGAGACATGTTCTGTGGCCGCTCGTGAATGATATTAGGGTGGAGATGAGAGAGATGCAAGGTTGTGGGATTCGGCATCTACTTCGTGAGGGTAACCAAGTGGCGGATGCGATTGCTAAGACGGCCTTGGAGGAGGAGCAATTCTATACCACTTGGGCACTCCCACCAGATGGCATTCAGACGTTGCTGGATCGGAATGCTCAGTGGGTGGCTATCCTGCGATTGCGATAGATGACTAGATGATGGGCGTCGACTGAGGCTTGCTGCTTTGTTGTTTTCATTTTCTCTTTTCTTTTCATTTGTTTTCTTTTCTCATTTATTTGCTCGCCTTTTTAGGCTGTGTCACCAAAAAAAATAAATTACTTTTGACCATTTCGAACCCCAATTTATTATTATTTAAAATTCATCTCTTTTAGATAAAATTAATTATTATACCTTACTTGCCAACTAAAATAATATTATCCACCGTTGGGGTGCCAACGGTGCTCCCAATTTGCTCCGCGGGGGCATTTTTAAATCAGATTATGATAGAGTTTGAATTATAAAAAAAATTAAAAAATAAATAAAAAAATTAGCATTTAAAATTTAAAATTTTCTATAAATAATAAATACTACATCCGTTCCTTCTTAATTGTCCGTACCACATTTCACGCAATCCAATACACATTTTCAATCTTCAATAACTCAAATTGCGTACAAGTAAAATTATGAAACTTTGATATTCTAAATCTATGCGATTAGACGAATCTAACAAGATTTCACTTGACTAATTTTTGTCCTATATAACTGTATTAAAAAGTCGAATCAAAGTTACTCAATGAACAGTAACAAGACTCCTACCGTGTCAAATAAAAAGGAACGGAGGAAGTATTTTCTATTTTATTAGTCAAATTTTAAACTCTGTCATTAAATTTTAAACTTTAACTCTCGCCAAGTTTTAACTTTTCAAACTTAAAAGTCTCTCAACTCTTATTTTAAACTCAAACACCAAATACTACTGCTCGAAATTATCGAAATTTGAAACTAGTTTTCACCATTAATTTCAAATTTTAAATTTTAAACTTTTAATTCCAAAATCTAAACTCTAATTAATTTTCCAGTTTATATATAGGTAGATTTTTAATATAATTAATTATATTGATGATAGATATATGCATATGTATGAAAAAAAAAATAAGATAGACAAATCATAGGGTTCCCTCAATTAATCCACACAATGTCCTATAAAATATACTATTTAGAAAGTAAAATTAGATATTATTATTTATTGTATTATTAATTATACTAGTATTATTCCATCCGAATGGGATGGTATGTGACAACATTAGATATACAAAAATTTTATCTTTCATTATTGTATTTTTATAAATGAATATATATATATATATTTCTATAGTATTTTAAAAATATATTCTTAAAAATTAAAGTACAAAATAATAAATAAAGAAATAATTATAATTATATAATGTAAGTTAAAATTTCTTTGAAGCCGAATTGAGTCTTAACCCTATAATTGGGCAAAATTACTCTTTAAAGCACATTAATGATTTTATATTAAATGAGTTTATATTAAATTACTTTATTTATGATGATTGCCCGTTACTGTTCATAAGATTAACAGATTTTATACAGTATAGATATAGATATTATTTTATTTTATTATTTAAAGGCCATTGATTCTATAACATTTGACATGAGGAAACTATGTTTATTTGTCATACATACGTACCTACTCTCTTTTGTTGCCAAATATTATATAATAATAATAATAATAATAATAATAATAATAATAATAATAATAATAATAATAATAATAATAATAATAATAATAATAATTGTAGTAGTAGTATATCATAATTTTCGCTCGCATCTTCAGGCTGTTTCAAAAAAAAAAAAATAGTTGTATATCATAATGTTTAAATTTGAAAAATATTCCCTTCTTTATTTTCTTTTTTAAGAGGTAAGGTAAAAAGACAAGCTTGATGTGATAATAATTCTTAATTACTATTGTTGAATTACTTTTTTTCTTTGTGAGGCAAATAAAAAATTACTTAATTTGCATATTTCAGTAATATAATTCTGACATTAAAAACAAAATATAGCATTTAACCCCAAATATTTTCTTTACATTTTATTTACGTTTATGTTGTTATTATTAACGTGCTCTTGTGCAGATGCAGTAGTTCCATGGTTGTTGAAACTATGATAGAACGACCGCAGCAGTTACTGTCAGTTCTGCGCGACAGTTATTGAACCTGTGTGCGCGTTTTAACCGACTCGGACTGATCTAATTCGCGTCTCTGAGTATATATTTTGTGTTTTAGACTTTCTGTAATTAGAGTTCCAATTATTGAGTTGTAATTTTACACATTCTACATACTTTTACACATACTAGTCGGTTATTCTCTCCAAGATTCACTAGTTCTATTCTTTGAGAGAGAGTTAGAGATTCCTTGTGTTCGTTCTACTTTTTAGAAGATCATTCTGTATACACGAGGTTAGATTTTCTGTGTTTCAACAAGTGTTCTTATTGGAGAAATCTTCTCTACACCCGATTGAAGAGGCTTTTGGAAGAAGCGCTCAAAGATTGAAGGAGATGGATTCAGGAAGACTGCTATGCCGAGAAGCCATGGTTCTTGAAGCCTGAACAACCAGAGGATTCAAATTGGACAAGATCGTCCGGAGACGTAGTTGTGGGGGAGTCACGACTGCAGTCTGTCTGCAAACAGGGAAGTGTTGCATTAGAGTTTGAATTGGTTGTTTGTGAGTCTTCTAGGTCTAGGATTTCTTGAGTATCTAGTATAAGTCGCCTGGATTGGAATCCCCCAGACGTAGATCCGTTTGGATCGAACTGGGTCAACAAATACTTGTGTTTTTACTTTCCGCTGAACACTCTGTGCACACACATATTACTTGTTATTCGGTAGTTTAGACTACGGCTCGACGACGTTAGTTTTATCAAGATTTTCACGTAATATCTGGGACCAACACTTGGTATCAGAGCGGCAGACTCTGATATAGTAGAGGCGATCTGAAAATCTTGTCGAGATGAGTAGAGAAGGTGCTTCATTGTCTAGACCACCCTTATTCGATGGCACGAATTACAGATATTGGCGAACTCGGATGAAGATCCACCTTATGGCACTTGGAGATGAAGTATGGGATGCAGTCGAGACAGCCTGGCAACCACCCACTCGACCATGAGCTACAGCTGAAGGTTCTACAGAACCACCTGGTAATCGACCAGCAACCAAGGCTGAATACACTCAAGCTGAAAAAGATGCCAAGAGAGGGAATTATACGGCTCTAAATGCGATTCTTAGCGCCATGGACGAAGCGCAGTTCCAGCTAGTCACAAACCACACACTGGCTCATGACGCATGGAGGACTCTAGAGGTTATGTATGAGGTTTCTGAGGATGTTCGAGCTACCAAGCTACAGCGTGTTGAAACCATGTTCGAGAATCTGAAGTTGAATAAGGACGAATCGATCTCAACCTATTACAGGAGGTTTAAAGATATCGTAAATCAAGCCTACTCCTTAGGATTGATTTATGATAATAAAAAATTAGTTCGAAAGATGTTGAGGACTCTTACCAAGAAGTATGCTCCGAAGGTTGCTACATTGGAAGAATTGGATAAGTTGAACACTATCACCTTGGATGGTCTAGTAGGAATTCTTCAAACTTATGAAATGAACCACCTTGAAGAAGAATCGTCAAGGAACATTGCTCTCAATGTGGAAGAAGAAGATTCTGGAAACTCTTCTGAAGATGATGGATCATAGATTTCTAGAAAAGTGGCAAAGATGTTGCAAGACAGACGTACAAATAAATTCTACAAACAGCAAGGTCGCAGTTCCAACGATGTTCCGACGACGGACAGACCACCTCGCAGAGACTTCAAAACAAAGGATAGCAGCAAAGTTGATCCTTTCAACAACAAGAAGAAGGACTATGACAAGCCGGACAAGTTTTCCTCGGTGATTTTCTATGAATGTGGAGGCCAAGGACATGTTCGATCTGAATGTGCCACTGCCAAAAGGAAGGAAATGAGAGAAAAGAAGGCACTGCAGGCTACTCTAGGTGATCAAGACGATGACAGAACCACTGAAGCACAAAATTTAGATTCTGATGAAGTCGTTGCATTCACTCTAAGAGAAACAAGTCCTACTATAAAAGGTATTGTCAAGTCAATATGTTTTTCACCTAACAATTGTGATTCTGATTCAGGTGAAAGCGATGATGAGTACGACCAATTACTTGCTGATTACAACGAACTCAAAGAGGATTTTGAGGTTGCTGTTCAGGAAAACAAGAAGTTGCTAGGACAACTGGCAGACGTCGGAATTGCTTATGATCTTGAGGTTGAAAAGAATGAAGATTTGCAAAAGGCGAACAACACTCTTAAAGACAGAATTCATGTTATGGAGAAAGAGTTTGATGATCTCAAAGCAAAGAACAATGAACTTCAAAAGGTATCTAAAGGTAAAAATCAACTTGATGAAGTTTCATCTTTGGGAAAACGTGATGGAGATCAAACAGGTTTAAGTTATAAGAAGCAAAGCACTCCTAGCAAAACAAAGTTTACAAGTGGAGGTTTCCTTACTTCAACTACTGATTCCCCACCTGAGCTGATAGTCGGAGAATCGTCCAGACGACAGAAGGACTGCATGTACTGCAATTTGCCTGGACACACTGCTGAAACATGCATGCGGATTCTAAGAGATCTTATGAATGGAAGACCAGTCGTATGGCCTGATCAAGAGCTTCGAAAGAAATTCAAAATGCAGAAGGCATAGATACCTAAAGGTGAAGCTAATAATAATAAAGATTCTGCTTGTTTTGTAGTTCTTTCGGTGCAGGAACAACATCGAAACGAAAAATGGTATTTTGATTCGGGATGTTCAAGGCATATGACGGGAAGAAAAGATGTCTTAGACAACTTTACTGAGAAAGATTGTGGAGCTGTCATGTATGGTGATGGTACAAGAAGCAAAATTGCGGGTTATGGTAAATCTAAGGATGTTACTCTTTCTAAACTCTCTAGAATATTCTATGTAAATGGTCTTACTACTAACCTTATCTCTATTAGTCAACTTTGTGATGAAGATCTGGAGGTTAGGTTTACTAAACATAAATGCATAGTATATAATGATCAAAATGAGATTGTTATGATGGGAGGCCGTAGCAAGAATAATTGCTACATCTTGAAGGATGACATTCCACGGATTCTACTGACCAGAGATGACCAGACTACTCTATGGCATAAGAGGCTTGGTCACCTTAACTTTCAGTCATTACACAAGTTGAGTAACTCGAATTCCGTTCGCGGGTTGCCGCAACTACAAAAGAATGACCAAACCATCTGCAGAGATTGCGCCAAAGGAAAGCAAACCAGATCGAGACATAAGAAGACTGATGACATTAAAACAAAAGAATGCCTCGACCTGATACATATGGATCTTATGGGTCCAACCGAAGTGGAGAGCTTAAATGGTAAAAGGTACATTTTAGTATGTGTTGATGATTTCTCTAGATATTGTTGGGTTTTCTTTCTTAGGTCAAAAGATGAGACTGTTGAGTACTTTGAGGCTCTGAGTAAAAGACTCATGAATGAGAAGCAAAGGAAGATTGCACGAATCCGAACCGATCATGGCAAGGAATTCGAGAACCAGTCGTTCGATCGTTATTGCGACGACAATGGAATTACTCATGAGTACTCAGCCCCTAAAACACCACAGCAAAATGGTGTTGCTGAAAGGAAGAACCGAACATTGCAAGAGATGGCCAGATCAATGCTTCACACCAGTTCATTGAGCAAAAGATTTTGGGCGGAAGCTATTAACACTGCCTGTCACATCATCAACCGAGTGTTGTTGAGACCACACTCCAACTGCACACCTTATCAACTTTGGAACGGTAAAACTCCCACGGTAAAATACTTCCATGTTTTTGGATGCAAATGTTATGTTTTAAACGATAGAAATCAATTGCATAAATTTGATTATAAATATTTGGATGGATATTTCATTGGTTATTCTAATAATTCTAAAGCATATCGTGTTTATCTTACTAGTGATAAGAAGGTTATAGAATCTATTAATGTTCTCTTTGAAGATCTTGATCTTTTAGAAAACAGGTTAGTTGATGATGAATTGCCTTTAAATCACAATCATGAGTCTACTAATGATGTAGAGGAGACTGTTAGTAAGGAAAAACAGATCAGTCCAGATGTACCTGAAAGAGAAGCTGATACTGATACAGTCGTTGAGACGACAGCAGAACCACCGTCTGAAGTTCAGAACAAGAGAAAAGGTTCTAGAGTGCATAAACATCATTCAACTCAGGATATTATTGGAGATCCACAAGGTCAGAGACAAACTAGGCATAAAGAGATTAATTTCAAGGATCTAGCAAGCTACAATTGTTTTGTTTCTATGGTTGAGCCAAAGAATACCTCTGAGGCATTGAAAGATGAGTACTGGATTGCTGCAATGCAAGACGAGCTACTGCAATTTGAGAGGAATGCTGTCTGGGAGCTGACAGAACCACCGCAGAATGCCAACACTATTGGAACCAAATGGGTTTACAGGAATAAGACTGATGAGAAAGGCAATATCATAAGGAATAAAGCAAGGCTAGTAGCACAAGGCTATACCCAAATTGAAGGTTTGGATTATGGCGAAACATTTGCTCCCGTGGCAAGGATGGAAGCCGTAAGGATACTACTTGCAATTGCATGCTCTTTGAATTTGAAGTTGTACCAAATGGATATCAAAACAGCCTTCCTTAATGGTAAAATCAAGGAAGAGCTCTATGTTGCACAACCGATTGGATTTGAAGACCCGAAGTATCCAAATCATGTTTATCGAGTCAAAGGCGCTTTATATGGATTGAAACAGGCACCCAGAGCCTGGTATGAGAGATTGTCAAAGTATTTGGTGGACAATGGATTTAAAAGAGGAAATGCAGACAAGACGTTGTTCGTGAAGCGTCAGAACGACCACTTAACGATAGCTCAAGTATATGTTGACGACATTATTTTTGGATCGACTTCAGTCAAACTCAGAAAGGAATTTATTGATGCCATGAAATCAGAGTTTGAGATGTCTATGATGGGAGAATTACACTACTTTTTGGGATTACATGTTAAGCAAGAGGATGATGGTATTTTTCTATGTCAGGAGAAGTATGCAAGGAATATGTTGAAAAAGTTTGACATGGATGATTGCAAGGTAGTCAGAACTCCGCTAGGACAACAGGAGAAACTGAGCAAATATGAGAATGGGAAATCAGTGGATCAAAAGACTTATAGAAGTATGATTGGAAGCCTATTATACCTCACTGCATCAAGACCAGATATTTCATTTAGTGTAGGTGTATGTGCAAGGTTCAATCCGATCCTAAGGAGTCTCATATGAAAGCAGTAAAGCAGATCATGAGATATGTGAAGGGAACTTTGAATATGGGAATCTGGTTTTCAAAAAGGTCATCACTTGACCTGATTGGATTTACAGACTCGGACTGGGCTGGTTATTACGACGACAGGAGATCTACCACTGGCGGCTGCTTCTACTTGGGAAACAATCTAGTAAGCTTGTATTCCAGAAAGCAAAACATCGTAGCTCTATCAACAGCCGCGGCAGAGTATATTGCTGCCACATGTTGCTGTTCACAACTTCTTTGGATGAAGCAACTACTCGAGGACTACGGTATTCATAAGGATAAATTTTTAGTTTTCTGTGATAATACTAGTGCAATAAATATCTCTAAAAATCCTGTTTTACATAGTAGGAGTAAGCATATTGATATTCGTTATCATTTTATTAGAGATCTTGTAGAGGATAATGTTTGCAGGATTGAGCATATAGCGTCGTTGGAACAACGGGCGGACATCCTAACGAAAGCTTTAGATGGAGAGAAATTTGAAGGCCTAAGAAGCACCTTGGGTCTTTCCTACCACAATTAAAATATTTAGTAGATCGGGCCTGAATGTTTTTAGTGTATATGTATCATTTTTGCAGGCCCAATTCAAATTTGAATGGAGACAAGGCTATCCGGTAGACCATCATTGTGCACGGCAGTCTAGGTGACGCCATAGCTGCAGCTGTAACCGTTGCACGCCACCAGTCACGTCGCACGTTCACCAAAAAACTGCCGAACACCCCTTCCTCTTCCGGCTACCTCCTCCATTTTAAAGGTTCAATTACTCTCCATTTCATTTCAAACTTTCCCCCTCACATTTTTGAATTTGAAGCTTTGTAGAAAATTCAAAAATGGCAAACGTTTCCGACCCCGATGCTCCTCACTACGCCACCTCCTCTGCGACGAGCTCGCCGTCTGGATCACCCATAGACGCCCAACCTATTTCTGTCCTACCCCCTGTTCTTTATCTTCCTGCTCCTACTGTTGCTGCAACTTCCGAGCAGCTACCTACTGAAACTGAGCTGAATACCCAAAATCAGCCTAACCCTAACTCTGAAATTACCATTGATCCCTCATTTGTTGATCAAGTTGTTCGAGAAATTAATGCTGAGCATCAAACTCCACCACTTTCCCCCTTGCAAAATCAAGGTTTACACGACATGACTCAAGAGGAACTTGCTGATGTCACTGCTTCACAGCAAACTGGAGGTCCTACTGCTGTTGCGACCACGCCAGGACCACGGAGGAAATCAACCAGAAAGCGAAAGGAGCCCACTCCTACACCTACTCCAGCACCAGTAGCCACAACTACGAAGAAACCACGCAAGGAACCAAGGCCACCCCCTGCTGCTTTGAAAGCCGAGGATGCCTATAGTCTCAAGTTTTATACTCGAGATATGAGGACATTATCCAAGGAAATTCTTAAAGGGAAGGAGTTCACGCCCGAGGAGATTTTCAAGCACAATCACTACGACGTTCTCGGTTTCTCGGACCACCTACAAGAACGGCACTTGATTTTTTGGGCTAAGGGTCTCACACAGTACTCACCAAGTCATGTTCGCGAGTTCTATGCGAATCTACATCCTGAGATCCTCACTCCACATTCTGTCTGGTTCGGTAAAATCTATATTCGTGGTGAATTTCATGAACTAACTCCCGCTGTGATTCTCAAGTTGTTAAAGCTACCACCCAACGACGACATGAGCGACTGTTTGGATCTAATGCCGGAAGACACTCTCACTACTGCACTGGAGATTTCTAATCAGAAGGTCAAGAGTTTTGGCCGCAACAAGTTCAGTGTTAAACAACTTACACTGAAATACTACTGCCTGTACCAGTTTTGTAGTGCCAACATCCTTCCGACGTCTAATCAGTCTCAAGTCAGCTCTATGATGGGTAAATTCATTCTTTGTGTGGATAAGCATATGGGTTTAATCAATTTTGGCTATTTTCTTCTCAAGCAAATGCTAGGATACACCTCTGGGAGAATCAAGAAGACGACCAATCTACCCTACCCAGCACTCATAACCGAATTCCTTCTTTCCATTGATGTGAAGATCAAGGAAAAGCATTTGGTTGCTCTGAAGGAGTACAAACCACCACCAAACCTGATGGACATGCATAATGACATTAAAAATGGCCCTCCTCTAACTGGTCCTGCACTTGTACACCAACTGAAGCAGCGGATCCTTCGTCAGAACGAGAGACTGACAACCTGGAGCCAGGAAGCAATGGCTATAAAAAGGGAGAATCTTAAAATTCTTCATATGCTTCCTTTGTCTTTTGATGCTGCTGATTTGCAGGATGAGGATGAGGACATTGCTCTTGATGATGAAGAGTGATAATCCATCATGGGGGAGTTTTGGTGTTGATGGTGAAATCTGACTGACATTTTATGGTAGTCATGACAACTGGGTAAGATATTTTAAAATTTGACTGTTTTTGGGATGTTTATTGCTGGACAATATTTGTGGATGATTTGATGACTGTTTTTGACTGGATGATTACTGAACTGCTAGATTACTTTTGAACTGGATTAACTATTGGTCTGTAATAGTTAGGTAATCCTGATAACTGCTGAACTACTTGTTTTGATTTGCTCTGATGTTTTTATCTGCACTGTGATCATGCTCTGAATGTTTGATGGATGCTGTTCTGATTCGTTTTGATTATTCTTTGACATCCTATTTGTGAATCACATGTATTTTTGCTCTGATATGATCTCTTATACTCTTTGGACTTAGATAGTTTCAACACCATTTTGGTGATGGAATTATCATCTCCACAAGAGTGGGGGAGATTGTTGTTATTATTAACGTGCTCTTGTGCAGATGCAGTAGTTCCATGGTTGTTGAAACTACGATAGAACGACCGCAGCAGTTACTGTCAGATCTGCGCGACAGTTATTGAACCTGTGTGCGCGTTTTAACCGACTCAGACTGATCTAATTCGCGTCTCTGAGTATATATTTTGTGTTTTAGACTTTCTGTAATTAGAGTTCCAATTATTGAGTTGTAATTTTACACATTCTACACACTTTTACACACACTAGTCGGTTATTCTCTCCAAGATTCACTAGTTCTATTCTTTGAGAGAGAGTTAGAAATTCCTTGTGTTCGTTCTACTTTTTAGAAGATCATTCTGTATACACGAGGTTAGATTTTCTGTGTTTCAACAAGTGTTCTTGTTGGAGAAATCTTCTCTACACCCGATTGAAGAGGCTTTTGGAAGAAGCGCTCAAAGATTGAAGGAGATGGATTCAGGAAGACTGCTATGCCGAGAAGCCATGGTTCTTGAAGCCTGAACAACCAGAGGATTCAAATTGGATAGGATCGTCCGGAGACGTAGTTGTGGGGGAGTCACGACTGCAGTCTGTCTGCAAACAGGGAAGTGTTGCATTAGAGTTTGAATTGGTTGTTTGTGAGTCTTCTAGGTCTAGGATTTCTTGAGTATCTAGTATAAGTCACCTGGATTGGAATCCCCCAGACGTAGATCCGTTTGGATCGAACTGGGTCAACAAATACTTGTGTTTTTACTTTCCCTGAACACTCTGTGCACACACATATTACTTGTTATTCGGTAGTTTAGACTACGGCTCGACGACGTTAGTTTTATCAAGATTTTCACGTAATATCTGGGACCAACATTTTAAAATGAAGCTATGTTTGTCCATTGTTGCCATGTCCATGTCCCCAACCTGCATGAACTTTGTCGAAACTTTTATAATTCGCAGTCTCCTCCCAATTCATGCGATGCATCTACCACCAACGTTCACAATTTCCTCATTAGTGCTCTGAAGACACAATTTCACAAGAAATGTAATGGCACATATCCAATGCTCGATAGTAGTTTAATCCACCGGTGAACCCTCCCTGTATGTTTTCTTAAACATGCTAGCATAGCACTCAATGTCACTCTCGGAGATTTTTTTTTTTTTTTAGGAGCCATTGAAGGCCTGGAAATGGGTGGTGGGAGCCCATGCACACAATTACAAAGGGGAATAAAAGGGAGGGATATGAGGCCGGTGGGGATCGAACCTCCAACCTCACTATAAAAATAAATAATTCAGTAAATAAAAAATAAATAATTCAGTAAATAAAAGAATTACTACTATGCTATCATATTAGATATTACTCTTATTTTTATCAGTTTTTAATTAAAATTAAGTGTGAAGGAGTACTAAATAAAATAAAATAATAAATACTTGCTTGAAATTTGAGAAGCCGAGCAGAGAATTAAGATTTAAGGGTTTCATACAGACACAAGACACAATCAACAACTTATCCTTAATTTGGACATTAATTCGGTTTTTGGTATCACAGATTAGTCTCTATTTTGAAATTTTTAGTTCTTGTTTATAACTTTCTCAGTTATGGTCCTATAGATGTGTACTCATTTAAATGTGTGTGGGACTCCTTATACCTTATTTATATTGATGTGTATAGGTGTCTACCCATTGTCGATTAGTTTTGAATTGAAATCTTCAAATTCATGGGTGAACATGTGTCAGCAAAGCCACCAAGATTCAACAAAGTTAGATAAGAATATATTTCTACAGAACGAATACAAGTCAACTATCCATCTTGTCATTGCTTACAGGAAAGGTAAAAGCAAAGAATATACAAGTAATAGGTGGGAAATATATGTCATTTTTGAGAAGGGCGTGGTCGATAGGAGGCACAAATTCTTTTCTCTATAGGTGCCCTGCACGAAGGGCAATCATTCATTCCTTGATGCTCATGAAGAGCGCTGCATTCCTCACAAAGAATTTGGTGGCAGCATGGCAGGAATACCACTGAGATCTCTCTCAGCATGCACATTATGCATTCCCTATTTGGCCCTGCATCATCACCTCCAAAGTTTCCCTGAAAGACCGGCAGCCTCTTTCGAAGCTTAAGAAACTGTGTACTCGGGATCGTGGATGTCGATGTGCTCCCATTCGCTGCATCGATGCCATACGAAGCATTGAGAGCTGCAATTCTGGACTCGTCTAACTCCAGCCTTAATTTTGATGTCATACTCTCAAGGTTTTCGATGTCATCTTTGCATTTCAGCATATCCCTTTCCGCGGTTTGCTTTAATTTCTCTTCTTCGGCCTCTGTCCGAGCGTCACCTTCTTCTCTTTTCCTCCTCATCTGATCGATGCTCTTCCAGGCTTTTATTTTCCTTTTCTCCTCATGCTTCCATAGTGCCTGAAATTGATACAAATTACAGCAAAATTGGACAAGATTAGGTCAAGTGTTTGACTCATATGTAACCAAAAAGATGGACCCTTGAATGTTTGGTAAATTAATTTGGACTTACCTTGAGCTCATTGTGCCGTCTCTTAGAATATTCTAGTCGAGAGGAAAAATCAGTCTGGCTTCGCCTCACATTCGCGAAATCCTCCAGAAGGAGCTCCTTCTCTGCATCCCCGGACTCCAACTTCTTCACCAAATCTTGCTCTCTTTCCAAAGCTTCATACAAATTGACCTCCTCCTCGAATGCCTCATCATCAGTCCCCTTCAATTTGTCCCTCAGGTCAGACTGTTCCCCTTCCATCCTTTTGACGGCAAGAACGTTTTCCTGAATTCGATTGGCCTGCATTTCTAGTGAATCTTCCAATTCACGTAGCCTTTCTCCGGCCTTCTCCAACCTTCTTTCTATTTCCATGAGCTCCTCTTTCTCCTTCCTTAACATTTTCAACTCCTTCATATCTTGTCCGAGTCGCCATGCCACCTGCATCACCTTGTTGTTTGCCCAATCTGTGACACCTTGAAGCTCTTTCTCTAGTGCCTGCTTAACAGGCAACAATGTCTGAACATCATCGTCGGATGAACCACTGGCTTTGTCGGATGAACCACTGGCTTGTGATTGGAGAGGTGTCCGAGTTTCCACCATAGCACAAGCTTGTAACAGGTTCAAATCGGACAACAACAAGTACCACATTGTGTCCGCTACAGTGAGCGCGGGCGAAAGCTCACGCAGTACATGAACCCCCTCAAGGATGGTGTACTCCACCAGATCCTTCAGTTCATTAAACAAAGGCGGTTTAGCTGCGTAGCACTGCCATTCCCTCTTCAGTAAGTAGAGAGTTGCTTCAGAAACATTGGATATAATGTCTTGTGTATGATCAGGGAAAATAGAGCTCTTCAGGATGGCCTTCTCAGCAACATCCTCTGGGTAGGCTAATTCGCAAATCTTCGGCACCGCAATTTTCAGCATTTCCTGTAAATTACTTTGCAGGAGGTCATAGAGTTGAGGGACGAGGGGTTCGTCCCAACCGTCATTTAGTCTTTCCATCATTTGGGATGAGGCTTCAGCACTATTGTCACTGAAACTGCCTGTGTTGGTCATCTCCATTATATATATTACTCTTAAGCTGACAAAGAATATGTATATATGTTGTTTTTATTGAGTGAATCCTCCTGCCCCTGCAACAAGTATAAATGTTGTATCAGTATAGCATAATCACATTATACCATAATTTTATTTTGAAAGGAAAGTTGACACCTAAGATTAATGGGTGATTATTAGAGTTACCCCAATCATATTTAACATAATCACAACTTTTTCCAAGTCTTGCATGTTCATAAGTGGTGTAATACAACTTCACTGGGTTTCAAACACAACTCTTCCATAAAATTACGGGAAAAATAATGAAAGAAAGATTTGATCTTTTTGTGACGGAACAATCAAGAATATTATTCCAAAGCAAATCTCCAGGAAACCCTAAAAACAATATCAATCTTTTGTAGTGTCTTCAATAAAATTCGAACAATTGATACACATCGATGTAATTAATTGTCGATGCATGGCATTGGCGCCCATAAACTTTTAGGCAAAGTTATTATAAAAAAATTTAATTCAAAATAAATATATTTTTACGGACCGAATTTTAAATTTCGTCGGTATTGTCGTCGGTAATTATTGTCGATAATTTTTTTAATAGTAGTTATATATTAATGACATTTCTCAATTGTAGCATATTTTTCAAAAATTACATTCATTAAATGAACTTATATTATAAATTGCGATCTCTCATCACCATGTGAAGAATAGTAATTAAGATTCATCAATGATTGTTAGTATATAAATCATACCTTTTTTAAACTCAAAATCTTTAAGAAAACCAAAACTTCTAATGCGTTTCCTGCATCGACAAATAATTTAGAATGAACAAAAAACATACGAATTGTAAAATAATGGAAGGATGTAAAATATAGATATATATAATAATCAATTATAACTTATATCAAAATTTCAGGGAATAAAAAATTCCCTTTTAATTGTCCTTTGAAAAAATAAAAATAACAATCAGAAGATTTAGATTAATCCGAAAATATAACACTGCCCAAATTCGGATGTTCACATCCATAAACTAAAACCACACCCCAAAAAATGGATCCAAAGAGAGGTGCAAAACCAACTTATCCAAGCAACAAAATAGATCTAAAAACATGTACCAACAAAAATATGATGAATGAATTTGAAGTATGAATTTAACATTAGATTGGAGACAAATTCATATTTTCAATTTCAAATCCGCCAAACCAACTAATTTTAGGATGGATTTTTAGAGAAAATCATCCCATCATTTTAGAATATGAATGCACCAACTTGATGTGGATTCAACTAAATTTCAATGAATTAAAAAATAAAATAATCGAAATTGGCAAATCATTTTACCTGTATGTAAGAAACACTTCCTTCTCCTAAAAACTAATCTTCAATTCACTAAAAGAAAATAAACAATAATCTGTATTTCACCTTCACTCAGTGCAGTATAATTTGATAACATACATACATATATATAGACACATAAGGCATCTTTTAAACCTTTGGATTATTTTAAATTAATTATAAAATCAGCCATTGGATTCATACTATTCATTTGATAAATTAACTTTGGGACATTTTGAATTCCGATACATTAAATGCTACCAATATTTCCAAAAAAATTAAAAATATAAAAATTAGATAATACCGTTATTATATATAAAAATAATGTAATAATATTATGCTATTATATAATTATATTTTATATATATATATAATTCTCCATCTGTCTATATTATTTGACACTCAAATATGGCCACTAGTATTACATATAAGGAAAAACAAATGAAATACAGTAGTAATAACATATCCTAATATTTAAATTTAACCAATTATGCTTAGCGCATTTAAGTATTAATATAAATATTAATTTCATTTTTCCTTTTTTTCTTTTTTTCTTTTTTTCTTTTTTCTCACTCTTTTTTTCCTTTTTGAAAGGTAGGACATGAAAAGATTTCCTTGATGTATGATAATGATAATAAGTATGTCATTAATGTCAAATTACTCATTTATATTTTCGGCAAAATGAAATAAATTATTTTGCAAATCCTACAAAAATTTAATTACTAATATTAAAAAGAAATAGAACACCTGAACCCCAACATTTTTATTATTTATTATTTATTTTTTAAAATTTTAAGTAATAAATTCACAAAATGTAATCACTATATTTGCCGGTTTCGGTTGATCCTGCAACTACGATTGGGAGGTGGTGGAAATATTTGATGCCAGAACTCATCTTGAATCAAAATTAATCAGTACAATAAATCGGATACTTTTTTTTTATTTTAAATATTGACACTCATGTGTCGGTAAATATGTGGGGAGCTAAGCCACACAAATTACAAAGAGATAAAGAGAATGGATACGAAGCCGGTTGGGAGTCGAATAAACCCGCCATACATACGATTTGAAGTCATGGAACATGACCATTAGGCCAAATCCCCATTCCCAGAATAAATCGAATACTGATGATTGATTCAACCGAACTTTAGGAGAAAAAAATCATATATCTTCTATATTATAAGAACGGTAGTGGCAAATCTGTACAGGTCCAATTGCGTTCTCAACCGTTCGATCGCAAATTCAATTGGAAATCTCGCCCGTTGGATCAAGTTCGACCCGGTTTTCTCCACCCGTCTGTCCTTCTCCAGTGTAATTCGCTCTTCTTTCCCACGCCAATAAGCCTTCCACCGTTCTGAAAATTTCTCTGTGTTTCGCAATTTCGTACTCCCTGACACCCATCGTTCTCCTTCCACCGGCCTCCCGCAACCGCCCACGTCTGTTGTCCTCCTTTGCTGCTCCAATCGTGCGCGGTAGGTTGCGCCGCTGGTTCGTCCTTCACTAAGCAGCGCCTTCGTACACCGAGCTCCGCCGTCGCCGCACGCAGCTCCGCCTTCCTGTCCACCCATCCTGCGCGAACGACGGCCCCCATCCCGATCGTGTCCGCCGTCTGCGACCCCACCCGCGCTGCCCTCTCTCCACCACGATTGCTCAGGTGTAACTCTGTAAGTTCTTCTATGCCTTCTCCGATGCACTTCACAAAGCTGTGTTCTATACCCCTATTATTGTGGATTTCCCTTTTCAATTATTTGTTTCATTTCTCTTATTACAGTACGTTTGCTGAATCGTTCCATCTTTTTGGTCGGTTTCTTCCTTCGCAATTTTATTTCTTGCTGGAACTGAAAATCTTATGTTTCATGAATTGGGTCTCCACTTTTTAAAGATTGGAACGGGGAATTGGGCCTTTTTCGGCTGGTTGGTTTAACTGGTTAAATTGAGGAATCTAAAAAAATTACCGCTAAATCTCGCTTCACAATTTGATCTTTGACTATCGCCAGTCTCTTGAATAAATCAGCTTTTGTAGGCCCAATAATGCACCAGCATCGAAGGTTGCTGCTATCAGAATTGCTGTTGCAGATGCAACTGATGCTGCTCGGAGTGCCTCTGATATAGTTCTGACTGAACCAGTGTTGAGTGTCATTATCAGTGCTGTACTAACAAGTCGTGCCATCTTCCAGAGGATGAAAATTTACACTGTGATCCAAAAAACTTATCTTTACCTAAAATGAAATAGTTTGCATTTGAAGCTATGCTGAACAAACTCTCTTACTTTCTGCAGATTTATGTTGTATCCATTACAATACGTATTGTGGTAATCTATTGTTCATATCCATCTTTGTTGCGATAGTTTCTTAGCTGAATTGTTTAAAGTTGCATTGTGGTTATGATTTCTTTTAACAGCTGGGATTCTTGTTGTTGCCTGCATATTGGGAATTTATCTTTTAAGTGCCACATTTCGCATAGTCTATTAACATGGCCTCATTCTTCGAGCCAAATAGGTGTCTATTACGGAAATCATGAAGTCACGAGTGGTGGAATTGAGATATGTCATATTGGGAAGATAAATTCTGTGAGCCTAAAACCACCTCAATTGAGCTATATATAACTTTGTTCGCCTTGGTTATGGTGAGTCACTTAATCTTAATATGCTCAATGGGTCATCTTTTTATATGCTGTTGCAGGTCAAAGGAGATGAAGATGTTGGACTCAAAGTTCGTGAAAGAGTTCAAAAGAGTAAGGCAAGTAAACTGACAAAAGTAAAACTTTAAGCATTTTGATATTTCTGTGCTAATACCTGGTGCCATTAAGGATGCAATCGATCTTATCATTGTACGTTGGGCTGGAATCTTATTTTTACTTCAAATATTTAATGTTTAATGGATAACTCACATACTCATGTCTTTTTGTGCTTAATTCAGTCCGTTTGTTCGTGGAATCCGCAGAAGAGGCCAACAGCCTTGGACGCCCTACAACATCCTTTCTTTCAAGTACCTGACGCTGGATATTATTTATGTTGTAATGATCATTAAATCAGACCCCATTGATGGTGATGTAATCTGGAAGTTTTTTACAATGTTTGCAGAGCTGTTATTATGTTCCACCATCTCTAAATAAGAGTGATATATTTTGTAACACTCCCTACAATGGAGTTGTGGTGACTGATGCCAATATGATGCCCACAGTGTCTTTGGTTAGCAAACCAGATGGTTGTTTGGAAAAGGGTAATGCAAGTACTTCTGGAGAAAAGAGCACCACTGAAGAAAATGCTTCAGCTACAGAGAAAGGTAATGTTTTGCTGTCCTTAATTTACTTATTGTTTAGTCTGGACCCACTTTGAGATTTTACTAATTCGGGCATTGTTCTCACTGCCAGGATTAGAGTCTACCAAAACTGATTTTGGATTACAGACCTCATCAAAGCAAGAATCACAGGTACAAGGGGAATGCATTGTAATAGTTGGACCAGGAAGTTTTCTTTTACCATTGGTCTTCTCTTCCATATGTTTGTTCTAATTTCGTCTGATTTGTTATTTTCATTTATATAACAAAGCTGAAAATAAGATTTGATGGTGGTGCCATAAATAATTATTATTCTGTTAAAGTTATAAAGACTCTATTCAAATCCTTCAAATTAAACATTTTGAGGGTTTCTGAATCCAGGAATTTATGGAGTTTATTGTTGCTCAAATAATCCCGTATACTAGTTTTTGTACAGTACAAGAATTACAAGAATTTCGCCGGATGGTATGAAAGACGAATGTCATGTCGTTGGTTGGAACTTTTTCACCTAACGGATTTCGTTACCTCATATTTCAGGCAAGGAACAAGTCAACAAAATGCATTTATTGAGTTATATATGCACTTCTTTTCTTTTCTTTTATACTATAAGAGTCATTCTTTCCAAATCTCAATTTCAATTACACCCATTGGATCAGAAATTGAAGCCAACACTTACTTTACTTGTGGAACGACAACATTTTGTTTGCATATTCTGATGTTCATCAATGCATTTATAAGAAAATCACTTGTTGGTGCTATTACCTTGAATGCAGTTCCTGTTGATATTGCAAATAATATAAGCTTTAAGCTTTATAGCACACTTCAGAACAATTTAGATGTTGAAGAATATATATCATTACATTGTAATCTCCATTTTGGGGAGGAACTTGATAGTTGATTTCTTGTTGAAGATCATTGGAATTTTCTGCTACTTCAGCTTCATCTTATGAACTAATTAAAATGACAGATTTCTACAATTGGAACCGTGTGAAGCTAAGATATTGCGATGGCGCCTCATTTGCAGGTGATTCTATGTTTCAAAATGGAGTAAGTGAATTCAATCTTCCGTTTTTATCCATACATATTAAACGGCATAGTTGGAATACATATGTCCTAAAGGTTGTTTGATTTTCTGCATTAACTATGGGATTTGAAATTAGCGCTTTTTCAGAGTCAATCTTATTTTTCTATGATTCTCATATGCCATACGACTTTTATCAATTAATTATACCGCACAGAAACATAGCATTCAAACTAAACAGGGCGGGAGAAATTTTCAAGGCATAATTGGGATTTATGATGGTTGTGTCTTGTGATTGTGAAATATAGATTTCCTTCTTTATAGCACTTATTTATTTATTTATTTTTCTCCTCTTTCACAACATTAATACTTTGGACTATTACTTATTAGAGGTTTCACATTTTGTTATCATTAACCATTCTATATGGACATGACTGGTCTGGTTTTCACTAGAGTGTTAGATTGCTTTAGGTTGTGCTTACTCTTCGAAACATTTCCATTTTAAATGAGCCACATACATCCTTTCTGTATTTCAGAGGGCAAAGAATGTGGCAAGCAATTATTCTTGATCTTCTCCGCAAGGGACTGGGCCAAGCAAAGAAGGTGTGATCCTGTCCAGAAATATAATGATCTTGCCTGAATTCTGAATCCAATCTCTTCTTCTCCACTTCCAAGATTAAACCATTCTCCTCTGTACAAATCAGGCTCTACTTTCTGGTTGCTCTCCTAGAGGTTTGGCCACCTTTCTTCATTGTGACAACTTCACAAGTGATTTACCAAAAAATTCCAGCGTAAAGTGCTTGAGCGATGGTGGACTTTTTCTGGATGCGTAAGTCCATTTCTTTCGTTAGAATAACCATAAGTTGCATATGATGGGTGTTATTCATAAATAGTATGATACTCTGGCATCCCTGCAGAAAAGATATAAGTATGAACCACACTATGAGGTATTTCTACAAAAGCGTTGTTTCCTTGCAGGTATGTCGATGAATAACTGCACCATATTTCTTTTCTTAGAAAAGATATAAGTATGAACCACCCTATGTGATACATGCTCTTTTGTCCCTTCACCTTGTTAATTAAGAAATGTTTTGATGGTAGTGGTGGAAATTAGATCTTGTTACTTGAAAAAAGTATTTTTGACTTTTGATGACATCAGTGGGAATTTGTTGACTATTTTCTACAGGTGTCTTGGCATTTTGCTGCAGAAAGTACATGACAGAACATACGTCCGGGAAAAGATTGACTTGATGTACTTACAAGCGAACATTGCTTTGCTAGTTAATAGGGCTGGTTTGGCAAAAGCCATTTGAATCTATAAACAAATTTATTCACAAGTAGTTAGTCTTAGTGTCATTCTTTGTTAATTTTAACAATATCAGCCTATACCATATTACCAAATAAATCACCAAATTCTGTTTATCTTTGTTAAATTGCTTGACTTTTATAGGTTTAATAATGTTTTAAACCCATCTCATAGTAGGATTGTTTATGTTGAACAGGTGGCGAAGTTGTGTTAGGCTTGATGGCAGCAAACGTTGCCATTTTTGTCTTATGGAGAGTTGCAAGTCTTCAGTTTATGTTGAAGATTTTTATGTTAATTTTATGATAATTTGTGTAGCGCCTTGCAGTATTGGGGCCATATTTTACTCCTATTTTATTTATTTATTTATTTTCATGCAGATCTTGGTTGACAATTTAAAAATGGTCATGTGCACACTCTGATTACAACAGCTTTTAGTCGCAGAGATGCGAGACATCTTGTTATTAAGATGATTGAACTCTTTTCTTTGGGTTAGGGGTAAGATAGCATGGCTCTGGTTCTTTTTTCTGTTTTCTTTTTTTTTTCCCTGTTTTTTTTTAAATCTTTCATTTTATTTTTGATGTATGCTTTTCCTGTATTTGAGTATTTGTTTTCTTAGCTCCAAGAAATGATTTTCTGTGCATTCTTTTGTGGTATTTACTGAATTTGACTTGCTACAAATTGTAATTCTATTGACCAGATAGGAAGCGCCTATGGACCTGAGTATTTGCTGAAGTTGTATCTATCCGGCGCTTTAGTTGGCTCTATCTTTTACTTGGGATATCACGCATTAGTAGCTCCACAATTTCAGGTAAAGAAATTTTGGCTCCTAGCATATAAGCGTTGATGGGAACATGTTTGACATGCTAACTCTACCATTATTTCATATAAAATGATAGCAACGTCTAATTTCTTTTGTGTTTGTCATTCTCTTTCGTTTCTTTAGTTTATGTTTCTTTGCTTCTTTTATGTTGATTGTTTATTCTGTACTCTTTATGTGTAGCGAAAGCCAGGTGTCGACCCTTCAAAAATTCCATGACTGGTAAGTCTTAGTACAGTTTACTTACTATTTTCCATCACCATTTTGATCTAAAGTTGATAGGTGCACGTCCATGTTTTATGCACATTTCTCTTATATCAACGGTTCTGAGTTGCATAAATGATAAAATTTATCATAGTAATTATATTATGTTGGGGTCTCTTTGAAATTGTTCCTTATCTCTTGAATGAACTACCTTTAGACTATGCTGATTGAAAAAAACATCCATATATCTTTGAGGTTTACTTATGCAATTTTTATCTTCATCATTTATTGTTCAATTTCCAACAACAGCTTTGCCAGTTCTTATATTTTTTCTATGAGCTGATAAACAAATACAGTGTTCCTATAAACTTATGGTTCCAATTCCATTTTAAAGTTATGAATATCAAGAGTGAATAATGTTTCCTCCATTGCAAGACTCATTGACAAATATATAGGCATATGAATTATCTGTACGCTCTTTAGTATTCCTATAAGCATGCAAATACCATATTTTATTTTTATGTGCATGAAAGCAAACACGGTATATTAAAGATTTAGTACCATATTTTGAGCAATGCTATTCACTTTCTTGCTTTTATGGTGCAAGTGGAGCTGTAAATGATGGTATGCTGCTCAATATATTCCTTTGTCCAGCTAGGACCATCCTTTTTGATTTTTTCTTGTCAGTTCCAAATGTTGCTTCGAGCACCGAGGAGGTGTTTTTTGGCAGTGGGTAAGTTACATAAGTCTTTTCTCCCTGTTTGCAATGTCCTTTCCAACTTGTAATGTTTTCCCTATTATTGTGTATTTGGAGTTTTATGGTTTTATGTGGAAGTTGAAATCTTTTTTTAGGTTCTGGAAATCTACCATAGTTGGGGGTTGATAGGTGTTTGAACTTTGAACCAATCGTAGGGTTTCGTTTCGTAACAGCATTTCCCTCCCTCAATTTTTGGATCAGTGAGTGATCTTAATCTGTAGCTTTTGTGAACTTTAGTTCGATTCAGCCCGCAGTTATAGATAGTGGCTTTAAGATGATCTATATGTGTGTTGATTTTGTTCTCAAATATTTAGTGGATAAGTCACTCTATTGAAGAATGCCAAATCTATCATCATCTTGGTGAATGTTTCTCATTTCTGCAACAAAGCCATTACCTTTGTTGTAGGTGATACTATTCAGAATATGATAAGTCATACCTTGATGGAGTAACGTGTGGAGTAACGTTGATCATATCTCCATGCCATGGGTGCGAAGATTCCTCTGCAGAGTCCATGGCATCATTGTGAGAAGCTGTCAAATAGGTTGTTTGTATTATGGCCGTACGCAACAAAAGAAATATGGAATTAACTACCTTGACCTATCAAATCGATTGTTTATCTTTAACTCACTTTTATTCACTTACACTTGTTTCTTTTTTTGCCATGGGTTGTTGTTCGGATTAAATATGCTGTGCGTAGAACAGCGCATTTTGCTAGTATATATATATATATATATCTGATATATATATATGGCAATACAGAGTAACTGTTTCTGGCAATAGTTAATGTAGACATGATCTCTCTATTTTGCCCTTTTCTACTTATTTTTTGTCCTTTTCTGCTTCCTTGTCTGTGTGATTAGTTCATCCTATTTTCATCATATTTCCATCCATCATTAATGCGTCACTTTCTCCCCATCCCTTTTCTTTCGTCTCATCATTTTCTCTTATTGTCTGTGAAACCCCAACGTGATCTACAGTAGTACTACCGTAGTACAGTGATTTCCCTTCGAGCCTCTTCCATACCCGACCCCATCGCCCCACCTATAGTCCCATACCTTTCGTCTTCGCACTTCCTCCACATTCCTCACTTTCTCTGCATCCTCTCCATCCTTCACTCCGTCGCCCACCATCCTTTGGTGTTTTGCGCCGCCGATGCCTTCTCTTCTTCACAAACCTACCTGGACAGTTCCTTCATTCCCTAAATTCGACCCGCCCTCTGCAAAACCCTAACTCGACATAGTTCCTTCCTTCAAGTGGCCTCGCCCCATATCCACGCTTCGGCCGCACCGATGTTTCGTCTGTCTGCGTTGCTGTACTCAATTCCCCTCTATTTTCGCCTTTGTTGAAGCATCAGTTCCCGTCAACTCTTCCCAGGGTACCATCCTGTCCACGCACTCAATGGCCAGCTTCTTCGGTCTTGTCCATTGCCGAGGTCTATCTCGTCGCCCCCTTCCCTCGTTTGTACAGCTACCGTGAGTTGAAGAAAGGATTTTGCCCTATTTACCGTGGGTAGCATGGGGATTCCGATCGGAGGCATTTTTCGTCGAAATTAGGGGTAATGTCTTCCATTTAGTTTTTAGCAATATGAGTGGATGAAAGATACATAACCTGATCCTGATGATCGTACTTTCCGCGATTTTCATTTCTTTGGTGAATTTCTCAAAATTGTTATTCTGTATGATATAGAGGATTTTCTATGGTCTTTTGCACTGCTAAATCTTTTTAGGTGTTAAATTGTTTCATAGTCCATTTCCACCCCAGCGGAAGCTATTTTCAAATCTTGGGTTAATTCGACTTCTCCAGGTCCTTCTATCCATCCTCCACTTCGTGCCTAACGATTTCTCGTCAAAGGTTCCCTTTCACCGTTTTGGGTGCGCCAGCTTATGAGGTGTCACTTTTCTTCCCTTTGCCCGTGGGATCTGCTTCATCTTCCTCAGAATGTTCGAATTGTTGGTGGGTTTATGGTGAGTTTGGTACACAAGTTTATGGCAATTGTGCCTTTCAGGTGCTTGCACAAATGCTAGATCAATCTGTGTATCATATAGTTTGCATTTACTGTTTCCAGTCCTAATATCTTCGCGTTTGATGTTCTTGCAGTCTTTTGCATAGTGTGGAAAAGTAATACCTGCTCCTATCCTTCATATCCGCTTTTGATGAATGTATTGAGAGCAAATCATTTATTGGTATGCAATCAATTTTCATACTCTTTTTGTTAACCAGCTTCCCCAAATGCATAAATATTTATGCTTACAATTTTTTGTATTCCCTCATGCTTTCATGTAACCTGTTTCACATGACATACTTTCTTCTTCATTAACAAGCAGATGTCGACATCCTCATTGACACTGGGCTCCCCCCCCCCCCCCCCCCCAAAAAAAAAAAAACCCAAGATGATACCCTACAAGAAGTCATCCTGATATTCTAACTTTCGCAGCCCGTGAAATAGAGAGGTGCCCATCAGATACTCTCTACAACCACTATTGTCGGTGAAGAAACTAAGGTTTGGAAGCCTTTTAATCTTGTACTTTGTTTAGATTTTTAATTCTTTCTTGAATTGGAAATAGAACATAGAGGGAGTGAATTATTATTATTTAGTGGATTGATTATTTTGTCCAGTAAATTTGGACAATTTTTTTTTTGTTCTTTAGTGGAAAAATTAAATTCGGGTTACCCTTTCCTCACACTTGTATTTTTATCCTGCATATCTTCAATTCTTTATATAAAACTACTATAAACATATTAGAAAGTGGTCTAATAATAATCATAGATCTCCTTTGACTGAGTGTGTATTTTCATAAATCTCATAGCTACAGTTTGAACCAATGATGAGTGGGGCTGTAATGTTCATCAGCTCATATATGGCCCTGTCTGTTCTTTTTAATTGGTTTCTTAGTTTCAATAATATTATTACTATGCTGCTTTGATTCTTTTACTTACAGCCTCAATTTTACACAATGGTCATCCTTCTATTCCATCATAGTGATGGAGATCTTACTGGTCCATTTGTTGGTTCTTGGTCTTTTGTACAATGGATGCTAAGTTAACCTCATTATAGAATTCTAACCATACGTGCATTGTTCATTTTTTGTTGTACTATGCGAAGAATCATTAACCTCGCAAAAATCTGATTGCAAGTTGCTTTGAGTACTGAATTTCTTGATATATTGGGATACAATATTTTCTTTGTTTGGTAAAACCAAAATGCATGTACATGTGCATAATGCAAACTCTGGGTGAACTAGCTAAAGCTGACTGTGTTCTCAGTGCTTTAAAGTTTTTCAAATATTGCATGTTTCAGGGTCTTCTCAATTTGTGTTGAAAGGAAAGTAAAGTTTTTCTTATGAAAGCATAACCCAATTTTTGTCAAAATCCTGGTTATGTTCTGACATATGCTTTTTTTTCATATTACTTGAATCTGAGATAATCTTATTGTCCCACGGAATGCACAGGCTTTGTTGTGCCATCGAGCCATTCAATTACTACTTATCTAATGTAGTTGAGTATACTATATGCTATTATGGAATTGGTTGGGAAGCAGAATCTTATACCACTGAAGGTTTAAATTTTTAGGAGCCCTATGAATGGTTTGAAGAACGGGGCATGCAAATTTGCATAGCATGAGTTCTACAAAGATAGAGCAAAGAATTGTGTGGATGATTTGCAAGACATGTTCAGCAATCTTCAATGGTCAACCAGAGGGGAAGGTTAGTTGCACAATCGATGTAAAACTGATTTTGAGTATTTGGTGTGATCAAATCTGTAATACCCGAGAATTTTCTAACATAAAATAAAACAATAATTAAATAAATAAATAATAAATAAAATAAATACCATAAATAAATAGATAAATCCAGCAAATAAATAAATAAATAAAGATAAGGAAATGAGAAATGAGATTTTACTTAAAAAGGAATTAAAGGAATTTAATTAAACAAAAGGATGGATAAATGGAACACCAAAACCCGACACTAATGAACTCGAGTATTCGAGTCCAAAACATCCAATTAGACTGAGAATAAAATTAGAGAGAAAGTATGAACCCGAATATACCCCGGAAATCGGAATTCGAGAGCATAGAGGGATAAAAACCCGAAAGAGAGGCGGAAAAGTACGACGGATCGCACGACCCGCCCGGACCGAAGTCCAGGCGAAGTCGGCGCGGTGGCCGCGCGGTGAAGTGGCTTTAGCGCGCCACGACCGCGCCACTTCACAGATTCGTTTGTTGCGTGAATCTCTCGCCCGAACGCGGATTTTTCGACTTTCGGTTGAACATCTCTCGATTCCAGACTTCTAGGTCGGTTGTGGACGCCCTAGGAATTAAGAATTCTATAAATGAGCCCCTTGGGAGCCCCGAACAAGTTTACAAAACCCTAAAACATTCTATACGTTCGAAACCCTAAATCCGGAGTCGTCGGAGGCACGAAACCAAGACGAACGCTGTTGGACGAGTTTCTCTACAGATCTCCATAGTCGTGGTAAGTCTCGGTCCAATCTTTATTCAATAAATGATTCGAAAACGAATCCTAATCATCTCCTTTTTCTTTCTACACCCCCGTATCGAATCTAGATCGTAGAACCCGACGAACGGAGAGGAGAAACGGTGATCTGGAAGCCACGCCTCCGAATTGGACATTTCCGACGTTCATAGACACTGTAAGTTAACCTTACATGGTTTTGGGAGATTTTAAAACATTTGAAACCTAAAAGATTCAACAAGAACCATAAATCTGTCCACTTTTGTTTTTCTACCGACGCAACAGATTTGGTGAATTTTTCCGACCCTTAAAACGAACTCAAACGGAAAAACTTAAAACACGAAAAACGTTCCTAAGACTTAGACCTAGCTACTGTAAAAATTTGAGAATTTTTGGAGTTGATTTGTTATGTGAAAACCCGTTGAAACCGAACTGTTTGATTCTAGATCTTGAAATCTTGGACAGAACTTAGGAATGATCTTGATCTCGTTTTTGACATAGGATCTAGGCTGTTTTAGATCTTTGGCCAAACATGAAAGTTGTAGATAAATGTCTTACGATGATCCCTGTCAAATTTCATTAAGTTTAGAGTTGAATTGATATGTTAGAATTTGAAATCTTTAAACTGTGACATGTTAAACTCGGACAGATTTCTTCTTATGCGAAAATTGGCGATTTTGACCTACTTAGGTATCTCGGATTGAAAAAGTTAAAACACGAAAGTTGTAGATCTTGATGTTTCCGAGTCAGATATGAAAGTTTGGAATTTTTGGAGTTAAATCTGATTTTAGACGAATTTTGGAGTAAACTGTGATTTACCGAAACGAAATTTTGAAATCTTGTTGAAACATGGAATTAACCTTTAGGGTTGAAACGAATTGAGATATTGCTTCTAAATTAATACAATGGAAGGCAGATTTTTAAAAACTAAATCCCCTTACAAACTTGATAAATTAAAATTAGGGGTGAGTGCTCTGCAGGGTGCCCCCTAACGATTCACTTCGTGCCGTAATGGACGATGGTGACCCCGCGCGCTATACTTGAAATGTGATATTGCCAAAACGGTGAAATATAGAGCCTACACTCTCGTGGATATCCGTATGGGTTTCCCGAGGCTCCGGAGTGGTACTGGGTATGGCTGATACGGCTGCGGCCGCCGGGCTACCGGCTAAACTTGTTGACATCGCGATTTTTATCGTGAAACTTTGAAATACCAAATCGGGAATGTAATGGGGATTCTAAATTAAATTAAACTAGATTAAATGATGTTGTTGTCAAATTAAATTATTCAAATGTTTTATTTTAATTATGGCTATTATTTTGAACCATGTGGTATGTGTTGTTAGATGGAGCCTGAGATAAATTATGCTATTGGATATGGATTAGATGAAACTAAATATTATGTTATTATCATGCTTTTGTTAAATTATCAAATTTATGGCTTTTAAACCCTACGATCATGCATGTGTTAACTTACTCAGCAAATTTTGCTGACCAAAACCATTTTTATTCTTTTCTTTACAGAATATGTGGAATGAGTCTGTATGAGCACGAATCATGCATGGGATTTTGGGGATTGTTATTTTGCTTTTAAATTTCGTACTTAGACTATATTATGAACGGGCCTGTTTAACCCGTGTTTTGGCCATGTCGGCCCTTTTTATATTTTCCGCTGCGATACTGTACTAAACTAAATATTTCCGCTGCGCTATGCTATTATTATTTTCGAATTATATTGTATGGGCTATTTTGAATGCTTTAAATGTTTTAAATACTGCAATACCTAGCCTTGCATCTCTTTAGTAAGCTCGGAGAAGCCGTGTCTTACTAGGGAGATGTGGCGGTGACATCCCGACCTGGGTGACCAAAAACCGGGGTGTTACAAGTTGGTATCAGAGCCCGGCTATTTTTAAACTATTATAATTTTTAAACCATTATTATTTTTAAACTATTATTAATATTTTGACTATTGTTTAAATTTTAAAGTATTATTTCCATGGAGAAATTTTTTATTTTAAAACCCATGGAAAAATATATATATACGTGGTGCATTAAATTATTTTTGGGGGGAAATCATCATTTGCATTTGCATATTGCATCTCTCCTATGAACTTAGGATCTTGGCGAATTGAACTTAGAATCTTGGTGAATTGAACTTAGAATCTTGGCGAATTTGAACCTAGAATCTTGGCGAATTGAACCTAGAATCTTGGCGAATTGAACCTAGAATCTTGGCGAATATTAACTTAGATCTCTTGCTTGCGCTAGATGGCTAGTCAAGACATGACGCAGTTGATGGTCAGGATGATGAGCGTTCATCTCGATTCCCACCCAACCTTAGAGCAAATGAAGTATCGTATGGCTCAGTTGGAGGCCAATTTACATCACATGGGCAACTTGAGAGAGGCGGATCATCACCGCATAAACCAACTCGAACGCCAAGTCCAAACCCTCACTACACAAAACTTAATACTAAAGGAATACATCGATGCCCACGGGCAAGATTTGAACACTATCTTTGACGACCTACTACCACCGAGTTCGGAGGAGGAAGATCCGGAGGAAGATCCTGCTACCCCACCGGGAGACGTCATGAGGCACTAGAGATTCTATTGTTAGACATTGTTTTGCTAGAAAAATATTTCTACTTTTGTACTAAAAATTTCTTTGGAGGAAATAAAATGCCCGATTTATTTTTTTTTCAAAACAAAACAAAACAAAATAAAATAAAACCCCGAAGCATACGATGCTTCTTAATCCGAACAAAGCACCACGTGCTAAATTACTACACACATATACATTTATAGAAATTGCTTAGACTATATGCTAAATTCACCAGCCCTAATCTATCATATTTGTACCAGAATGGCACCCAGAGGAAGAGGAAGAGGAAGAACTCAAACCACTCCCCAAACCACCACTGAGATACCTACTGAAACACCACCCAACGTCACTGAACCGATTCAACCTGAGATGGAACAACCCCAAGGTGCGCAGGACGCCCCCGCACCGAACAATGTGGGCGATCGTCTTAGGACGATAGAGGAAGTGTTGATTGCGCTCGGGAACGCGCAAGTCAACCAGGGTCAAGCTGCGGCGGTACCTCCGCCCCAGGCTCGCCCTAACTACCTAGCGATGGTGAATCCCTACCAGCCGCCCCACTATGCTGGTGAGGAGGATCCAGCTAAACTGGAGGAATGGATCCGGACTTTTGACAAGCTGCTGGGAGCGGTCAAATGTCCGGAAGGAGAGAGGGTACATGTCGCTTCATACTACTTGGGAGGCGAAGCTGATGACTGGTGGCAGGCAACGCAAGCCAAACTGACTGAAGATGACGAGCCTTACTCGTGGATGGAGATGATGGAACTACTCAGGGATCGATTCTATCCCTTGAGTACCAAAGCTGCCATGTACGAAGAATTCTTGTCACTGAAGCAAGGAAGCCAAACGGTGCAAGAATACTACACCCGCTTCAAGGAGCTGGTGAGGTTCGCACCAAGGCTAGTGCCTACTGATGCGGAGAAGGCACAGAAGTTCGAGATGGGACTGAACCTGTCTGTGCGCGAAGTGATCGCGGGGGTACACTACCCCGATTTGCAAGCCGTATACGATCGCGCTGTAGCGGTAGCACGCGTGCAGCAGCTGAAAAGAAGGGTGAGTGGGGAGTCCAACAGGGGTCCTCAGGACAAGAGAAGCCGAGACTCAAGAAACGAGAACAACACTGGAAGGAACGAGCAGCGCAGAGGGTCGAATAGGCCCCAACAAAAGAACACGGGAAGGAGGTTCAATCAAGAAGATCCGGTACCGCCTTGCCCGCGATGTGGACGACCACATCTGGCAAGGGGATGCCCGCAACAAGGCGCTTGTTACCGATGCGGTCGAATGGGTCACGTTCGACGGGAATGTCGAACTAGGCTCGAGAACATAACAAAGAGGGACGATTTGGTCGCGGGGCAAGAACAGCCTCAAAACCAAAACGGGCGAAACGGCAATAACCAAGGGTACAGACCCCCTCAATATAGGCCGCAAAACCAGAACCAGAACCAACGACCTCCGCCCCCACAGAATCAAAACCAGCAACAAAATCAGCAGCCGAATGCGAATCAGCAGGGCAATCAGGGACGCCCTATGGGGAGGCTGAACGTGGTGAACCAAGCGGACGTG
The DNA here is from genome assembly GCA_030278955.1 of Hygrophila difformis. NCBI lineage: Eukaryota > Viridiplantae > Streptophyta > Magnoliopsida > Lamiales > Acanthaceae > Hygrophila > Hygrophila difformis. Next base: position 176,437 of record JAOANR010000014.1, on the reverse strand, counting down.
CCTGCGCAAGGAGAAGTGATGGCAGGTACATTTCACGTTTTGAATACACCCCTTAGAATTTTATTTGATTCCGGAGCTAGTTGCTCAATTATTGCATCAAGGATAGTGCCTGAGTTAGATCTACCTAAGTGCGTGAGAATTAGCTTAGGAATTCAATTGCCTTCTGGAGAAGTAGTGTCTTGCTCTAAACGATATAACGGAATTCCTATAGTGATAAAGAACGTAGAATTCTTCGCGAACTTGGTAGAATTTAACTTAAGAGACTTTGACATCATACTGGGGATGGATTGGCTATCCCAGTATAAAGCGGTGATCGAATGCCAAAAGCAAAAGATCACCTTGTCAAAAAGTAGGGGAAAGAGAGTTATCTTTTACTCTCAGCCCCCTAAGAAAAGTAACAAAATCGTTAGTGCACTTAAACTAAGTAACTTGATGCGTAAGGGGTATGAACTATATGCGTGCTATGTGCACAACCTTGAGGCGGAAGAGAACAAGGTTGATAGCATACCAGTGGCAAGAGAATACCCGGACGTGTTCCCTGAAGACGTTCCGGGCATGCCACCTGAGAGAGATCTTGAATTCACCATAGATCTCATTCCGGGGACAGAGCCTGTCTCGAAAGCTCCGTACCGGATGGCACCACTGGAAATGAAGGAGTTAAAGGAACAACTCGAGGAGCTATTGGGAAAAGGCTACATAAGACCGAGTACGTGATAATGGCCAGAAATGACCATTATTTTCAATCCATTTCCGTGTCTTAAACGGGCATTTGATCGCATTCCGGTCTTACATTAAGTAAGAAAGCAGTCGAATTGGACTAATTTATGCATAATTGTAAAAATAATAAGCTGGTGTGAAAAAGACATAAATATGTAATTTTATTACATATTTATGTTAGAAAAATCCAAAAACATGAGAAAAAGAAAAGGAAACAAAAAGATGGGAAAAAGATAGAAAAGCCCACAAAAAGAATATTTTCGGCCCATCTGGCCCAATCCAGCAGGCCCAGGAAGACCTTTGTCGCGGAAGCCCTTGGCGCGATGCAGTGTTCCGCGACAAAGGCATGTTCCGCGACCAAGTGGCCCAAATGAAGAGGAGACCAGCCAAGCCCCTTGGCGCGATGACCTTTGTCGCGATGGCATGCTCCGCGACAAAGGCATTTTCCGCGACCAAGATGCACAAATAGAGACACAAGACCCAGTCGAGAAGCCTTGCCACATGCAGCATGATTCCGCGACCAACTTGATGCTCCGAGACAAAGCTGTGATGTGTGTGATGTCTTAAGACACAATGGGCTAGAATCAAGGCCCATGGGCTTAGGGTTACACTTCTATAAATATGAGGTGTCTCCCATGAGCTAAGGGTTGGTTGGCCAGTAGAGAGATTGAGATTGTGTAGAGCTCTTGCAGGTAAGCTTAGGAGTTCTTCCTTAGGTAGAGTAGTTTAGGTTTATTTTCATGTATTATTTAATTTTTGCTCTTAGTTTAGCTTAGTTTAGTGTTTTACTGTTCACAGTTGCTTAGATAGCCATTTTTACACCATGTTTTGGTTTCTAAACTCTTGTTTTAGGGTTTGTAATACCCAAATCATGGGTATCAACAATACCTCTTCAATAATATGGGAAAACATTCATCATTTGTGTCCCAAATCATGAAATGGGTTTCACACCCCATGGATTTATGCTTTCTTTTTCATTTTGGGGTCATTTGACCCCCATTTTGTTATTTTTATGTTTACTGTTGGCATATTATGGATAATGTTGTGTGGATGTGTGATCAAACCCTAGATTAGGATTCCTGCTTTATTTTAATATTCTGCCCATCCTTGTTATTTTTGTTTAAGCATGTTCTTCTTTATTTTGAATGTTTCTTGCTTATTTTTAGCTTAGAATAGCTTTTTGATCTGAAATAGGGTGAGATCACGCTGTTTGCATGCCACTGTTCATTTCTGCTTTTTCTGACTTTTGTCCTGAACCACCTTGGGCGCCAACCGCCTTCTGGCGCGGAACCACGTTCCGCGACAAAATGGCTGTTCCGCGACCAAGGTGTTTCAAGACACTTGTCTCCATAATTTAAAACCCTTTGTCGCGGAATACCTTGTCGCGGAGCCACGTTCCGCGACAAAACTGTCCATGCATAGCGACAAAGGAGCCAAACTCTTGCATTTTGTCTTCATGGCTTCTTGTCGCGGAATCATCTTGTCGCGGAGCCACGTTCCGCGACAAAAATCCCATTCTGAGACAGAAAAATTATGCCATGTTCCTTGATCTTTGAACATCTTGTCGCGGAACACCTTGTCGCGGAACCACGTTCCGCGACAAAATTTCCATGCATAGCGACAAAGATTCAAATGCTTTAGGAATTTTATGAAAACACTTTGTCGCGATGTCACTCTTGTCGCGGAACCACGTTCCGCGACAAAACCTTGCATAGCGACAAAGAGGCGTTATGCTGCCAAAAATTCTAAAAACTTGTCGGGATGTCCATGTTGCGGACCTCGGTCCGCGACAAAATTTATGATATCGCGACAAGGGTTCCTCTCCCTCTATTTAATCTCAAACAAACTTCATTCTCTCCCTATTTTATATTGCAACACTCACATCATAGCCCCACGGGTTAGGATGTAACATTCTGGAATTGCAATATAGGGTGTTATGCTGCCCAAATTTTGATTCTCCATTTGCATCACTTAACTGATTGAACCCTTGACTCATTAATGATTAAAGATTGAGATTAGCAATAATCAAACTTCAATAATCATCATGACTAAAGGACCCTTGTTCAATTGCCATTAAAACATTCTTGTATAAACAAAATCCTGATGGCTTAAACAGATAATCTGGACTGTAATTAATTATGGTAGGAAGGATTATTTAAGACCATCACATGTGGACCCAATCCACAACCTTGCATGAGAAACCAATGTCTCTCATACAAGGGATCTTCTTTTGTTTCTTATTTATTTCGTCTTTGTGTGTTGTGTGGAACCATTAGTAAAGAATACATCAGACTAATGTTGGCGGGTACTCCCTCATGGATAACTAGCTCGTATTCTGGGTATTAGTTACTAATTGTTATTTTGCATGGTCTGGACGATTGTCAGTGGAAGCCTTGGCGGTTCGCCCATCCGGGGTTATAATAGCTGCTCGGCTGACTCCCATCCAGATACAGTTTTATTCTTATTATCTTAATTTCTAAACCTGAATCCCAATCCGTACTGGGAGTCAGTTGGCATCAGTCAATGCCAACTGATGATCAGTATAGAAGGGAAGCATGTAGGTTTTTATCCGAATTCACAGACAGTGGAGGCCCAACTGGTGTTGACACCACCATTATAGGGTCTAAGCTGTCTAAATTCGCTCCATCCGAGTGATTGGGAAATTGGACAGTAGATGTTTACAGTCCACCTGATTATTCTGCCATTACTTTGGTCCCTTGACCACTTCATTCTGTGTTTCACCTTCTGTCTAGACCCGCATCTATATTTTGGGTCAATTAATTTTATATTTCCATATATCTTTATGCATGATAATATTATATACTATTGTGGTCTGCACTTATTTTGGGATCCTTCCCTTGGACAATAGAAGTCTAGATCTTAAACAGATATTGCTTTATAAATTTCCAACAAAAACCTCTTTATAAAATCCGGATCTGAGTAAGGGATAAATTCTTCAGTTATGACTAATTCATATTCTGTCAAGGGTTGTATTTTGGGGAATTAAGAAGCAGATTCAGCGATTAGGTCTCGCCTAGACTGAAAGGGTCTGTGTTTTAACTGAGAGTCTAGTACCTGACAGGGAATGATTTTCAAATCCATTATTTTCCAAAATTGCTGGTTGATGGAAATGTAAGATTAAGTGCTACACCGAGATGGGGTCCGCTTGGATTCAAATACAGTGTAGTAAATAATCTTAGAGGAACATCATCCAGGCCTTGGTTATTTTCCAAGATAGGGTTGAGTTTTCTTTCAACTGCTATCCTCTTCTGCCAAAGCCTACTTTTGAGTCCTGAGTGAGTGCATCCGGAACGAACTAATTTATTAGTTCGTTTCATTAGTTTGTGTCTCATAATCACCCGGAAGGAAGTGAACACACTAGTGGTTCACTGAGAGCCGGGAATTCTTGATCCATACTCCTTCATTCTGATGGGGAGCTGTCTTTTACTACCAGGGTCAGATTTTCAAAACCTCCGAGTGATAGGTTTAAATGCTTTCTTTACTGCTTTCTTTTAACCGCTTTCATTAGAGGTCACTCGGTTGTATTGAGAGTTGTGTAACTGCTACTAGGATTGACAGTTAAGGGATAGTTTAGGGCTGAATTCAAATCTTTGGGTGTGACATGGGAGAATGATAGTGGTACTTGGCATTTCAATAAATGATGTGTCGGGTGTTGCTTTTCCACCACAGATGAAGTAACACACCCAGGCCAGGGCAGTTACGAATCTGTGGTATCTTAGAATTTGCGGTCTTAAGAACATGTAAACTCATATTGCAAGTACCTGTCTGTTAAAGGGAAAGCCTTATTGAGAGCATGAGAATTAGCTATCTGATAGAATTATCCCAAACAAAGATCTGCGTATGAAAATGGAAGTTTAATATTGCTGTATCTCGCTCTTGTCCAATTTTTATTCTTTTCTTCCTGTCCTTTCTGTCTACATTGTGACTCAACTTCACGGTTGGCACAATGCACCTTTTCCCTGCTTTCGTAAATAATGTTTACTGCAATTCTAGAATAATTCTTATCCGCTTTCTAGAATAGATTTATTTGCTTTGTAGATTAATTTAACTGCTTTCAAGATCTGGTTTAAATTCATGTTAGTAGACATTAATCATCTTTAAAACCTATTGAGCAATACGAATGGAAAATCTAGTAAAACGACGTGGGACCTGCTTCTATCGCACATCCTCCAGTGAACGATCCGGTCTTACTATAAATTACTGCAATTTTTGACACCGTGCGCTTTCGGGGGCACAGTTTCTTAACTACGAGCAATAAAAACATGACTACGTATAAATATATCCCTAATCACAACACCGCCATCATAAATTGGTTTCATTAAATAAAACCTAAACCAGGACCATGATTTTTCGGAAAATACTCATGTAGTGGGAATCTGTCAAAAGTTTCATGGCAGGAACTCTCATGGCAAGAATTGATGAGAAGTATCATGGCATACTTGCCGGGGATCCTCAGTGTGACAGGCTGAAGGTCAACCTATCCCGGCTATGCCATGAGATTTGTCAACATTTCATGACAGAGAGGACCACAGCGCCATTTGAAACCAAAGCACCATACTTGAGTAATAAAAAGACTAATAATCTTGATATATCCCTAAACCCTTTCCCGTGAATCGTAACGCTTTTCATTTAATAAATCTAACCTGGTATATTTGGGAAAAAGCTCGTGTTAACGAAACTTGTCAAAAGTTTCATGGCGCCGTTGCCGGGGAGGATGCAGCGCCGTTTTATTTAGAGAATTACATTCCTCATTGCTCCTAGAGTAGCCTATACATATAATTATAGATATTCACCTTTAGAACCACTTCTAACCTGGGGATTGTGCAGGTACTGTCATTATTGAAGCCGTTGTTCTATGCAAAGGAGGAAGCAAACGCCAGCCGAGATCCCGTTTAATTCAGAGATAGAAAAGACAGCTCGACGTCTTAGGGCGGAGACTAAACGAAGAAGGGAACGGGAACGACAGGCATTACTTTCGCCAAGCACCAGCAGCGATATCTCCGAAATGGCAAACCCTGACATCCCACCAATCATTCAACCCAATCCCCCACTTCACAACATTGAGGAAGACCCCGAAGATGCTGATCATGATGATTTGGATGATCCCCCTCCCCAGATCATACAAGGAGGTGGGAATCCACCAAACATGGAGCAGCAGCACTTCGAGGCACCCCCTCCCAACCCGAACCAAAACCCACCAAACAACCAAAACCAACCAAATCAGCAAAATTTCCCAAACCAACAGAATCAGCAATACCATAACCCCCATCAGAATCCCCCGAATCCGAATGATTTCAATGATCCGAGGAACTATTTCATGCCTCAGAACTACTACCCACAGCAGTACCAAGGTGGGCCCGAGAACAATCATCAAGCAGCAGCTGCTGCTGATTACATGCAGCCGATTTTAGAGCCATATCTGAATATTCCTGGACAAGCTCCATTCCTGGCCAGGAATTTCGAACTGAAACCGGCCCTAATCAATCTAGTCCAGAGCAACCAGTTTGCCGGAGCAAGTCATGAAGACCCCCATGATCACCTGCAAACCTTCCTAGAATTGTGTGACACGATCAAGAATCGTGATGTACCCGCAAACACTATTCGACTAAGGCTATTTCCCTTCTCTCTGACAAGCGGAGCACGAACATGGTACAAGTCACTGCCCGTAAATCAGAAGTCTACATGGGAAGATGTGATCAGAAACTTCCTAGCAAAATACTTCCCGGAGTCCAAGGTGGATGAATGCCGCTCCAAAATTGCGGACTTCAAGATGAAACCAGACGAGTCCTTGTATGATGCAAAGGAAAGATTCTTCAACCTGCTCAGGAAGTGTCCTCAACATGGCTTCCATGACTGGGAGAGACTGAGAAAGTTCTACAGTGGTCTGACCCCAGCATGGAAATCCATGCTTGATGCTGCTGGTGGTCAACATTTGCTCTACATACCAATGGACCAAGCCTGGGCAAAGATTGAAGCCATGAGTGTAAACCGTTCTGTTCTAACTGATGATGGTAATCTCACTCCCCCTCGTAGTTTATGTGCTGTAGGTACAGTAGAGAAGTCAGACATTGAAAAGCTTCAAGAGCAAGTGGCAGCGTTGTCTGTAAATCAAGGAGTTGGAAGTTCTGCGCAGGGACAGCAAACTGATGTGATCTGTGGACTGTGTCAAGGCGCTCATGCAACTGACACATGCGAGCAAGTCACAGCTGAGAGCTGTAACTATGCAGGAGCTTTTCCAAATAGACACCCGAATTTGTCTTATTCAAACAACAACGCCTTGAACTCACATCTCTTGAATAAGCCACAACAGCAGTTCAACCCTCAGCAGAATCAGGGATTCAATCAGAACAGGGGCCAACATTTTCAGAATCCAGGTTTCCAACCTCAGATCCAGCAGAGGCCACCTCAGAATTTCCAGAACTTTCAGCCCAATCAGAGTTTCCAGCCTCAGTTTGTCCCAAACCAAGGCCAGTGGAATCAGAATCAGCATCAAAATCAGAATCAGAATCAAAAGCCTCCTTCAAGGCTTGAGAATCTGATGACTGATTTCATCACTAGTCAGAAAGAGATCAACAATCAACTGCAGGCCTCCATCAGAAATGTGGAGACCCAAGTTACACAGATGGCTAATGCGATGCAGAAAAGGGACAAAGGAACGTTGCCAAGCACCGCGGAAAAGAACCCGCAATGCAAGGCAATAACCTTGAAATCCGGAAGAGTACTAGCTGGACCAAAGGGAGCAGATACTGGAGCAGAATGTGAAGAAGATGATATTGTTGGCAATGCTGGTAAGGAAGCTGATAATGAGAACGAAGCGGAAAAAGAGACAGCCGAATTGCAGACTGAAGCTGCGCCTGAAACGGCTGAAACAGATAAGGGTACAGGTGAAGGTACAACTTCCTTCCCTTCACCACCAAAAATTGCTAATAACAAGTACATGCCCAGGATTCCTTATCCTGCACGTCTTAAAAATAAAGAACATGATCTTAAATTCAAGAAATTTCTGCAACGATTAAAGTCTGTAGAGATAACCATTCCTCTCACAGAAATGATTTCCGAAATGCCCATCTATGCTAAGTTCTTGAAAGAATTGATTTCAGGAAAAAGGCAGGTTGAGCAGGAAGAGGTAATTATTCTCAACAGCACATGCAGTGCCATCGTTCAGAGGAGAATGCCTGAAAAGAAAGAGGACCCCGGATGTTGCACACTTCCAGTACAATTCGGAAAGGCCAAAGTGAGTATGGGGCTTTGTGATTTAGGATCAAGCATCAATGTGATGCCACTAGCTATGGCTGTTCGCCTTAAGCTTGGAGAAATTCAACCGGTCAAGATGAGACTGCAACTTGCAGACAGATCGATCACTCAGCCCGTAGGAATCCTCAAGGATGTTGTGGTCAAAACCGGGCAGGTTCTTTTCCCGGTCGACTTCATCGTCCTCGACATTGAAGAGGATTCTGAAATGCTGCTTATCCTTGGACGCCCATTTCTAGCCACTGGTGGTGCACTGATTGACGCTAAATCCGGAAAAGTCACCTTAAGGGTCGATGGCGAGGAGATCATCTTTGATATGGAGAAATTGCAGAAATTTCCGAATGACAGTTCTTGTTTCTCATTTGAAAATGTAATAGTTAGGGAAGAGCCAGACTCTGATCTTGATTGTGAAATGATGCTGGATGAACCATCAAAGCAGGTACTGAAGCCTGCTGGCGTGGAGCACAAAGGATGCAAAGCCGTTCACTTCGCCGATCCCGAAACAGGGGATTTGGAGGAATTTGACGGCATCGACTTCCATGATGACGCCAACCAAGAGGAGGAAGAGGATCCTGTACTGATGCAGGATCCCGAAGGTAAATCTGTTCTCCCACTACCCAATTCTCGCAAACTACTCCCTTCCGTTGAATGTCCACCAGAGCTTGAACTTAAAACATTACCCGATCATCTCAAGTACGCATTTCTCGCAGAACATAAAAAGTTACCCGTGATTGTTTCGGCTAAGCTCTCCCAAGAGCAAGAAAATGCTCTGGTGGTCGTTCTTAAGAAACATGTACATGCAATAGGTTGGACCATTTCTGATATAAAAGGAATAAGCCCTTCTATTTGCATGCACAGGATTCTAATGGAAGAAGAGTTTAAACCCTCCCGTCAACCTCAGAGGCGATTGAACCCCCTTATGCAGGAAGTGGTAAGGAAAGAAGTTATCAAGCTCTTAGATGCTGGTATAATTTATCCTATCTCTGATAGCAAATGGGTTAGCCCAGTGCAGGTCGTACCCAAACGAGGAGGGATGTGCATAACCAAGAATGAGCAAGGAGAAGAGGTTGCAACCAGGCCAGTGACCGGATGGAGAGTTTGTATCGACTACCGGAAGCTGAACGAGGCCACACGCAAGGACCATTTTCCATTGCCATTCATTGATCAGATGCTTGAGAGGTTGGCAGGGAGAGAGTTTTATTGCTTTTTGGATGGTTATTCTGGTTATAATCAGATTGTTATCTCTAGTGAAGACCATGATAAAACCACTTTTACTTGCCCGTACGGCACTTTTGCCTATCGACGGATGCCTTTTGGTTTGTGCAATGCACCTGCTACTTTTCAAAGATGCATGATGTCTATTTTCTCTGAATTTATCGAAAAATGCATTGAGGTCTTTATGGATGACTTCTCTGTATATGGAGATACGTTCGAAGATTGTTTGACCAATCTTGCTAAGATTTTAAAGAGGTGTGAGGACACTAACTTGGTTTTAAATTGGGAAAAGTGCCATTTTATGGTCACTGAGGGCATAGTGTTAGGTCATCGCATTTCTCGTGCAGGCATTGAAGTTGATCCAGCCAAAGTTTCCATCATTTCCAATCTCCCTCTTCCTAACTTGATCAAATCAGTTAGGAGCTTCTTAGGGCATGCCGGTTTTTACCGGCGATTCATTAAGGATTTCTCTAAAATTGCCAAGCCGCTCACTAATCTGCTTTGTAAAGAAAATCCTTTCTTAATAAATGAAGCGTGTGTCCAAGCCTTTGACACGCTCAAGAAGATGTTGGTTTCTGCACCGATAGTGCAACCACCCGATTGGTCACTGCCTTTCTAGGTAATGTGCGATGCTAGTGGTCTCGCCGTAGGCGCAGTTCTTGGACAACATAAGGATGGGAGACACTGCGTAATTCATTACGCGAGTCACGCCCTGAATGAAGCCCAAGTTAACTACACCACAACGGAGAAAGAGATGTATGCTGTAGTCTTCGCGTTTGACAAGTTCAGACAGTACCTGATAGGTACAAAGACCATAGTATACACCGATCATACAGCATTGAGATACTTGTTTAGCAAACAAGATGCAAAACCTCGATTAATCAGGTGGGTACTTCTGTTGCAAGAATTCGACATCATAATAAAAGATAGGCGAGGTCGAGATAATGGTGCTGCTGACCACTTATCTCGATTAGATAATGATAAAAAGGAAAAAGCCGTCAATGAAGATTTCCCGGACGAACAGTTGTTCGCGTTGCATCTGCATAATCAAGCTTGTCCATGGTTTTCCGACATCGCTAACTTCTTGGCATGCGGAGTAACCCCACAGTTTTCGAACTATCATCAGAGGAATAAGTTCAAACGAGATGTATTAAGTTACTTCTGGGAAGAACCTTATCTCTTCAAACACTGCCCTGATTTAATAATCAGGCGATGTGTGACCGAGCATGAAGCTTATCAAATTGTCAGAAAATGCCATGAATCAGAATATGGAGGTCACCATGGTCCCGCTCGAACGGCCCACAAGGTCCTCGAATGTGGATTTTATTGGCCTCACATCTATGAGGATTGCAGGACATTTGTTAAGGGCTGTGACAGATGCCAAAGATTAGGAAACATCTCCAAGAGGGATGAGATGCCTCAAAAGGGGATTCTCACACTTGAGATCTTTGATGTATGGGGCATTGACTTCATGGGACCGTTTCCACCATCTGGTGGAAACTACTATATCTTGGTAGCTGTCGATTACGTATCCAAATGGGTCGAGGCTGTCGCATTACCGACCAATGATGGTAGCCAAGTCATCAAGTTCCTCAAGAACAACATTTTCAGTCGATTTGGCGTACCTAGGGTGGTGATATCTGATGGAGGAACACACTTTATTAATAAAGGTTTTGAAACTTTAATGAGTAAAAATGGGATCCTCCATAAGATAGGCACGCCTTACCATCCTCAGACTAGTGGTCAAGTCGAAGTATCCAATCGCGAAATCAAACACATACTCGAAGCCACTGTCGGGATAACCCGTAAGGATTGGGCACGTAAGCTCAATGATGCTCTATGGGCATACCGCACAGCATATAAGACTCCCATCGGGATGTCTCCATATAGGCTGGTCTTCGGAAAAGCCTGTCATTTACCCGTAGAGCTAGAGCATAAAGCTTACTGGGCCGTTAAAACGCTTAACTTCGATCCGAAAGTTGCTCAGAGCAAACGCAAGTTGGACCTCAATGAAATTGAGGAAATACGAGCGCAAGCTTATGAAAGCTCTCGAATTTACAAGGAGCGGACCCAAAAGTTGCACGATCGCCGGATCAAACCTAAGTATTTTTATGTTGGTCAATATGTGTTATTGTTCAATACTAGGTTGAAGCTGTTCCCCGGAAAGCTCAAATCTGGATGGGAAGGACCACATGAAGTACTAGAGGTGTTCAAAAATGGAGCTGTCAGGATCCGAACTGGCAGGGGCGATATAGTGGTGAATGGACAACGATTAAAAGAGTACCTTGGACAGTTCGATCCGGAGAAAGAAAGCCAAGCAGTGGCAGACCCGGCCTACACTCAATAAGAAGCAGCATTTAAAAACACAAAAATTTCAGTTTATAATCATATATATATATATATAGTATATATTTACAATACTTATTTCATGACGAGCAAGTACCCAAAGATCAATTAAACATTTAGAGTACTAAGACTCTAAATGTGAGGATGTTGATATTTGGAGAAAATCTAATGCATTTCATTCATCTATCTTGCAGAAGTTCGGAACCCCCAAAAAGAGGAGCAGATAAGAGTAACATGGAAAAACCAGGTTCTTGGTTGGATTAGTTCCATAAGTCTAAGAAAACGTTTTCGGAATTTGAAGAGATACAATACCCGAAACAAAATTCACAGATAAATGGAACTAACCCAACCTAATTTTATGCAAGTGGATTGTTTAATTTTCAGCCCAGCATTTTGAATTTACTTGGACTGAATTTATTCAGCCCAAATCAAATAAAATGGACGCAGGCCCAATACCACACTCGGGCCCAGTCCAAGAAAATTTGAAAATTCAAAAAATTCTTTGTCGCGGAAGGTCCTTTGTCGCGATGTCATACATCGCGACCAGGCCCTGCTCCGCGACAAACCCCCTTTTCCTTCTTAACCCTTCTCCGGTGATTGTCGCGATGCACCTTGTCGCGGAGCATGACTCCGCGACCAAGCCCTGCTCCGCGACATGATCTGCGTTGACTGTCTCCATACTGAACTTTGTCGCGGTAGCCTTGTCGCGGAGCATGACTCCGCGACCAACCCTCAATTCCGCGACCTCTCTGATGTCGCTATGCCTTGTCGCGGAACCTGGTTCCGCGACAAAGTCTCGGATTCCGCGACAAAAGTTCAAGTATTTATACCCCCCCACCCCCTCCAGTTTCTTTTCACTTTCTCTTGCCATTTCAACTCCCCCCAACTTCTTCATCTTCTTTTCCCCCATTTTTCTCTCATCCGAACGAACACCACGTGTTCTTCGCACTCTTGCACTCCATTTCCAAGGGGAAACTATGGACCGATTTCATGGACTCCTCCCAAACCTTGGACCCGTGCCTAGACCCGAGCCAAGGAGGAGAGGGTAAACCCTGTTTTCACCATGTTCATAGCACCCATTCGGACCCGTTTCTTTTTTGTTTTGTTTTGTTTTGTTTTTTCATTTTGTTGTGTTCTTGATGTGGTGTGGTTAATATGTGCTTTTAACTTTAGAATTTTTGGAAGTGCTCTCGGTTATGAGCACTGTTTTAAAACGTTGAGACCTCATTTTGAAACTGCTAATGGCGTTAAAACTGGTAAAGGTTTACAGATTTTTGAAGGTTTAAAACTGGAAAGAACAAACTGATGAACATTTGGGTATTGTTTTGAATATCTTGATGTTATTGGTTTGATTGATCTTGATGTGATGTGCACAGTGTGAGTTGGTGTAATAAAAGAGGTAAGATCTTTTTGGGCACATTTGTTCCCATGTTAGAAATCTCATGGGAATAAATGTTTGTTTGTTTATGGAAACATAGTACAAACACCCAATAGGAAGCTTCCACTTTTAATAAAAGCAAACTTTTAGAAAAAGACAAAAAGAGTTATTTTTGTTTAATGTTTGACTTGAGTTTTTGTTCCCAATGGAACACTAGTGTGAGTAAGATAGCAGTATTTTTGTCACCCAACTGCTATCCTTTTCAAAAATCAAAAAGGGGACCACTCACATCCCACCTTTGTTAAATAAAACAAGTCAACCATTTTTTAAAATTAAAAACAGTGTTTGCTAATTTTTGGATGCTTTAACTGTCCAAACAGTCCAAGCTATCCAGAAACAGCAGATCCGTTCCGCCACGTCTCCATTGCACATTCCAATATTCGAGCATTCCATTTCCATCTATCCATCTCATTCCACTTCCAACAAGTGTCTCGGACTTGTTTAATAAAACTGAAAACTTTTGGGCCCTATGGCCCATTAAAAAGATTTTAGGCCCAATGGCCAATTTTATTTTATTTTGGGCTCTTTAGCCCATTTAAAACCAAATATTATTTACATATGCTTTAAATTAAAAATTCAAGTCAGAAATTTAATAATCTCACATCTAGAGCAAAGCTCTAAATGTGAGGATGTTGGTTTCTGAACTTGAATAATTTCTGAAAATTACATAAAAATTGGATTCATCACTTCTCATCTTTTCAGGGGTAATCCTCCCATTCCAGACCCTGCTCCAGAGGGAACCAAGCTGCTGGACCTACCGCTCGAACTCCTTGGTGAAATTCTCTCCCGGATAGGAGAGGATGAAATCAGGGAGGTGTTTGCTGCACAACGGATATGCAAGAAGCTCAGGGATGCTGGGAACCTGGCCATCGTATACAAGCGATGCGAGGTTGACTCCTCCACTGTGAAGAGAGGGCAAGAAAGACTCCGTTGGCAGAAGGAGAGATTCCTGCAAACATGCACCGCGGCAGGAAATCTCAATCTCCAGATCATTCCAGCACTTATGGCGTTTGTAGAAGGGAATGAGGAGCACGCTTGTGAACTGCTGCGCCCAGGAATCGAGGACAACCACAAGGCGTCAATCTTCACCCGGGGACTGATGCTTATGAGTAAGACGGATGAAAGGCAAGTTGAACAAGGAATCAGAATGATCGAAAGGATGGTAACAGATCGGTCAATCCTTCAGTACACGTCTACCAACGTCCTCGGATGGATGACGGATAACCCAGACACTCCGTACCTATGGGCAAACCAAGGGGACAGAATCTACTGCCCAAGGAGGAACGAGCCCATGATGATCCATAACGGCTGGTGTCTGCGGTGTGAGTTGACCAGTTACATCCACTGGGCCAGATTTCTATTCTGAAGGAAGAAGATGAATCCCAGTCTATTAGGTTCTATTTCATTTCCATCTTAGTAGTAGTAATCTGCAAGGGATCCCTCTTTTTGTGTGTGCAGGTTTGTATTAACTGCACGAGAATCCCTTGCATCGGTTGTATTTATCTGCTTTCCCTAAATTGGAACTCAGTTTTTGAGACCACTGAACAATTCTTTACTGCTTTCCTTTGAAAAGATGTCTGCACAGTCCGAGAGGAATAAGTGACTGTCAGACCAAAAATATGCTGTTGACATACTCAGTATGTCAGCAGTGCCTCTTTACTGCTTTCAATTAAATAACCAGCAAAAATATGCATAAACTTGCTCTAAATTCACAGGTTGAATTTAGGCTTATGATTAAATTTTCAGACTTTCAAATTGGGATAATATAATTGAAGACATGCATGCAATAAATTCCTGAGGTTTTGAGCTATAAAAATTTAATGATGCGATCAGCTTATTGGGTAATAAATCTGCATGTTAGAGATTTCGATTGAATAAATTGTTAGAATTAAGCTTGGATTAAATTTGAGAATATTGTATGACATGAATTAACCCAACCTTGTGAGATTTGAGCCATGAGTCACTTTTACTCATTCATTTTCTTTGATGTGTGAATCATTTTGATTAAAGGAAACTAGAACTTGCAATTGGGACCGATTCAAGACCATGCCATATTCCTGAAATCGAGCATATGATCGAGGCACCTAGAAAACCCAAAATTTTGGCCTTCGTTTGAAATCCAAACCCAAAAATATTTCCCTTTAGGATTAACCAATTTGAGCCTATAAGCCTAATTTTTCTTTGAAGCCCTTTATATTATTCCTAGCCTTACAAAAAGACCAAGAAATTCAAACCCAAGTGTGCAAGGATGAATTCTATCGAGGCATTACAATTTTTGATCATCAATGAAAACTATAAATCGGTATTCTATAAACCGATTCAAAAAAAAAAAAAAAAAAAAGTTGAATGTCATTCAACACAAATAAATTGCAGATGACAAGCAATTAGACAATAGTCTAATGTCATGCAATAGAAAGAAAATCAAAAAGAAAGAGAAACATTGATGATCATAAATTTTAAATAAAAATGCCAAGTTATGATAGAATTAATTCTTGCCACTTCTTAGCCCAATAATTCCCTTTTCCCACCTAATGTTACAACCGTATGCCCCGTTATAACCCTCGAATAAGACCTCGTGATCTCGATTTGAAGAAATGAGCCGGTGGCGAATTGGTCTGATTGCAAGCTTATGGGATAATTTAATTAAATGTGATTTTGAGCGTTCATGATTAAACCCCAATTGAGAGTGAGTGAATTTTTCCGATTCTCTTATATGTGAGGCTTTGTCTTATTACACATGTTCATGTCATCCTCTAATTCTCATCCCTAATCTTTGCATTTTTCAAACATGATATTCATGAAAGGTTGATAATAATGTTTGATTTGTAGGCCCGATGTAGTGAGCAAGTATCATTTCATTAAACACTGCAATCAAGGGAATTCAATACTTGTAATTTTTGATTATCTTATCCCAATCCAAAAAGGATGTTATTTATGAAGCCACGAAAATGAATTGAATATGTAGAGTCCGTGTTCTTA
The DNA here is from genome assembly GCA_030278955.1 of Hygrophila difformis. Taxonomy (NCBI): domain Eukaryota; kingdom Viridiplantae; phylum Streptophyta; class Magnoliopsida; order Lamiales; family Acanthaceae; genus Hygrophila; species Hygrophila difformis. Next base: position 160,470 of record JAOANR010000014.1, on the reverse strand, counting down.
CGAACATTGACTCTGACTGCTCGGGGACGATCAGTATTAAATGTGAGGATGTTGATAATGGCCAGAAATGACCATTATTTTCAATCCATTTCCGTGTCTTAAACGGGCATTTGATCGCATTCCGATCTTACATTAAGTAAGAAAGCAGTCGAATTGGACTAATTTATGCATAATTGTAAAAATAATAAGCTGGTGTATGTAATTTTATTACATATTTATGTTAGAAAAATCCAAAAACATGAGAAAAAGAAAAGGAAACAAAAAGATGGGAAAAAGATAGAAAAGCCCACAAAAAGAATATTTTCGGCCCATCTGGCCCAATCCAGCAGGCCCAGGAAGACCTTTGTCGCGGAAGCCCTTGGCGCGATGCAGTGTTCCGCGACAAAGGCATGTTCCGCGACCAAGTGGCCCAAATGAAGAGGAGACCAGCCAAGCCCCTTGGCGCGATGACCTTTGTCGCGATGGCATGCTCCGCGACAAAGGCATTTTCCGCGACCAAGATGCACAAATAGAGACACAAGACCCAGTCGAGAAGCCTTGCCACATGCAGCATGATTCCGCGACCAACTTGATGCTCCGAGACAAAGCTGTGATGTGTGTGATGTCTTAAGACACAATGGGCTAGAATCAAGGCCCATGGGCTTAGGGTTACACTTCTATAAATATGAGGTGTCTCCCATGAGCTAAGGGTTGGTTGGCCAGTAGAGAGATTGAGATTGTGTAGAGCTCTTGCAGGCAAGATTAGGAGTTCTTCCTTAGGTAGAGTAGTTTAGGTTTATTTTCATGTATTATTTAATTTTTGCTCTTAGTTTAGCTTAGTTTAGTGTTTTACTGTTCACAGTTGCTTAGATAGCCATTTTTACACCATGTTTTGGTTTCTAAACTCTTGTTTTAGGGTTTGTAATACCCAAATCATGGGTATCAACAATACCTCTTCAATAATATGGGAAAACATTCATCATTTGTGTCCCAAATCATGAAATGGGTTTCACACCCCATGGATTTATGCTTTCTTTTTCATTTTGGGGTCATTTGACCCCCATTTTGTTATTTTTATGTTTACTGTTGGCATATTATGGATAATGTTGTGTGGATGTGTGATCAAACCCTAGA
>JAOANR010000014.1:103938-158857 GCA_030278955.1 Hygrophila difformis | reverse complement strand
AAACCCTAAACCCTAAAACCCTAAACCCTAACCCTAAAACCCTAAACCCTAAACCCTAAACCCTAAACCCTAAACCCTAAACCCTAAACCCTAAACCCTAAACCCTAAACCCTAAACCCTAAACCCTAAACCCTAAACCCTAAACCCTAAACCCTAAACCCTAAACCCTAAACCCTAAACCCTAAACCCTAAACCCTAAACCCTAAACCCTAAACCCTAAACCCTAAACCCTAAACCCTAAACCCTAAACCCTAAACCCTAAACCCTAAACCCTAAACCCTAAACCCTAAACCCTAAACCCTAAACCCTAAACCCTAACCCTAAACCCTAAACCCTAAACCCTAAACCCTAAACCCTAAACCCTAAACCCTAAACCCTAAACCCTAAACCCTAAACCCTAAACCCTAAACCCTAAACCCTAAACCCTAAACCCTAAACCCTAAACCCTAAACCCTAAACCCTAAACCCTAAACCCTAAACCCTAAACCCTAAACCCTAAACCCTAAACCCTAAACCCTAAACCCTAAACCCTAAACCCTAAACCCTAAACCCTAAACCCTAAACCCTAAACCCTAAACCCTAAACCCTAAACCCTAAACCCTAAACCCTAAACCCTAAACCCTAAACCCTAAACCCTAAACCCTAAACCCTAAACCCTAAACCCTAAACCCTAAACCCTAAACCCTAAACCCTAAACCCTAAACCCTAAACCCTAAACCCTAAACCCTAAACCCTAAACCCTAAACCCTAAACCCTAAACCCTAAACCCTAAACCCTAAACCCTAAACCCTAAACCCTAAACCCTAAACCCTAAACCCTAAACCCTAAACCCTAAACCCTAAACCCTAAACCCTAAACCCTAAACCCTAAACCCTAAACCCTAAACCCTAAACCCTAAACCCTAAACCCTAAACCCTAAACCCTAAACCCTAAACCCTAAACCCTAAACCCTAAACCCTAAACCCTAAACCCTAAACCCTAAACCCTAAACCCTAAACCCTAAACCCTAAACCCTAAACCCTAAACCCTAAACCCTAAACCCTAAACCCTAAACCCTAAACCCTAAACCCTAAACCCTAAACCCTAAACCCTAAACCCTAAACCCTAAACCCTAAACCCTAAACCCTAAACCCTAAACCCTAAACCCTAAACCCTAAACCCTAAACCCTAAACCCTAAACCCTAAACCCTAAACCCTAAACCCTAAACCCTAAACCCTAAACCCTAAACCCTAAACCCTAAACCCTAAACCCTAAACCCTAAACCCTAAACCCTAAACCCTAAACCCTAAACCCTAAACCCTAAACCCTAAACCCTAAACCCTAAACCCTAAACCCTAAACCCTAAACCCTAAACCCTAAACCCTAAACCCTAAACCCTAAACCCTAAACCCTAAACCCTAAACCCTAAACCCTAAACCCTAAACCCTAACCCTAAACCCTAAACCCTAAACCCTAAACCCTAAACCCTAAACCCTAAACCCTAAACCCTAAACCCTAAACCCTAAACCCTAAACCCTAAACCCTAAACCCTAAACCCTAAACCCTAAACCCTAAACCCTAAACCCTAAACCCTAAACCCTAAACCCTAAACCCTAAACCCTAAACCCTAAACCCTAAACCCTAAACCCTAAACCCTAAACCCTAAACCCTAAACCCTAAACCCTAAACCCTAAACCCTAAACCCTAAACCCTAAACCCTAAACCCTAAACCCTAAACCCTAAACCCTAAACCCTAAACCCTAAACCCTAAACCCTAAACCCTAAACCCTAAACCCTAAACCCTAAACCCTAAACCCTAAACCCTAAACCCTAAACCCTAAACCCTAAACCCTAAACCCTAAACCCTAAACCCTAAACCCTAAACCCTAAACCCTAAACCCTAAACCCTAAACCCTAAACCCTAAACCCTAAACCCTAAACCCTAAACCCTAAACCCTAAACCCTAAACCCTAAACCCTAAACCCTAAACCCTAAACCCTAAACCCTAAACCCTAAACCCTAAACCCTAAACCCTAAACCCTAAACCCTAAACCCTAAACCCTAAACCCTAAACCCTAAACCCTAAACCCTAAACCCTAAACCCTAAACCCTAAACCCTAAACCCTAAACCCTAAACCCTAAACCCTAAACCCTAAACCCTAAACCCTAAACCCTAAACCCTAAACCCTAAACCCTAAACCCTAAACCCTAAACCCTAAACCCTAAACCCTAAACCCTAAACCCTAAACCCTAAACCCTAAACCCTAAACCCTAAACCCTAAACCCTAAACCCTAAACCCTAAACCCTAAACCCTAAACCCTAAACCCTAAACCCTAAACCCTAAACCCCAAACCCCAAACCCCAAACCCCAAACCCCAAACCCCAAACCCTAAACCCCTAAACCCTAAACCCTAAACCCTAAACCCTAAACCCTAGAACCCTAGAACCCTCAACCCTAAACCCTAAACCCTAAACCCTAAACCCTAAACCCTAGAACCCTCAAACCCTAGAACCCTCAAACCCTAGAAACCTCAAACCCTAGAACCCTAGAACCCTCAAACCCTAGAAACCTAGAACCCTCAAACCCTAGAACCCTAGAACCCTCAAACCCTCAATCCTAAAGTATATTTTGTGCTGCAAACCGTGATCCAAAGTATATTTTGTGCTGCAAACCGTGATCCAAAATATATTTTGTGCTGCAAACCGTGATCCAAAGTATATTTTGTGCTGCAAACCGTGATCCGCGTTCCTTGGACAGACCGAATTTTCTCTTTTTGTGCCTGTCAATTAATATTTTGAATAAATTATCACTTACTAAAGGGAAAAACCACATCATGATTTGTTAATGAATAATCAATACCTACCTACCTGTCTCTCAAATAGAGGGCCGAAAGCCCTATTAGAATGCAAACTTACTTTTTGAATACAGTAAGTAACTGAGTTGGTTCCAACTCCAGGGTCTTCCTCAATACGTTTCATCTTAGACTCAATATCTGGAATAAAGGAAACTGTATGTTAGAAGTTTATGTGATTCTAGCATAACATGAGTTTGTCATAAAGTGTCAAAGATACAAGTGCAAAATTGTTGATAAACATCAAGGATTCAAAAAAGTCTGAACAGTAATTATTGTCTCACCTATTATAGAAATCACAATCTCGATCGTCTCGTGCCATGGCATGCAAAAGAATATATTGTTTGCAGCATCATTTTTCTTGGTATCTGTGGTGCAAGTATTTACAATGTAAGAGCACAAAAAATTGACAATTCCACAGCTGGAATAAAACAAAAGTAAAACAAAGGAAATAAGATCATGGTGACTATACACTTGCCTTCTCAGATAATAGATGGACACGAACAAATGAGCAAAGAGATCCATAAAGGCATGTAGGATGAGAGTTTTTGGTGGGGCTGCAAGGAAATCAAATTAACTTGTGTGATAAAATATCGTAAAACTTATCTCTTCATCTTATGTTTTCAGGAGCATATAATACTCTTCTCGGAATAAAACTTATCTCTTCATCTTATGTTTTCAGGAGCATATAATACTCTTCTCGGAATGCATAGAATGGAGTAGACTTTGGTATGCCATAACTAAAGTGCGGGACAGCAGGTGCTTCACAAGTCACCATGAGCTTTCAATAAGTAAAACTAATTACAAGCATTCTTCATTGCTCACCAGCAAGGTAATAACAGTACCTTGGCTCCAAGCTCTGCAAATGAACTGAACTTCAGCACTATCATTCATGGCATCTAAAGCAAATTTATCAACCTAATACAAACTTGTGTGAATCAAGTATTCCTTTAACTTCCAAATTAGAGAAAACAGTAGCAATTTTAACAAAGGATCTTCAAACTTACCCGTTCAAGCTGCAGTTTGCTGTGGTGCTCTGGAAACATCTTGTAAAGCAAGATGCAAAGTCTGGGGTGGTTAGGGAACACGCCAACTTTCCAAAATGTTTCGGAGTAGAAATGGCTAACCAGATCAGGGTAATCCAGAATTTGATTCAATATATAAATCTTTGCTATTAACCCTTCTGCTAGAAGTATATCCAAAGACTTCTCATCGATTATTGAACTCCCAACATGTTCATGTTCATGTTCATCCGTAAGTGCAAGTTCATGTTCCTGTGTTGCACAAAGTAAAACCAATAAGCATATCAAATGAGTTAAAGAGTCTAGATGAAATCCAACAGAGTGTTGTTCAACCTTTAGCACATTCTTTGCTTTCTCAATCTCCACAGGGTCTGGATGATTGGCACCAAAAACACGCTCTACCTATAAAAGTTTGCATTAAATTAAAAAGTACTCATTAGACATGGAGGTAATAGACTACCACACTATTCCATACCTCCTTAATAAAAGTTTCAGTGTCAAGCAACTGCAAGTCATCAGGTCCTTTCTTTCTAAAACCATTATGTGATTGTGGAATTTCCTTCCTGGAATGACCCTTGGGTAATCCCCTTCCTCCTCCAGGACCAGGAGCATTTTCTCGCCCCAGAGTTTTGGTTCATTCTGTGAGCTGGTCCACCATAATTTCCATGACGAGAAATTCCAGGGTCTTCACCTACCTATTGGATATCCTCTGGGGGGATCTGCAGAAGAAATGCTAAAGCATTAGGATATGCTTGGCATATTTGCTAAGATCCAATACATTAATATGTTGATTTGTTTTCTGACAGAAAAACTACTGTGAAACGAAAACCATACTATGCAGAATAACAACATTATAGCATTCCGAAGGCCATTTTAAATACAGTCAGAATTCAATGATGCATGTAAAGCCAACAGCTAGAAGACACAAATGATCTTCAGACAAAACCATTATGTTACCGTATAACCCTCAAATCAATGCTTTACATGCCACAACATGGGATAAGTGAAATAACCTTAATTGAAATGTGTGCTTTCATACTTTCATCACTGCAATTATTCCATACCATTGAAAGGCAAAAGGTTAAAGTAAAACTTTGTATAGTAAAACTGAAAATGAAGATTCATCAAAAAGAACAAATGAAAAAGATCTTATAGAGCATTAGCTAATTCAGAATTGATCAATGGAACTTGATCCGCATTAGTGAGAAAAGATTTAGCAACAGCAATACACCTATGCAAATTATCATCCTTAAATATAAATCATTGCCAACATGACAGGATATTACATTTTTTTCTATAGAAAAGCTATATGTAATATCTCTTACATTGTTTTCATAGAAAAGATGCATGTAAGGAATATCTCATACATCAACATATATAATGTGAAGTTGTGAACTGAACACAGTAATTCTAAATCAATGATTAGAGATAAAGACTTGACGTCAAATCTTTACAGAGGATAAAACATGTACCTACCTCAGACAGGTTGACCCATTCCCATGTTTCATTCGCGGTGTTTGTCATAAACAAGAGCATGTCGACCCTGGAATCCAATCAGAAAACTTAAATACCACATTAGTAAGCAATGAATTCATGAATACCAGGAGTTCAATATACCTCAGCTGCATTAAAGTCAGTTATCACAGCCTCATAGAAATTTTTATCATCTGGCCATCTGGTCCTAACTTTCTTCCAATCAATGGATCAAATGAACCTCCTGTAGGTCCATCAGTGAGTCCACCAGAAGTAAAGCGGCTACCAAATTGACCTCTTCCAGCTGGACCAGGAGTATATGGCATCTTCATCGAAGATGAGTCTGGTGGTACCTGACCAGCAAATCATTAGTGAAGATTAACATCTTAATCTAGCATGATCAAATTAAAATCTCACTTAAAACTCACAGATTTGTGCTTTTTAACTTTTGCCCCTAATATGGGTCCATGTTTTGATGATGATGAGGATGGCTGATTTGTTGGAGCAATCGCCTGTGGGTGGAAAGAAGCTGATGGACCACCACCAAAGGACTGAGATGGTAACGATGAGGATACCTTCTGTTTTTTACGAGAGGCTGATAGGACTGGGTATTGGCTCATGTAGTGCATGACCGGGTAAATGAATGCCCGGTTGAAGCCCACCAGATGATCTCCACTCCCTGATAGTAAATGACAAAAATTTAGTAAAATACTATATAAATAATAAAAAAATTATATTGTTTTATTAAACTGAAGAAGTCAGCAAGATTTCCGGACAAATGCAAAACCTTATTCTTCTAATTGTGTCATCTGCATTAACTCTGCTGAGAATATCCCTGTGCTCCTCATATGACAATCTCAACTCTTTCCTTAATTCAGTTATTAAACCTTCCTTATCCTGAAGAAAATATATTTTATTGAGCAGACATATAAATCTGATCAAACAAATATGTCATATTAGATTCATGTTTTCAAAATGCAAATAGTACCCAAGTAAGGGCATCAGCTTGAGCTTTAAAGGCCCTTAGAACTGAACTGTATGCTTCTTGCTCAAGCTGGTGAATCTTGGTTTCCATATCAGTCTCTTCATTCATCGTAGGATATTGCATAGAACCCATGGCTGCAGGCCTTCCATTACCAGCAACACGGCCTCCTGGCCCTCCCCTTGAAACCCTATTTTGGTGTGGCGGACGAAAATCATCATCAGTTCCTGGAACAGAAGAAAGATGGGAGTCAATAAATACACAACGAACAAATCTGAGAAACCTGATATATTAAAACAAAAGCAGCAAACTAGCAGCTGCAAAATTACTATAGGCCTAGGGACAGTAAATATTTCTTGAGGGCAATACCAAGTGGGATTGCCATCACTACAGGAATGAAATGTATCTCTAATAAACTGGATGCGATAATATGTTCCAATCAGATGGGGTAGGCCAAAACTTGAGAAAAGAAAATTGAACAAATGAAATGTCATTCACCTTTACTCAATGAGCGTCGTGTGATTTAATGCAGGGATTTGAAAACGAAATAACTAATTCAAGAAGAATCTATAAACACGACACTGGTGGAGAAAGCTAGTTTGAAAAATGAATCTTCATCAACTAAAATATCAAAGCATATATATGAAATGATTGAAGAAAAACCACAAGTACCTTTCTTCCTCCAAATTGCAGCAAACCTATGTCTCCTGAGCATCTTCTGACCAACCAACCACGAACAACTATAAACCAAAACCAGTGAATCAAGATAAATTTTTGATGGTTGTGAAGAAAATATAGATCTAGCTATATGATTTAGTTTCTGTTTAGGTACTAGTAACGATTTTAAGCATGTTTCCTCATACAATATGTTAACAAAGCATCATATTTTCAAGAGCATAGATGTTAAATCTATGATAACAGTGGGTAGCTTCTCAGCTAATATTTTAACTTACTTGGGAGGTTTATAGATCTTTTGAATTTACAATAGCAAATTGAAATTTCCAGTTGATATGTATAACATTGAATAGGGGATCTAAATGATGATTCTTACTCGATTGTATCTGTTGAACCTTTTTCTTGAAGTCCTGGCTTTGACATGCTTTTGGATGGAAACAGCTGCTCTATGCCTCTGCAATAAGACCGCATATTGCTTTCTAGTCTTCTCAGCACGGATAACTGCATTTAAAGTTCCATGTCTCAAGTAATCTAATTAGAAAAAGAAAGCCAAAGCATAAATCGTTGGAGGCATACACGACTGTAGCATGGTAATCCCTCTTCTATACTCCCTGAGGTTGCACCGAGCGTTGTGTCCTCTAAAGCAACTTTGGACGCGCAAAATACCATGGAGAGTACGATTTCTTGTCTCTTCTAGTACCCAATCTACAAAATTAACATGCATAGGAATTCGAAGTTTGTCAAATATTTGCCAAGAGCTTATCAGATATGTTTTCTAAACCAAGTACTATAATACAAGTTTCTATTGAAGAAAAAAAATAATCAATGAATGCATGGTCCGAAAATATAACAATATGGAAAACCTAAACATGAGAACAAAAAGAGAATGTGGAGGCTTCACATCAAAACAAACATATTCATACACCAACTAAAGTGATAACTTTCAGGAGAAAGCAACATCTTCACATGCTTAATCTTAGGACAATTCACTAACTAAAGTTATAAACAAAAACCAGATGCCAGAAATCCACAATAAACTCCATGTTCAATTCAGTCTGAGGTAATAACTTACACAAACTAAGAATATTATCAATTAATCCGACAAAATGGCTAATCTATTTGCAAGATAGAAAAAGGAAGCAATGAGAAAAGGGAAAATATCACAATGCAACCATGCCATAGCAGCCTCCAACTCATTACATAATGGTGACAGCATTGCTCAAAATAGCATTAACATTACTGACATATATGACCTTTGGCTAAAAATGAAAGAAAGAATAATACTAATACCCATGCATATAGGACCTCTGGCTTGCCCCAAACATTTACGGCCGCCTCAATAGCAACAAAATAAGCAAAAAATATACTATATCTCACCTTCACGAGAGGAATAAACCAATCAACCAAATCACTTTCCTTCATCTGTTATCCAACTCTGCACAATGACTCTACAGCTTTGTCCCTTACACATGTCTCCTCCACAGTGCAAAGTGTTTCAAGCGGGGGGAGCAATACATGAGCATGCTCCAGTTTTATTCTCCACTTGTTTTGGCAGAAGCCATTGAGGTGAGAGGGGAATGGAGTTATCAGATCCTTGAACATCTACATAAATCACCAAATCAAATTATGACAATATAAATAAAGAGAACTAATGCTTATAAGAACAAAGAAGAAAAATAGATACATCAACAAGGATAATTAGATGTTCTTAGAAACAAGCAAAACCAGGAGGCAAAAAAATACTTATAAACTACTGACATGGATGCTAATACAGATATTCCTTAAAGCAAAATCTAAAATAAGATGTTGAAATTTGGGATTGGCTAAGGACTGGACTATTACAAGGGTAGCAAAGAAACAGCAATGGCCAAAAAATTATTGAGGTTGAGTGAATTCACTACATTGACATCAAAAAATAAAACAAAATAAAATAAGAATGGCACCCCATTGAAAAAGTTAGATAAAAAAATTAATATAATCTCTGTTTGGTCAATCACAAAATGAATCATTCTTTTGCAGTGTTTTACCAATGGCTACAAGAATCCTGCAATTTTTACATACACAACTCTTAACTTCTGAATTCAGAAATACAAGAGTTGGTGAATCCCCCGAAGTTATAAATTCCTTACAAGTCATTTAATGGATGTAAAAGTAAATTAATCAGCTGCCCATATAAGAAAAGGTTTTTTATGTTAACCTGATTAATGAGATTGAGGTACATAGTACATTGCAGGAAAAAAAAATAAAATAAAATAAAAAATGTTTGAACCCGAGAGCAAAGAACAGAAATGAACTCTGAATAAAGAGGAAAACCATTTATTTCGAACAGTTATGAAACACATTCTTCATTCATAAAACATTCCAAGAAAACAAAGAAATGCAGCTGTAAGTTTGACGGCTATAAATGCCAGAGCAGTTGAGAAATGATGCAACAACACAGCACAGTGATTAAACTCATGTTTTCAAAATCTTCAATGAATATTTTAAAGGATTTATGTCTCACTGGAAACACTTCAGCAACTTAAGCAAATTCCATAGCATCCAAACTGGCTACTAGAGCAGTGAACTTCCCAAACTTCCCAAACTGCATGGATTTTACTCAATTATATACTTCAATACCAATAGGCATTGTTCACTTTAAAAAATATGATTGATAAACTAATCACACCGAGGATTAATTACTCCCACCTAATTAGACGTGACTGTTTATCCCTCAATATAGCATAATTATCAGTGGACCTTGACTAATCAAGGGCCCTAATCGTTTAATGTAAACAAGTTATTAGCCTTGATAAAATAATTTATGAAGGCTAATCATTCAAAGTGAGTGAGACCATAGAAGTTACAAGAAATTCATACCCTGTTCCCATTTTGCTCATGAACAACAAAACGTCTTGTATTTCTCCTTTGAGACAGATTAAACAAGTGGGGAGCGCCTTATGTGGTTCTAACCCCCCACCCCAGGCCTAACCCACTAACGGGAAACAAAAATAGATAAAACTCAAACCCCACTAAAGCATATGTTTCTATAATCTCCAAACATAGGTACAATTGCAAGGTGAATGCAGATTACAAAATTCAGTAGAACTCCACTAGAATTTATAACCAGATTAACCATATTCCGCTTCAAAACTGAGAACCCCCACCTATACATGCAGCCATACACAAAAACAGATATTGCAAACAACACAATGTACCTCAGTTTCATCAACGTGTTTCCAGCAAGCTGGCTCCCCCCATCTCAAGCTCTACCATCATCCCTCCCAGCATCTCCACGTCCGAGTCATCGTCCTCGTCCATTGACGGCTTCCTGTGCTCACTAACTCCCTTATGCTGCTCCGGTGTCGAGTTCAAGCCCCTCCCGCAGTTCGCCGGCGGTTGAACGTAGTTGCGCACAAGCTTCCCTGTACCGTGCGATGGCTTCTGGTAATTAACCTCGCGCAGCGATTGCTCATTCAGAGCGCAACATCACCACTGCCCTGGATTGTCTCTCCTCTATCACGCCTTCCTTAGCATCTCCATCATGTCGCCGTGCCCAGTGCTGCCTTCGCCTTGCTCGCCTCGCTCGTTGCAGCACCATTTTGTCTCCGACGAGCATTCTTCATCCCTGCCGCCCCAATGCGCCTCTAGATCCGGTGAGCCTCAACCACCCCGACATCCTCCTCTCTTCTCTGGTATCGTCCTTAGCATTCACCACCGCCGGCGACCTTTAAAAATGGCGGCTGCCTCCTCTCTACACTCAGCTAGTCTACTCCGTCGCGTCTTCTCCAGCTCGCACCGCCGCCGCTGCTGTGCTCTCCCGGCGCCGTTCGCCACCATTTCAGCTCTCTATCCCGCTCATTCGCACTCCATAGCGGCGCCCATTTTTTTGTGCCCTAATCTGAAAGAGGGTGGGCTGGGTATTTGTGTTTTGGGCTATATAGTTATTGGATTGGAAGTATTGAATATTGGGCTGCATGGATCAAAATAAAATTGGGCCACAGTTATGGGTTTTGTAAATGGATCATCGGTTTGGAAATTAATTCCTAATCAACCATCAAAAATTAAAAAAATATAATTAATTAATGTACTAGAAAATAATCAGTCGAGATTCACTGGCATAATTATATATTTATGTATAGTAATAATAAATGTATTTTGAGTAATACATAAATGTGTAATAATTTTACATATATTCGAAAGTGAGTGTATATGATAATACTCCATCTGTCCCAACTCAAAGGTTAACTTTCTATTTTTTGATGTCACATCACAAATGTCTTCTTTCTGTAAATAGAAATATTTTTCCCCTCTAACAACTATGTGGGCCCCATTATATATTCACAAATTAATTTTACCTTAATTCTCGTGCCCAACAGTAACAGGACGATATAATGGGACAGATGGAGTATAATTTAATTATTTTTAAAACTAACAGAAAAATCATATTATATTGCATTCTTTAGCTTCTGTGGCTTGTCCAGTACAAACATAGCAGCAATAAAAATAAATATTAAAAATAACATTTTTATTTAATTTGAAATTTAACTTAAAATAAATAAAATTTAAATATAAAATATTAAGTATAATATGAAATTTTACTTCACAATTTGCTGAAAATTTCATTGTAAACAACAATTCTTATTGTATCTTTGAGTCCCCTCTTGCTAGTGATACGAGATATTTTAACATATAACTGTTCATAACTAAAAACTGGTTTTAGAATATAGATTTCAACCATTTTAAATATTGACATTGACTTTTGTTTATAGTCATAGCAAAACAAACTGCGAATGGAAACTTTCTCCTTGGGTTTATTGTACTCCTACCAACCATGAATGTTATATTTTCATGGTTTTCCAAATTTAGTTTATATTCAATTACAGGTTGCAAAGCTCCAACAGCCAGGACTTCCTTCTTGATGTTTGGGGATGAGTGCACCAGATTACCAATGATACCAACCTGATAACTTAAGATAGCTATGATCAGGAATCAGGACCAGTTGCTTGTGTATAAAAGCTGCGCATTACAGGTAAGCCTTATCCACATCTTTAGTCTCTTAAATTTATATGCCAGGATGCAAGTGGAAGTCAATGGTAAGTAATAAGAAGTTATAGAGCATGAAAACATGAAAGATACGACTTCATAATGTTTAGCAGAATCCTCAGAACGCAGCATTAGTATGAGTGTCAGTAAGGCATGACACTCCACAATCTGAAAGCAAAAGGCAATTAAAAAAGGTAAAGGAGGAACAAAATTGTTGCATGATAACAGAGTGTGAAAGTACATAATTTTTGTTATTCACCATTTTTAAAGGCAAGGGTGCGAGTTGCACCAGCAGCTGCTCTCTGTACTTTTGGGTCAACTCAACCAGTGGAGGAATTCCACCCTCAACCCTAGAAGAAAATATATGTATTAAGGGGTAAGTACTGGATATTAATCCTAGTAGTGTAGGCATGATCTACCAACCTAACTCGGGATTTAATGCTGCTATTTTCATGGGCAGGATTCGTTATAGCATCACTTGCTCTCCTAATCACACCATTTACAGCCTAAGAGTTTTGACCATCTCTATGCCTCTTTAGAAGGTCCACAAGATGTGGGAGAGCTCCTGCATCCACAATGAGCTGTTGGTGCTCTGGTTGTCAAACATGTAGGTATGAAGTCAATCATTATAAATCAAATCTCATTCTAACTAACATTAATCACAAAAAAGTTTTGGTTGAAATAGTACCCTAATTAGAAATAAATAAATTTAAAAAATAACCAAGCAACGCATCATAAAGTGGAGAAAGATTCTGTTGATGCAAATCATATGTACCAAGAACCAAGTGTTTCAAGAAATAATATTAACATAAGCAATTTTTCATTAATAATGAAGTAAATCAATTCTCACTAATGCACAACAATATCCGCATATTACAGATAAAAAATTCTTCAAGTGAAAATAGCAATACATCCGAACATTACTCTTGTTGCTTAAATAAAAGTGCAAAAGGATAACAAAATGAAAATTAAGTGGATTTTAAAAAAATAAATAAATCAAACTCCTCCATCTGGTGTACTTGTAAACTGAATACTTTTACAGAGGGCTTACACCACCATCCACCACTGACAGCAGTGCTTGGTATATGACGTATGAAAACACGACAGAATAGTTTGCCAAAAAAAAAAAATTAAAAGCCACGGAATCGCCTATGTGCTTGAAATTAAATCATGTCATCGCATACACACATACTATTAATATATCGGCATGCTCAGAACCCTAGGACATTTTAATTTCACTGAACAACTAAGTTTTCGATACGATTCGCCAAAAACAATATCAAAATATGTAAAGCAGTTTTTGGTTCACTTAGTTACTTACGCGGAGAAAAAGAACCGATAATTCAAAAAAAAATCAAGAAATTGAAGTGCAGTAATTACTTTAATTGAGAGCAGTCCTAAAGTGAAGGCACTTCCTTTCTCCACTTCGTGTTCATAGGGCTTCGGACCGTCCGTGTCGGCTCCACCACTGCATCACCACCGCTGGCCCCTCTCCCATCGCAAAATGGCTGCTGCTGCTTCCATCTTCACAGTCCAGCATCATCCCTGGCACTTCCGTTTCAGGCGAGCCTCAACAGCCGCCGCTTCACAGCTCACATTCAGTCGAAGCCTCCTCACACTGCTGCACTCTCCCGTTGCAGAGTCTATCTCCGGCCATTCTGCCACCATCACGATTTCTGGTACCTCCATTGTCGCAATCTGGGGTCTTCTGTACCACTGCCTCTGGGACATCAACGCCGCTTCTCTATCGACCTTAGCCCTCTCGTTCCAGCTCATCGGGCCTCTAAATCCGGTTACTGACAATGGCCAGAAATGTCCATTATTTTCAATTCATTTTCGTGTCTGATACGGACATTTTGATCGCATTCCCATCTTATTTAAATAAGAATGCAGTTGAATTGGACTGATTTATGCATTTCTGTAGAAATAATAAGCTGGTATTGACAAACAAAAAAAATATGTAATTTTATTACATTATGTGTTAGAAAAATCAAAAAACACGAGAAAAAGAAAAGAAAAGAAAAAGGAATAGAAAAGATGGGCAAAAGAATAAATAGCCCACAAAAATACAATTTCGGCCCATCTGGCCCAACTCGTCGCTAGACCAGGTTCCACGTCGCAAAGCATAGTCTTGCGACGTGGAGAGGTCTTGCGAAAGATGAACAGGAATACCAAGTCCAGAACTCCCCGTCGCAAGCCATACACCCACGTCGTGAGACATAGTCTAGCGACGTGGGGGTGTCTTGCGACGCAGAAGTAAGAATTTAAGAAAAAGCCAAGGATGAAGACCTACGTCGCTAACCTATGTCTTGCGACGTGGGATGGTCTTGCGACGGGAGACATGAGTCTCACGACGTGAGAGAAGAAAAAGAAGAACATTGAAGCACTGATGACCCACGTCGCTAAACCACCTCTTGCAACGTGGCCCAGTGTAACACCCCGGTTTTTCCGACTCGCGGGTGTTACCGCCACACCTCCCAAATAAGTCTCGATCGGACACATCGGGCTTATTCAGGAGATGCTAAGGCTAAAACGAAAATTATCAATTTTCAACAACAATAATTAAATATAACAGATATAATATTTTATTAAAATAAAAATCGTTTCTCAAAACAATATACAGTGTAGAGAGAGTAATCATTTTTTAGTTTATACAAAAGATACCAAAATCACAACGCAGCGTTGTCAAAAGTCCGACATCTTCCAAAACTAATGAAAAGTTTTATGTGCAGAAAATACGCTGGTGTAGTGCTCCCTTCCCCTGTCAGTCTTTAATCTTAACCTGGAAGCACAAAGAATGAAGAAAGAAGGATTATCAGCGAATGATTCGTTGATAAGTTCCCTATACTCAGAATCAACGAACAACCAACCAATTATAGACAGAACAATGGTACTTCCAGATCAATAACCAGGAACTCAACAATGTGAACAACAAAATAAGGGTTCTCTCATATCAATATCCAGCAATTCGAAAATATAAATATTAATTTCGGGAGCAACCCAAAATCTCAACAGGGGCAACTGCCCGGATATAATTAACCATCTCAACGGTGGCATGCATGCTAGAGGGATCCAGCATGAACCTCACAATACTAGTATCATGACTAATAGCGGGTCTCGCCCGGTTTGGTTTAGATCGGGGGTAACTCTATATGCCATTTTCCCAGTGTCTACTGCATACGGGCCATCACATGGCAAGTCAACCTCAATCATGTTTGTCATCTATTAATCAATAGATAATTGTCCTTTAAGGGTGCCCGCATGCTATGGATTCAACAACAAGTTGGCTTACCTCACCAGGTTCAACAGAGATCATCAATGAATTGGTCTCACTCATATTATGCCATAAACCCCTCAGCGGGATGGCTATAACATATGTTGTCGTACTTAGGACATATATTCAAAGGGGTTATTTATACAACATGTTCTACGTAAATCAAAGGCAATTGGAACGACGTCAAAAGAAATACGCGATGGAAGCAAATGCATCAGGAATCAACAAGGCTAACAAATAAAACAATGATCAAGAAACGAACGAACGATAACGGATAACGTAGGCCAATAATAAATAATAAAAACCTACTACTAGTAGGGCAAGAACGAAAATAAATTGCCAACTACTAAAGCAGGAACAAAAATAAAGGCCTACTACTAAGGCAAAGACAAACTAAATAAATAAAGATAGCGAATAAAGGAAACTCAAACAAGGACAATTAAATAAATAAGTAGCGGATAAGGAAAGCTAATAACAAAGGCGAAAAGCATGGGAAACTTATAGAAGAATATAAGGAACTTACTTTACCGCAAAATTTTAACTAACTCTAACTCGCCCAGCAGATCCTCAGCGCCTTCCCAGCTACTACTCTGCTATCAAAGTTTGAACTAAGATCCTCCTTAAAGAAAAAGACCGAGGCTGGGGCAACGCAAACACATCATCCCAATAATAATAATAATAATAATAATAATAATAATAATAATAATAATAATAATAATAATAATAATAATAAATACAAATTTTAAACTATGCTTACCTTTTGCTTGCGTCAGTAAGCTAGTAAGCTTGGTAAATTTCTCAAGTGTGTAATAACTCATATAGTCACACATATATATAGGCGTTAGGGTAGACGAGAGTTGTGGAGATTGCCGATGTGGGATGAAATAGCTACTAGTATTTTATTATTCTACTATACATGATGTATGCAAGCAAGAAATTGGGAAAACAAGCAACAAAAGCAAAACAAAGGATAGGGCAAGTGTGATGTATGCAAGCAAGAAATTGGGAAAACAAGCAACAAAAGCAAAACAAAGGATAGGGCAAGTGGGTTCAATGAAACAATGGGTTTTGATCAAGTAAACTTGATATGAGGATCAAGCTCCCAAGAACTAAACTTAAAATGCATCAATGAACATACTCAACTCAATCAAAACTTGCAATCCAATTGAGTAAGACGAACCTAACACAAATTCAATGTGAATAGACCCGGTTTTGATGTGGAAATCAAGTAACCCTTGATCCCCAAGATGATCAACCTTTGATACCCTCAAAAGATGAACAAAAGAAAGATAAATTTTGATAGATGAATGATAGTTGAATTATGTTTGATCCTTCCCCAATCCTAATATATAACCCTATGAACAAGAAATGCAATTACCAAGAAATACTAAGGTAGAAATGGGATTTAACCCTAACATAATGATCCCATGATAAATCTAGTGAATACCAATTGAAATTACATGGAACAAGTGGGGAAGAAAATGAAATAAGCTAAAATAGGGTAATAGGGGTCGGATCCCTCTTGTGCGTGCCCACGCCTAAGGCCAAAAATGTTCCTGCCTCCTTTCTTCAATTCACTAACAAACCAGTCTAATTTCTCCTCTTGTGCGTGCCCACGACCAAGGCCAAAAATGTGTCTGCCTCCTTTTTTCATTGCACCAACAAACCAGTCTAATTTCGCCTCTTGTGCGTGCCCACGCCCAATGCCAAAAATGTGTCTGTCTCCTTTCTTCAATGCACCAACAAAGGGGTGCCCAAGGTGATCTATCTTGCTTCGGTTTGGCTTTGTTTCGATCCCGGTGTTGGTTATTGCTTCACGGGCGAGCTTGGCAATGATGTAGCTCATGTAGCCTTCACCCTCAAGCTTCTTCAATATGGTGGTCACACCATCTCCCCCTCCTTTAGAGCTTGGTTGTTCCACCAACCTACGATATAAGAAAATTCCCAAGTTAGTTTCTCTCAAATAAACATAGCCTTGACATATGAACTCAAACTCAAGAAATTTCAAGTCAAGTAAATCACAAAATTCCACATGTAAGGGTTCATACAAGTCACTCACAACAAATCCCATGAAATCCAAATTTGACATGCTCCCGGGGCCAATTTTCTCCCATAAATGACCCGAAAAATGGTGAAATTCTAAGATCAAGTTCATTCCCTCAAAACTTTGGTTCCAAAAGTCTCCAACAATTATTAATGATTCATCCATGACCTCAAAAGCAAGGTATTTCACAGATTTTAGCAATAGAGCATGAAATGTCCACTTTTCTTCAGAAAAGACTGATTTTTCGAACAAACTTGCACAAAACATAAAGTAGGCATGTTTTATCATATTTCTTTTCACCAACACATTCAGATCCTCATCATTCATCAATTTTGACCTATTTTTCTCAAGGATTTTGCTACCGAAATTGTCCCAACATGATTGAAATTTAAAAAAAGGCTTTCTTACCTCCAAGTCTTCATTTTTATAAAATCTTACCATCACTTGGGACTTATGTAGGTCATCCAAACCTGAAGTTTCCTCATCTCCAAGCCATTTCTCTTTTAAGAGCAAAAGATTGTAGTTCGAGCTTTTGCGTTCTCCTTCTCCAATTCGAGCTCGACTACGTGTAATAGGTCCAATTGGCATCACCGTCGGCTCTTTGGCACTCTTGTCCTTGATCTCTTCTTGGCCTTCTTGCTCCACTTCCTTCACGACCATCTCCTCATCACCTACATCAAATGGAGACAAATCAGCAACATTAAAGGTTGCATGAACACCATACTCACCGGGTAGGTCGAGACAATAGGCATTGTCATTAATTCTCTCCAACACTTGAAATGGGCCATCTCCTCTTGGTTGGAGCTTGGATTTCCTTTGACTTGGGAACCTCTCCTTGTGAATGTGCAACCATACCCATTCTCCCGATTGGAACACCACATGCTTCCTCCATCGATTCTTTTGCCTCTCATACACCTTGACCATCTTCTCCAAATGAGCTTTAACCTCCAAATGCATCTTTTTCACCTTGTCAGCTAGATCCCTGAAATTCATGTTAGAATGCTCATTGAGAAGCAATGACAACAAGTCAGTGCGGGACTGGGGATTATAATCATACTCAATTTTGAGGTTCATAAACTGAATTCTCAACTCAAGTAGATCAAAATAATTCCAATGAAGCTTATCAAATCCAAAAGTCATTGCATTCACAAAATTCAACCATGGGCCACTCAAAATCAAATTTTCATGACAATTCCCTATCTTTTTCTTCATGCATGAACAACTCTCAAAGTTTAAGTCCAAAAACTGAACTTCCAATTCAAGGATATCATCAAAATTCCAATCAAGTTCAAAAAAATCAGAAATCATCAAATGATTATCAAGCATGAGGTTTTGCCTACTCTCTCCATGCCTATTCTTACAAAAATAGTCCAAAACTTGGTTAAAATGGGAAGCTGGTACTATTACCTCAAGGTCTTCATTCATATGAAATCTTACCAACTTTTGAAGCTTGTTTCTATCACTCAAACATGGACTCTTCTCAGCCCTTGAAACTCTAGTCCCCATGATCCACGATTTGGAATCGAGGCTTGGTTATTCTCCTCTACAATAATGCCCAATAGACACCACCATTAGTTCCTTGTCCTTCATAGCCTCAAATTCTCCATGGTCTTCTTGTTGTGCTTCAAGTATGTTCTCCTTGTGAAGATGTAGCCATGGCCATCCTCCAGGTACCTCATTTGGTAATATATCTTCATAAACCTGCAAAACAAAGCCCCTATCGAGTGGAAGATCAAGTTTAGTATCCCTTGAGTAAGAATCTTCCTCACCCTCTCCTTTACTCTCTTCTTTTGACTCTTTCAACTCACTTAACTCACCTCTTGATTCTCTCAAATTTTTATTCTCAACACTCTTGTTCTTTTCTTTCCTCTCATTTTTGTTTCCCACATCATTCTTTTCACACTTATTTTTCTTCTCAAGCTCACATTTCTTTTGTTTTTCCCTCACCTCACTCACATATTGCCTATGTAGAAAGGCTTGGTCCTCCTCAACTGCTTTCACTGACAAAGCTTTGATCACCACATCCTTTCCATCCTTCTTGAAGGTGACCCGATTAGCAAATCCATCATAGACAATCCTTTGGTCATATTGCCATGGCCTTCCCAAAAGTATGTGGCAAGCTTGCATAGGCACCACATCACAAGTGACTTGGTCCTCATATCCTCTAATCTTGATGGGAAAGGTAGCTTGCTTCCTAACTCTCATTTCTCCACTTTGGCTCAACCATTGCAACTTGTATGGATCGGGATGTTGTGATGTCGGCAGCCCTAAGGACTTCACCATCATCTCACTAACAATGTTGGCACAACTCCCATTGTCAATGATGACACTACAAATCTTGCCATTCACCTCACAACGGCAATGGAAGATGTTGTCTCTTTGCTCCCTCGAATCATCTTTGGCCATCCTTGTGCTCAAACTCCTCAATGAAACACAATTGAGATTAGGGAAATCTCCATCTCCATTCTCACTACTATCTTCCTCAACATCCTCTAGTACCTCATTTGGATCCTCCTCATCTTCTTTGTCCGACTCCGAATAGTACTCTCCCGAGGCATCCACAATCATCACCCTCTTGTTAGGACACTTGTTAGCATAGTGGCCTCTTCCTTGGCATTTGAAACATCTAACATCTCGGTGTCTCTCAATATTAGGCACTTGATTAGGTGTTTGCACACCTTTCCCCTTGTCATCACGCTTGTACTCTTGGCCTCTTCCTCTTTCATTCCCTCCATGTGGCTTCTTGTACTCCACATAAGTCTTTTTATACTCAACTTGAGGCTTTTTAGCATTTGCATCTTTCGTATAATCCTTAGAATATGATTTAACCATTTTGCCTCTTCTCTTGGCTTGGCCCTCCAACTCTATTGCCATGTGGTAGGCCTCACTCACCGTTTCCAAGTTATGAAGAGTCATAACATCGGAGTATTCATAATGTAGGCCAGAAATGAACCTTGACACCGTGTCCTCTTCTTCTTCATCAATTTCGGCTCTAGTCATCAAAGTCTCCATCTCCTTGAAGTACTCGTCCACACTCCTTTGGCCTTGAATGAGTTGTTGCAACCTCTTGTAGCTAATTCTCTTATATTGCTTTGGCACAAACCTCTCCTTCATTGCCATTTTCAAGCCATTCCAAGATACAATTCTCCCGATTGCTCCTCTCCTAGCCTTGAGCTCTCTATGTTGCCACCATTCTAGAGCATAGCCCGTGAACTCCAAAACAGTACATCTAACCTTTTCATTCTCCGGCATGGGTGTTTGCAAGAAAAACAACTCCATCTTCTTCTCCCAATTGAGATATACATCGGGGTCACTTGATCCGTCGAAATGTGGGATGGTGACCTTGTAGTTGGAGTTGAAGTTGTTGTTGTTGTTCCTCCTTTGGGGACCTTGGCGGTTACCTCCTCGATAACCCCTCCCATCATATGAGTCTTGCCCCTCCGACTCATCTCCCAAGCCATCAAACTCTTCTTCTTGTTCTTCATCCCTTTCCTCATAATCCTCATATTCTCTTCTTTGTCTTGGAGGTCTCTCTCTTGTTTCCCGGACTCGACTATTCTCCTCTATAGTAGCTAGGCGGTTCCGGAAGCCTCCAATTACATCCATCACTTGAGCCAATTGGTGGCTCACATCCTCCAAGGTGATCTTCTTCCCTGCACTTGAATCCTCCGCCATAATACTCCAAATACCAAGTGAAATCGTCAACGAATCAAAAAAAATATAAAAAGTAAGAAGTATGAAAAAGAGATGAGAAGATATTTGCCTAAACTATTCCTCACAACTCTCTTTTCTTCTCACACAACCCTCAAGTGTTCCTCTCTAGTTGATCACCCTCAACCCTTGAGTCGTTCACACCAAATTCACAAGATTCAAGCACACAATTATCAAGCAAGGATGAGATGATGATTCACAAATGCATAGCAAGTAGTTCCTAGGTAAGGCTAAACAAGAAAGGCTATCAAGGCTCAAATGGATTTAAGGATAGATAATGTCAACCCCACAAAGAAAACAAGATCAATCAACAAATGCTAAGGGAGTATTCAACATTGTTTTTTTTTCTCTTTTTTTTTGTAGAGCTTGGCTTTTGTGCTCTAATGCCTTTTAACCGTTCGGTCTCACAATGTTTAGGGGAATTCCACTATCAAAACATTGTTGACGGAACTTCAACCCTTTGGCTCTTGATACATCATAGAAACCATGAGCCAACGGTTTTCATCCACTTTTTTTTTTTTAACAATCTCTTTTTTTTTTGTATCTTTCAATAACTCCCAATGCTATCAATCAAAAATCAAGCTAATCAAAGCATATAAGCATCAAGCATTCCATCTTGCCAAGAAAATCAACTTTGGCATTTCAACAAACACCTTGTGGGCAATATTTTTGGGTATTTTCTTGAAAATAGAAAAAATGGCAAAGGAATTCCACAATGCATCAACACCAAGAATAAACAACCTAATTAGGAGCTAAGAAGTCCTAATCAAGCTCTGATACCAAATTTAATTATGATGTATGCAAGCAAGAAATTGGGAAAACAAGCAACAAAAGCAAAACAAAGGATAGGGCAAGTGTGATGTATGCAAGCAAGAAATTGGGAAAACAAGCAACAAAAGCAAAACAAAGGATAGGGCAAGTGGGTTCAATGAAACAATGGGTTTTGATCAAGTAAACTTGATATGAGGATCAAGCTCCCAAGAACTAAACTTAAAATGCATCAATGAACATACTCAACTCAATCAAAACTTGCAATCCAATTGAGTAAGACGAACCTAACACAAATTCAATGTGAATAGACCCGGTTTTGATGTGGAAATCAAGTAACCCTTGATCCCCAAGATGATCAACCTTTGATACCCTCAAAAGATGAACAAAAGAAAGATAAATTTTGATAGATGAATGATAGTTGAATTATGTTTGATCCTTCCCCAATCCTAATATATAACCCTAGGAACAAGAAATGCAATTACCAAGAAATACTAAGGTAGAAATGGGATTTAACCCTAACATAATGATCCCATGATAAATCTAGTGAATACCAATTGAAATTACATGGAACAAGTGGGGAAGAAAATGAAATAAGCTAAAATAGGGTAATAGGGGTCGGATCCCTCTTGTGCGTGCCCACGCCTAAGGCCAAAAATGTTCCTGCCTCCTTTCTTCAATTCACTAACAAACCAGTCTAATTTCTCCTCTTGTGCGTGCCCACGACCAAGGCCAAAAATGTGTCTGCCTCCTTTTTTCATTGCACCAACAAACCAGTCTAATTTCGCCTCTTGTGCGTGCCCACGCCCAATGCCAAAAATGTGTCTGTCTCCTTTCTTCAATGCACCAACAAAGGGGTGCCCAAGGTGATCTATCTTGCTTCGGTTTGGCTTTGTTTCGATCCCGGTGTTGGTTATTGCTTCACGGGCGAGCTTGGCAATGATGTAGCTCATGTAGCCTTCACCCTCAAGCTTCTTCAATATGGTGGTCACACCAATACACGACATGACATATGAAATGCTACGTGTCTGTTTATTCTTTTGTCCACTATTTTTTTCTTAAAATAAATAGATAAATAAATAAATAACAAAAAAAAAATGAAACACGTACATATCCCCTTCCCCCTTATTATTATATATTATATTATGTATATATATATATTGTATATTATATATATTTCAAATATCACTTCAATATTAACAAGTGGATCAATGCCAATAAACATGTAGCTGTATTATGTTAGTAGACTAATAAAAAATGTCACTCATCTGGCCCTCATTCTTGGTAATATATAACAAAACAAATCAAAATAGGAAACTCATATAAAAAACCAAGTGTTTTTAGCTCCTTCTAAAGCAGAAAATGTAGGATGATCCCTCTCTACTTCCAGAACATAGTTTGTCTGTAGCATATGGTGCTAGTTTAGCAGTTCTTATACTGTAGCCCTTGACTTCAGCAAGGCTCACTGGTGAAAAGCATGAGGTGGTTTGGCCCGAGCTATGTCCCAAATTGGGCCCTTCTACCACAGTAAAACATGCATAACTAACAACACGTTGCCAAACCTTAGGGACTCAAGTCATTGCGTGTAAAAATGTTTTCTGAGAACTTTCACCTTGTAGTTCACCCAGTTGCTTGCAGTATCACGATTCTATCAATTTTCTAGTGTTGGATTATGGAATTTTACCCTGCTTGCTTATATTAAGATGAAAGTACTTAAAAGGTGCCTACTAAGCTTAGGCTCTAATACCCTGACAGAGGATGGCCAATCATCAAAAGACACAAGGGCCTGTTTCGTGTTTACCCAGGGTTACTGGGTCCAGATAATACACAATACAGTCCTGTTATTTGTTGGTTAGTTTGACAGAGGATCCCCAACAGTTATTGTTGGGTATGCAAATTAGACGTTGGCCAGTGCTGAAGTCGTTAGGCTTAATAAGCTACAAAATGTTGAGAAGGAATAAATCTTGTGGCAATAAGTCAATAAACAAAAGGCGAAGTTTAAACCACTAAAGACCAGTCCCTGCCTCCCTGCCCATCACTCTCCCAGACCCAAGGTGGATTGTATCATATACAACCAGGCCAGGTCCAGGATGGTTGAAAATCTGTACTACTAGTATACACAATTTCTTTTTTCTTACACAAAGCCTGCATTCTGGCTCACTAAAAAAGTTAAACCACACAAGAAAATAACTCTTCCTGCAAACAACAATCAATTTTTGAACCAGATTCAGTTGAGTAAGCCTTTTAGTCAATTAAGTATTTGGTAAAAAAGAAAAAAAATACAAAACTTTAATCATCAGTTGAATAAAAAAATCAATACACACCTTATTTGGTAGAAACTGATATGTCCCGATTGCAAACAAAATTATGAGTTAATAAAACATACTCCATCACTTATTAGTCTGCTTGTGCTAGAGGAAATGTTATACAGTATTTAATAATTGTTTATAACCACTATGTAGAGCTAATGATACCTATTTTCTTCTGGCAATCATTAATAAAATGGTGTGTGTCGTGTCCTAGCAACAAATAGAGGTGGTCAAGCAAGCAAAGAGGAATTTGATTTGTAGCACACTAAACAATGAGTATTACTACTGAATTAAGCTCACTAGGAAATAAATGCTAGCTGTATTGGCAAATTGTAGAACTTACGCAGTTGCTACAACAAATCAGAGATTCAAAATTTATGACCGAACAAATTCAAGAATTAGATGAAGAAAAAACTCAAACAAAGAAATCATCGTTACACAGAGATTATAAGAACTTACAGAAACAGTTAGAACTTATAGTGAGATGGTGACGGTGTTACAGCAAGTTGAAGACGGGCGGCGGCGATGTCGCAGGGGGACCGGATGTTGCGGCAGGGCGGCATAGCGGTGGTGGTGAGCTGAGGGCGCCGGCACAACAATGGCGAGTAGCAACGTCTCAGCGGTAGCAAGCGGAAGTCGCGGGCGTCACTGCGGTGGTGGTGGCGGCATAGCGGGGGCGTGGGTGAGTGCGGGCTGCGGCGGATGAAGAGAGGACACAGAAGGGTATTGGAGTTAGGGGTGGGCATCGGGTCGGGTTGTCGGGTTCGGGTACCCGACACTATCGGGTTTCCAAAATGGCTACCCGACCCCGACCCGCATAAGACCGGGTACCCGATATTCGGGTACCCGACTTTGTCGGGTCGGGTTGATCGGGTACCCGATACCCGACAAAAATATTTTTTTAAAAAAATATATTTTATTTATTTAGTTTTACTTTTTATAAAAATACAATGACTAACCTAAATTACACAATTTGTTCAAAAAAAACTAAGATAACTAATATTTAAGCAAATATATAGGTATATTCATCTATATTGTTATTAAATAATAATAACTATCAATTTTTTTTTAAAATATAAAAAATTTCAGTTTTATTTATTATTATTAATGTTATCTTATTTATTAGTATTATATAATTAAATTTTAGTGTTCAATGCCATTTTTTATTAAAATAAAAATATAACTCATCAAAGTTATTTATAATTCTTGAAATTTATTATCATATCATGTTCAAGGTTAATTTTCCATTATTAATTCTAAAAAAAATCAATATATGAGACTTCACAAATTTTAAAGCTTATACATGGCTTTTCACCACATAGAATAAAATACAAATCCTACTAATTATAAAATAAGTATAAATATTGTAAAGCAAAATAAATATTAGAAAATAAATATTAAAATCTATTTATTTATTTATTTTGTCGGGTACCCGACACCAGACCCGACAGTTAGTGTCGGGTTCGGGTACCCGAAATGTCGGGTTTTTAATATCAAAACCCGACAAAACCCGACATGTCGGGTTCGGGTCGGGTACCCGATACCCGACAAAAAATGCCCACCCCTAATTGGAGTCTGGAGAATCGACAGAGAATTGGGAATAGGTAGTTTAGGGCTTTAGGTTTTGGGCCGAAACAGTTTTTTAAATGAAAGGCCGCGGGCTAGCCCGCCCCAAACGGGTTTTGCCCGTTTGGACTTCAAGCCCGTTTGGGCAAACCCGTTTAGACCCATTTTTTAACGGGCCTTTAATATCAGGGCCCAACCCATATGTTTTAGCCTGTGAGGCGGGCCGACCCAACGGGCTCGGCCCGTTTTGACAGGTGTAATTATTAGGATACAAAACCCTAATATTTTTCTGATCATATAGAATTAAAATTTAAGCAGATAGATATGTTAATACTTCAAATCACCAATAATAGTAAGGCAGCAAAAAGAACTATGAAAATAATCTGCCCTTGGACCTTGTAATATAGTATATTCAAAGACTTCTCATCAATTTCAACGGCAGTCAAATTTCAAGCAGTCCAAGAATGCAACACACTTCTAAGAAACACTCCATTCAACAATGCACCATAATACAAAGTGTAAAACAACTACAAACCTAGATATGTTCCAAATCGTCACTATCACGGCGATGCATAAAGCATTTGACGGGCCCTAACCCCAATTTAACCCACAAACCCTGACCCGTATGAGCTAAACAAAGTGAATAATCAAGAAAACCTAAATTGCCGAACAAGAACCAAATTCGACGGCGCGCTTAAATTGAATGGAATTGCTCACCACTACTGTTGTATGCCTCGTAATCCATGGCCAGTTCTTGAAGAATGCACACAACGAACACAGAAACAAATGAAACCCTCTGGAGTCAGGCGGACAGGAGGAATCAACGACAAATATAGCACACAACAAGAACAAACAATAAATGAATAAAAGACTGCTCCACCACAAACCATCTCCGGCCTGCTCGCATCTACTCTCATCGCGCCTCTGTCATCGCCCGAGCCATCAATCATTACCAACACCCACGGCCATCGCCGGCCACTCCCGTCGTCCACGTCGCCGCCACAGCTCATGTGCTGTCCCGGCGTCGTTCACCCACAGCTCGGCTGCTCTCCTATCTCAGCCTCCTGCAGCGCCTCTATCTCCGGCGCATCTCACCATGGCCATCGCCAGCCACGGCGTCTTCATTTGCCTTCTCGCGACTCCACCCTCTCACTTGCCGCTGCTCTCTCTTGCGTCTCATCTCTCTCGCGCCCTAAAATTTCTCTGTCCCGCTCAATCTTCAGCGGCGCTCTCAATCTTTTTTTGTGCCCTAGAATTTGAATTGTGTCTTTCAAAGGTAAGTAAATGGGTTATGGATTATAAATGGATTATGGGTTAAATGGGTAATGGGCCAGAAAATGAGTTGTGGTCCAATGAATTGTGCTAACAAATCATATTGGGTTGGGTTTCAATTAATTAATACAATTAATTTATTATATCCAAATTTAAAAATAATAAATTTCTGTTAATTTTAAAATTATTATATAATATTATATAATTTATATTAATACTAGTTTATTATAAAATTTTTAATTATTATTTAAGTACTTTATATAAAAAATTATTAAAGTAAAAAAAATTATTAAAGTAAAAATATTTATAGTGTTTCTACAATGAAATGGTTTGCATGACGTTTATCATTCTTTAAAAAAATTAAAAATATTTATAGTGTTTCTGCAATGAAATGGTTTGCATGACGTTTATCATTCTTTAAAAAAATTCAAAATTTGAATGTCTTATTCGACGTGACGCTGTAACATATAAAAAAAACTTGTGAAAAAATTTGATCTTTTTATCAAATACGAAAACATAATTTCTCTTAAAAATTTGGATATTAAAAATGTTGTAAATATAATATTTTTAATTTTGAAAAACATATTGTACTTTGATATCGTAGCTGACATAGATATAAAGGATACTGAGACGCATAAATATAATGAAAATATAAAAAATTTTCTTTTTCAATTGGAAATAACTTAATTATCATAATTCATATATTAATATAAATAACAGTACATGGCATATCCGGGCGACAAGCCCTGAAATAATATAATGACATGGCCACACATCCAATACCAGAAATAACTAATAAATAAATCATATGTGACACACCGATCACATTTAAGGAATAACAAATATTCTCATCAAAGATCAGACAAGAGCATGTAATATTTATTCTAAACAACAAATATAAGGAATGCAGCTTAGCTAGTCCGCTCAACCCGAACCCCCATTATCGTGCACTGCGCTATCCGTAGGAGGATCTATAATACAGACAACAACAACAACAAGGTGTCAGTACAACGTACTGGCAAATAATAGATATAGCAGGGGAAACGGGGTACTTTAACAATAATACTATGCTAATAATAATAATAACAACAATAATAATAATAATAATAATAATATTTAAAGACATAAATAAATACAGGAATTAAGCATCACACCGTCCCATACCGGTGCTTCAACCACTGCAATAAAAGATGCATGATGAATGATGAGATGAAATGTTATGACCTATGATGTCTATCTACCATAAATGCAACACATAAGAATGTCTAGCGCGCAACGTAAGTACCATGGCCAGCATTCCTCACCAAATAAGGGTCCACTCCCCTTAATGGTCGGAGGATATGCCTACAGTGCCCCCGCCGCGGACACAACAGCTGAAATAAGTGGCTTATGGACTAGCGGGTCTGGCTTAGAGCATCTCGCTCACACAAGCCCAATGCCCAGAAATCCCTTCAAGAGGCATTTAGAAATTCACAGTCATATACATGCTCAGATTACAAATCAATAGCATAACAACATTATAAACAACTCTCCACGAGTACAATACATAAATAGCAACTCTGCACGTGTTAAGTACAATCAAGGGTGTGTCAAGTCCCACGTATCGACACTCAACTCATAACATAAAAATAGAAGCAACGCAAGATTCCATCCTAAACTAAGGCATTGTAGATCTTCTCTAATTGCAAACTAAGTTCCAGGTTATGAGCATAATAATTAGTGAGATATTCGCAAGCAGTTCTAGCCTAATTCTAAGGCATCCTCATTATACGCAGGGAATCCGTACACACGAGAGTTCCCAATACTAAGGCAACATAGACTATACTAGTCTATTCCTAACCCCTATCTAATTTGCTATTCTAAACATTGCCTTGATTAATCTTCAAAGCTTCCATTTTTTAACATTCTCAACCTTCCATGGCCTCAACACGAACTCTCGGATGTTCCTATACAAGAATACAATTATAAGAACATAAATAATTCCCCTCATACCAATACCATAATCTCCTCCTTACTCCAACACTCCACCCGCCTTCACTCCTTTTCCAACATTCCACAACCAAACACCAATACAACATTTCCCATTCTAGTTTACCGACATAGAATTAGGAAATTTTAGAAATAACTCAACAAAGCCAATACATAGATACACCTCTATAATCAACAATGTCAAAGGACTTAAAAGAGTTTATAGAAGCCCCAACAATTTAAACAATTAAATCTCATTTACCAATTTTACATAACAATCATATTTTCAACCAACCTCAACTTCAAGGCTTACTATCTAAATTCCTTTTAGAAAATTTAGTTCAAGAATACCCAACACAAAATTTTACCAAATGAGTTCCCACACCAAATCCATACTAGCCACATTCAAATTATACCAAGAACCTCATATTGCCATCCCTCAATTATTTAACATGCTCATAGAATACATTAAACAAGAAACTCTCTTTCAATTTGCACTCATAGAGTTCATAGGGGTTTCACACAATTCGCATGCGAGTGGCACTCGAATACCTTTTTCACCACTCTAATTTTAGACCACTCGAATGGCTTCAATATTCACTCACATAGTTCCAGTCTGCCTCGGAAGACAGACTCGATTGCATTCGAGTGGTACTCGAATGACTTTTCACCACTATATTTTTTGGCCACTCGAATGGCATACAAGTTCCACTCGAATGCCTTTTTCATGAGTTAATTTCTTCATCACTCGAATGGTTTGAAGTTTCACACAATTCGCTTGCGAGTGGCACTCGAATTCCTTTTTCACAACAATAATTTTAGACCACTCGAATGGTTTCAATATACACTCGCATAGTTCCAGTATGCCTCGAAAGATAGACTCGATTGCATTCGAGTGGGACTCGAATGAATTTTTCATCACTCTATTTTTTTTGCCACTCGAATGGCGTGCGAGTTCCACTTGAAGGCCTTTTTCACGAGTCAATTTCTTTATCACTCGAATGGTAACTTGAAGGCCTTTTTCACGAGTCAATTTCTTTATCACTCGAATGGTTTGAAGTTCCACACAATTCGCATGCGAGTGGCACAAAACTTTTTTTCAGCGCTCAAATTTTAGTCTGCCTCGGAAGACAGGCTCGATCGCATTCAAGTGGGACTCGAATTCCTTTTTCAACACTCTATTATTTGGCCACTCGAATGGCATGCGAGTTCCACTCGAATGCCTTTTTCACGTGTCAATTTCTTTGTCACTCGAATGGTTTGAAGTTCCACACAATTCGCATGTGAGTGGCACTCGAATTCCTTTTTCACCACTATAATTTTTGACCACTCGAATGGTTTCAATATTCACTCGCATAGTTCCAGTCTGCCTCGGAAGACAGACTCGAATGCATACGAGTGGGACTCGAATTACTTTTTTAACACTCTATTATTTGGTCACTCGAATGGCATGCGAGTTCCACTCGAAGGCCATTTTTACCAGTCAATTTCTTTATCACTCAAATGATTTGAAGTTTCACACAATTCGCATGCGAGTGGCACTCGAATACTTTCTTCACCACTCTAATTTTAGACCACTCAAATGGATTCAAAATTGACTTGCATAGTTCAAGTCTGCCTCGGAAGACTTTTTCACAACTCTATTTTTTGGCCACTCGAATGCCTTTCTCACGAGTCAATTTTTTGTCACTCGAATGGTTTGAAGTTCCACACAATTCGCATGCGAGTGGCACAAAACTCTTTTTTTCAGCACTCAAATTTCAGACCACTCGAATGGTTTCCAGATTCACTCGCACAGTTCCAGTCTGCCTCGGAAGACAAACTCGATTGCATTCGAGTGGGACACAATTACTTTTTCAACACTCTATTTTTGGCCACTCGAATGGCCTGCGAGTTCCATTCGAAGGCCATTTTTACCGGTCAATTTCTTTGCCACTCGAATGGTTTAAAGTTTCACACAATTCGCATGCGAGTGGCCCTCGAATACCTTCTTCACCACTCTAATTTTAGACCACTCGAATGGATTCAATATTCACTCACATAGTTCCGGCCTGCCTCGGAAGACAGACTCGATTGCATTCGAGTGGGACTCGAATGACCTTTTTACCAATCTATTTTTTGGCCACTCGAATTGCATGCGAGTTCCACTCGAATGCCTTTCACCACTCTATTTATTTGCCACTCGAATGGTTTGATGTTTCACACAATTCGCATGCGAGTGGCACTCGAATTCCTTCTTCACCACTCTAATTTTAGACCACATGAATGAATTCAATATGCGCTCGCATTATTCCAGTCTGCCTTGGAAGACAGACTCGATTGCATTCGAGTGGTACTCGAATGACTTTTTCACCACTCTATTTTTTGGCCAATAAGTCATCATGGTTGATTTTTTATGTTGGTTGCAAGAAGAAAGGAAAAGGCTTAGAATTTTTATTTTTTTGGGGGGATTCTCAAGATGTTTTGTTGGATGGTTGATTCTCAAGCAATGGAATGTTTGTATATATATACCCTCTTATATATAAAAAAAAAGAAGAAGAAAAAGAAAAAGTCCCTACAAAAAAAGAAAAAAAAGTGAAATATCAGGGCGGTAGACGGATATAGCTTGACACGTGTTCCTCTGACCTTAGTGATATAAACATAGAGTTGAAGTTCCGTCTGCGCTTTTTAGATCGTTGAATTCCTCTAATAAATGTGACCAAGCTATTGAAGGCCACGAGGAAAAAAGAAAAAGAAGAAAAAAAAGAATAAAAAGAAGAAGAAGAAAGAAGAAGAAAAGGGGGGATATATGAAAGTTGTTAGAAATTGTTTGGAAAGTTTTGGTTTTGATTGGTTCATTTGCTTGGGAAATTTTGGGATTGTTGGAAAGTTGGTTTTGTTTTGATATTGCAACCATGTTGTGCTATGATTTGTCTATGATGACTCTTGGAAGTACTTACATTCACTTTATCCTTTTTATATCCTTTTCTTTCTACCCCAACCATGGCCCCGTTATAACCCTTTTGAAGACCCTTGGATTCTTTATGTTGGATAAAATCTTAGCAAAGGAGATGTGATTTTCATTCAAGCCTATGGGATTGTCACTTTGTTTTACCACTTGAGTGCTTACTTGTTTAACCACACTTGATATTGAGAGGAGTGTATACACTTTACCATTGGGAGGTTGTTGGTTTAATGTGTTTGATGTTGGATTGATTTGGTTGTATTTGAATTGACTTGATGGTTTTGCATCCTCTATGACTCAATTTGGCTTCTTTTGAATCTATGCCTGAGGGCAAGCATACTTTAGGTGTGGGGAATTTGATAGTGTGAATTTTGTGTTTGTCAACGACATATATATTGGATGTTTTTTAGGTTGGTTTTGGTAACACTTTACTCTCTTTGTGCTTGTTTTGTTGTTATAAGAGGATGGCATGACAATTGGAAAAGGAAGAACAAAAGAAGAGAAATGAAGAAAGAATTCAGGTAGCCATAGAGTCTGGCATCGGAGCTAAAACGACAACATTAATCATCCCAAAAGGCTCATGTTCCAGGCAATGTGCAAAAAGATTCATCAAAGCAGTATCCCAAATACTGACTGACGAAGCAGAGGAATGGGAGCAGAATTCGCGCCAACACTTTCCAGAAGGAGTTAAAACCATTTTGAGCATACAAGGAGAAGAAGACCGCCCCATCGAGGAACCAAGGCCATATTTGCAAAATTCAAAGATTTTGGCCTTGATGCGGTCTAGACCGTATCCCTCATACCGCATCCAGCCAACGAAGACCGCATCACTCGGAATCCCAGTCAGGAACACAAGTCCACCACATGCGGTCTATTGCATGCAGTCTAAAAAGACCGCATCGACTAGACCGCATACCGCCTCCGAAGACCGCATCGTCTCAGGATGTGCTCCCGCCTCCAGTTCCACTGCATGCGGTTTACCACATGCGGTCTAGACCGCACCGCATCCCTCAGACCGCATCCCCTCAGAATACGCTCAAGTCCACATTTCCACTGTATGCGGTCTAGACCGCATCCAGCCATGATAGACCGCATCGCATCGCCAGACAGCATTACACTTTTTCCTGTCTTATTTTTCATTTTGCATCGGATGCGGTCTCCTGCATGTAAACCGCACCCGATGCCTTTAGACCACATCCCTGCGGGATATTTTTAGGGTTTTATTATTCTTGCTGTTTGTTTAATTCGTAGCTAGGGTTGTTGATTCCTTTGTATTTGGGATGCCTATAAATAGGTCATCCCCAACACTTTGTCACTCACCTTTTTGATGATATAAAATACATGAGTGTCTTCTCTTTGGTGTGTGAACCGAGAGCTTCAAGAGGTCATTCATGAACATCCACCATTGTTGGATCTTCCTTTCGAGCTTGGAGGTGTGCTCGATCGTATAGACACCATTATGGTATCGATTGAGGGATTAGGAGGCACGTTTGGTGCAATCGAATCCAGGGTTGAGTTTCCCAAGTTGGTAATCTCCATCTATCTCTTTTTCCTTTAATTTGTTTTGTTGATAATCAATTCCAATTCCGATCCATGGCATAATTTCTGGTATCATCAGAGCCATGTTGGATTGATTATCCTTCCATTTTCATCTTTAAAATTCAAAAATCCAAAAATAGTGTGTTTTTCATTTTCTTGGTTCGAAACACTATTTGATCCATTATCTTGGTCTTATTGTGTTTGTTTTTGAATTATGAGGCCATATTTGGGTTACCTATCATCATAGCTATCCATTGGTACCACTTGCACTCAAATCCAAATCCATTTGCAAAAATCTCCATTTTGACCGAGAGCCTTGCTCTTGGTTGGAAAGTGATTATTGTAATTTTGTGTGTTGATTGTGGTTTATTTGGATTAATATTGATGTTTTATGCTTTAATCGGTATTATATGCTTGGAAATCCTCTATTTTGTGTGTTATTCGAGTGTTGGGTTTTTGAGTGATCCAGGTGTTCTTTAGAACATTCAAATTTTTCTTGATAAGATTGGGTTTTAATCTATTGGGGTTTTAGGGAGTGTTGTTTTTGATTTCCTGGGGAACAAGTGTGTCTTGGGCAGTACGAAAGTGAGTGGGCATTAATTTCCTGCCAATTCTGTTGGAAGAACTCGAGTGGGTCATTATCATTTTGAAAGGGACAGATTGGTGCGGTCTATTAAGCCCGTGCGGTCTATCATTGTAAACCGCATCGACAGTTAAACCGCATCACCCTTCACCGAAGTTCAGAATTCAAAAAATTCCCAAGTGTTCAAAACGCGTGCGGTCTATTATACTTGGTGCGGTCTGTCAGAATTAAACCGCATTCGCCTCCATAGACCGCATCCCCAGTGCAAGAGCTCCAGAAAATTTTTCTAAGTACCCAGAATTGGTGCGATTTTCTCCGTGCAGCCTCGTCTATTAAACCGCATCCCTGTTTAAACCGCATCCAGAGCCCAAAAATTCCAAAATTTTTCTAAGTCTTTGAGGTTCGATATTTTCATTGTGGGTGCTTACATTGTCCATTACTGTACGATTTCACTGAATTAAATCACGAACAATCTATTGGGTTGAAGTTCCTTCAGTGTTCGCACTTGACATTGGAATTCCTCGAGGAATAAGTGCTTGCACTGTTCCTCTGATTTAGTTCACAAATCACAGAGTTGAAGCTCCGTCTGCAATTGCAAATAGTGGAGTTCCTCAACAGTAATTATTACTGAGTTGTTTCCAACAGTTTGGTGATAGTTATTTTGGGGGTGTGAGTGAGACAGATATTTATTTCCGAGCGTTTACATTTGTGAGGTTCATACTTTACACTTTTAAATTGTGAGGATTGAGGATATTGTTGCATAGCTGATTAACGCGGTAAACTGATTAATTGAGTCAGATTGATCACTTCACACACAACTCTGAGTCTTTTTATTTGATAGAGTCGAACCGTGCATTCTGTTTCTTGCACTGTGCGTCCCTACTGCCTTCTCCCCTCTGATAGTTGGTTAAAACTATACGGTTGGGCACATTTCTGCTTGTCAGCACCAACTGGTGGAGAATTGGACCTTCAGTGAGAGACACATTCTGTGAGGCCACTCTACAAATTTTTGTCTGTTTTCTCTAACTACTTATACATATATCTAGTTTCTTTTACTGATCATTATGGCAGGAAACACCGAACCTACACTGCAAGACATCATGGAAGCACTAAGGAATCTGGACGCAACCACTGCCAAGCAAGCCGATCTTGAGTCAATGCGTCAAACCGCAGATGCAATGTTACGAGCATAACTGTCGTGAACGAGCGTGTCAATACGCTTGTCAAAACCATGAATGATGTCTCAAGTCGAATTGCCATACAAGAACAAGTTTTGAACTTGGCCCCCGGAAGCACTAGCGGGATCCATCAATCCGTAATGGACGAGGCTGAAATAGTTATCGAGGAGCAGGAATTACATTTTGGGACATACAACAGGCAGCAAGGTCCACGAGGTCCACGGGCACCACCTCCGCCACCACCTCGGCCTTGTGCCCCGACAAATGTTCAATTCCAAAATCCACCAACGCCTCCGGCACCTGCCGCTCCACCTTCCCGGCAAAGGTTGAACTTGAATCCACCTCCCATGGATCATCCTGAAGACGATTTCGGGGAAGAAGATACGCCTCAGGCACATGCCGAGCCGAATAGAATGGAAGCTGATCTTCGAGGGATCAAGTTCACCATACCAGCATTCAAATGAACCAATTATCCGGAAGAATTCATTGATTAGAGACAGTCCATTGAGATGATCTATGACTGTCAACAGTATAATGAGTTTACAAAGATCCAACTTGCTGTGTGTGAATTTAAGGACTATATGTTATAATGGTGGCAAAAGCTCTGGCGCGACAGTCAGCGTTTGGGGCTACCAATTATTTATAATTGGACTCAATTAATTCATGCTATGGAAAAGAGGTTTGTTCCAAGCAGTTATTTTGATGAGCTATATCTGAAAGTTAATTTTTGTGTGCAGGGCAACAAGACTGCAAATGAATACTACAAAGAATTGGAACGCCTCATGATGAGAGCGCAGATCAATGAGGATGAACCGCTACTGATGGCAAGATTCAAAAGAGGATTACAGAGGTAAGTTATGGCAGAAATCAAGTTGAGAGAATACACTGGGCTAGAACACCTGGTTCAATTAGCCATTGAGATTGACCGTCAGTTGAGGGACAGGCCTGTCAAGTCAACCATCATCTCCAACACTACCAAATATTGGACCACTCGATCCAATGAACAACCTTCTAAGCCTACTGATAGATACGGGAAGCCCAACGCACCAAAGGATGAAAGGCCCATCAAGCCTAAAACCTTGAAATGGGCAAAGACTTCAAAGATCCATACAAGTACAGGAAGGACGACCGAGACAAACCCAAGAGGGACGTCAAGGATGTCACCTGTTTCAAATGTGGACAAAAGGGCCATTATTCCCGAGATAGCCCAAAGAGAGAGAGGCGAATGGTTATGATTGAATCAGGGATATGGAGAGAAGTTGACTCCGGAGAAGAATATGAAGAAACTGAACAAGAAGAACATAACATAGATGACGATGATCAATATCCAGACGAGGGCGATCTGAGCCGTGTAGTCTTGGAAGGAAATGAGGAAGAGTATGTGACAAACTTCATCGTGATGAGAGCACTGAATGCAGAAAAGGGAGAAGAGGCCGCCAGCAGTTCACTTGAACAAAGGAGAATCCATTCTACTACCATTGTAAACTTAAAGGTAATATTGCCTCGTTAATTGTAGATAATGGTAGTTGTGTTAATGCTGTGAGTCTCTACACTGTGCGCAGGCTAGGTATACCCATGCAAGATCATGCCAAGCCGTACCATCTTCATTGGATGAGTGAAAGTGGGACTACTAAAGTAGCAAAACAGGCTAGGGTACCGGTGACCATTGGACCCTATTCCGAAGAGATCTTATGTGATGTAGTTCCCAAGACGGCATGCCATATCTTATTGGGAAGGCCATGGATGTATGACAAGAGAGGCATATACCGCGGCACATAAAACGATCTCTCATTTCGAGATGGACAAAGCAGAATCCTGATGAAGTCACTACCACCCAAAACTGTGAAGATAGATCATCGGAACCTGATGGAAAACATCCGGAAGGAAGAAGAGGAGTACAAAAGAAAACGGAATGGTAAGGGAATTCTGATTAATTCTGACAATTCTAATCAATCTCCTTTACTTTTGACAGGTTTAGAGAGGTGCTTACTACTGACAATGCATGAGCTGGAAGCAGCCATCAAAGACACACCCATACCAGGTCACTGCTTTCTTGCCTTTGTTAAACCCATTGAGAAAACTCCTAAGAACTCCACTGCTACACTTAATGTGCTTAAAAATTTTCGCAGGATGCTAAAAGACAACATGTATGTTTTTCCAGAAGAGCTGCCCGCAGGATTACCACCTTTGAAAGATGTTGAGCACCGGATCGACTTCGTACCAAGAGCATCCATTCCAAATAGGCATGGCTACTAAATGAACCCAGATGAGCCAAAGGAAGTCCAGACACAAGTCCAAGAACTCTTGGATAAGGGATGGGTTCGGGAGAGTCTGTCTCCCTGTGTGGTGCCAGTTCTCTTGGTACCGAAGAAGAACGGAACGTGGAGGATGTGCGTCGACTGTAGAGCTGTCAATGCAATCACAAATAAATACCGCCATCCAATACCACGACTTGATGATATGCTCGATGAGCTTGGAGGAGCAAGCATTTTCACGAAGATAGTCTTGAAGAGCGGATATCACCAGATTCGCGTGCAACCGGGCGACGAGTGGAAAACTGCATTCAAGACAAAGTTCGGGTTGTACGAATGGCTCGTGATACCCTTCGGTCTCTAAATGCTCCATCCACATTCATGGGGCTCATGAATGAAACATTAAGGGAGTTTATGGGAAAATTCGTTGTTGTATATTTTGATGATATCCTTATCTACAGTCACAACGAATCTGACCATATCAAGCATGTTGTGCAGGTGATTATAAAATTGAGAAAGGCATAATTGTATGCAAACTTCGAGAAGTGTACTTTCCACGTGCCGGAAGTGACCTTTCTAGGATTTGTGGTTGGATGGACTGAAAGTAGATGAGTCAAAAATCAAAGCTATTTCTGAATGGACTCCGCCAACCAACGTCAATGAAGTAAGGCAATTTCTAGGCATGTGTAGCTTCTTTCGAAGATTCGTGCCACAATTCAGTATTATTGCTGCACCAATGACGTCATTACTGAAGAAAGGGCTCCAGTTCAAGTGGGGAGACAAGGAGCAAAAATCTTTCGATGAGCTGAAGGATAAACTCACCCATGCGCCGGTATTGGTGTTACCCAATTTTTACCTCCCATTCGAGATCGAATGTGATGCGTCCGAAACCGGCATGGGTGCAGTGTTGTTACAAGAAGGAAGACCAGTTGCATATTATAGCGAGAAGTTTGGAGCAGCTCAGCTGAACTAATCCACGTATGACAAAGAGTTGTACACTGTGGTGCAAGCTTTAAGAATATGGCAACACTACTAGCGAGGGAGAGAGTTTGTTGTCCACACAGATCAAAAGACAATAAAACACATCAGAGGGCAAGGACAGTTCAAGAATGTCAGACATGCCCGATGGAGTTCGTTCATAGAATCATTTCCGTACGTGATCTGCTACAAAAAAAGGGAAAGACAATGTGGTTGCTGATGCCTTATCAAGAAGGATGAGTCTAGCAGCTTTTGCAACCACACATCTGATTGGATTCGAGCACATAAAAGACTTATATGCTCAGGATGAAGACTTTGGAGACATCTACAAGAAAACCGAAAAAATAGCCTTCAAGGAATTTTATCAGCTGAACGGTTTTCTTTATTATGGAAACAAGTTGTGCATACCAAGAGGGTCCATCAGAGAGCTGTTGATCACAGAGGCTCATTCGGGAGACATAAAGGGACACTTTGGTAGGATCGCAACAATGAGCGTGCTGACAAAACGTTTCCACTGGCCAGGGATGGAGAAGCAAGTCGCGGACTTCATCAACAAATGTATCACTTGTCTTCGAGCCAAGTCAACCACCAAGCCGCACGGACTATATCAAGCACTGTCGGCACCTAACGGACCATAGATTGATTTATCTATGGATTTTGTTTTAGGATTGCCACGAACTGCACGAGCTAAAGATTCTATTTTTGTTGTGGTTGACAGGTTTTCAAAGATGGCGCATTTCATTCCCTATGCCAAAACGAATGATGCAAACCATGTGGCCAAACTATTCTTCAACAAAATTGTGAGACTCCACGGTGTGCCAAGGACAATTGTATCCGACCGCGATGCAAAATTTGTAAGTTATTTTTGGAAATCATTATGGTCCGAAATAGGGACGAGACTGTTATTTTCCACTGCTTATCACCCACAGACTGATGGACAAACAGAAGCAGTTAATAGAGTTATAGGCAATCTGCTTAGGATAATTACTGCTTATAACAGTAAAAGTTGGGATGAGTGCTTACCTTATATTTTTGCCTATAACTGTCATGTACACAGTGCCACACACATGTCACCATTTGAGGTCGTGTACGGTTTTAATCCTCTGACACCACTCGATTTGTTGTCATTGCCTTGCAATGAGCATTTGAACATTAATGGCAGAGACAGGGCAAGAGCAATTAAGGTAATGCACAAGGATGTGAAGGACAGTCTCATCAAAGCTGCAGAAGGATATGCCAAGTATAATAACAGAGGTCGGAAAGAGCTGAAGCTGGACCCAGGGGATAGGGTGTGGTTAAACTGGAAAAATGAGCGGTTCCCAGCGAGCAAACGCAACAAATTATCTCCAAGAGGAGATGGGCCATTTCGTGTTCTAGAGAGGATTAATAATAATACTTATAAATTATAGTTATCTAAGGAATACGGCCATATTAATCCTGTTTTCAATGTTGCAGATTTGTCGCTATTCGAACGGGACGAGGAAGATGTTGGTCGGTTGATGGATCAACCTCCCCAAGGGGGTGGGGAAGGCATGGGAGCCAAAACGACAACATTAGTCATCCCAGAAGGCCCATGTTCCAGGCAACGTGCAAAAAGATTCATCAAAGCAGTATCCCAAATACTGACTGACAAAGTAGAGGAATTGGAGGAGCATTCGCGCCAACAATTTCCAGAAGGAGTTAAAACCATTTTGAGCGTACAAGGAGAAGAAGACCGCCCCATCGAGGAACCAAGGCCAGATTTGCAAAATTCGAAGTTTTTGGTCTTGATGCGGTCTCCGCAAGAACTGATGCGGTCGAGACCGCATCCAGCCAACGAAGACCGCATCACTCGGAATCCCAGTCAGGAACACAAGTCCACCACATGCGGTCTATTGCATGCTGTCTCAAAAGACCGCATCGACTAGACCGCATCCCGCCTCCGAAGACCGCATCGTCTCAGGATGTGCTCCCGCCTCCAGTTCCACTTCACGTGGTTTACCACATGCGGTCTAGACCGCACCGCATCCCTCAGACCGCATCCCCTCAGAATACGCTCAAGTCCACATTTCCACTGCATGCGGTCTAGACCGCATCCAGCCATGAGAGACCTCATCGTCTAGACCGCATCGCATCGCCAGACCGCATTACACTTTTTCCTGCCTTATTTTTTTCATTTCGCATCGGATGCGGTCTCCTGCATGTAAACCGCACCGATGCCTTCAGACCGCATCCCTTACGTAGACCGTATCCGTGCGGGATATTTTTAGGGTTTTATTATTCTTGTTGTTTGTTTCATTCGTAGCTAGGGTTGTTGATTCCTTTGTATTTGGGATGCCTATAAATAGGTCATCCCCAACACTTTGTCACTCACCTTTTTGATGATATAAAATACATGAGTGTTTTCTCTTTGGTGTGTGAACCGAGAGCTTCAAGAGGTCATTTATGAACATCCACCATTGTTGGATCTTCCTTTCGAGCTTGGAGGTGTGCTCGATCGTATAGACACCATTAGGGTTATCGATTGAGGGATTAGGAGGCATGTTTGGTGCAATCGAAGCTAAGGTTGAGTTTCCCGAGTTGGTAATCTCCATCTATCTCTTTTTCCTTTAATTTGT
This sequence comes from Hygrophila difformis, assembly GCA_030278955.1. NCBI lineage: Eukaryota > Viridiplantae > Streptophyta > Magnoliopsida > Lamiales > Acanthaceae > Hygrophila > Hygrophila difformis. The sequence goes on along the minus strand of JAOANR010000014.1, from coordinate 117,864 downwards.
TTTGTTGTTGATAATCAATTCCAATACCGATCCATGCCAGAGTCCCTAGTCATGACCATAACTAGATGGAAGATAGGAAGCTGAAAATGAAGCCAATTGGGCCGAAGCCCAAGTCCATGTCCGGCCCAAGCCCATTACATAATTCAAAGTTGGAAAAGAAAGCTGGGACACGACAGAAAAGGGGGAAGATGCCCTTTTCAGAAGAACACTTTTGTTTTGCTATTTTTAGATTCCACTTTTCGGCCGACCCGACCGTGCGTTACATGCGACGCGCGGCTGATAATGGCCAAAATTGACCATTATTTTCAATCTATTTCCGTGTCTAATACGGACATTTGATCGCATTCCGGTCTTATTTAAATAAGAAAGCAGTTGAATTTAACAGATTTATGCAAGTTTGTATAAATAATAAGCTGGTATTGAAAAATACAAAAATATTGTTATTTTATTACTTTTTATATTAAAAAATCCAAAAACATGATAAAAATATTAAAAACCATACACTTGATTAATTTTGGTTCAGTGTTGTCTATTCGGTGGAACATGGGTCTATTAAATGGATCACAAACCAAATAATCAAGTGGAATAAATATTATATTTATATTATTTTTTTTTTTTTTTTTTTTTTTTTACACTTTGATGTATACATTTATAATAATTCTTATGGTTATTTTCATTTCTGCTTTTCTGCCATAATTAAGTTAATTGGTCCACTAATCCATTTAGTTGATTAATTGCAGGGGAATTAAGTCAGGTGGCCCAAGAGTCCTTTAGTCCACTCCAATTTATCCGGCCCAACACTTCAAGCCCAATCCCCCTTTAGCCCAAGTGGCCCAAGCCCAAACCTAAACCTAAAACTCAACCCTAACCCTAACCCTATGTTTCCCGCCGCCCTGCCGCCGCCTCGCCGCCGCCGCTGGCGGCCCTCCGGCGAACCAGTCCCATTCCCTCCGTCCATCCACTCCCACCACCATTCTCATCTCAAACCCCCAAGCACCGGAGCCCAGCCGCTGCCGCACCACTCGCACCACCACCCCTCCGGCGAACACCTCTCCAACGCCGCCGCTCTCTGCCCCATCTCCATTTCAACCACCAATTCCAGATTCCGGCCACCCTCACCATCTCCACCCCCGCAGAACCACCAGTCGCCGCCGCACCTCCAGACGCCTCCACTGCCTCAGTCCCGTCGCCGCCCCTTCGCCCACCGGTCTCAGATCTCCATCCTCGTTCGCCCATCTCTCCGATCAAGCCACTGCTTTCGGATCCCCCAAAGTGCACAAATCCATGGAGGAAATGAAAGAAGAAAACAAAGAAGAAAAAAAAAATAAAAAAATCGAGAGACAGAGAAGAAGATTGAAGAAGAAAGGAGAAGCTGTCGAGAGATAAGAAATGGAGAGGAAGAAGAAAATTGGAAAACAGAACGAGAGAGAGAGAGGAAGGAGAGAAGAATTTGGGAAAGAGAAAATGAAAGAGAGAAAATAAATGATGAAGAGAGAGAGGAAATTAAACAGTTGGTCGCGATAGATACTTTGTCGCGGTGGGGTGTTCCGCGCCCAAATGCTCCGCGCCCAAATATTGTTCCGAGACTGTGAGAGGAGAATCAGGGCACAAAATTTTGTCGCGGAACCATGTTCCGCGACAAAGTGGATCGCGCCCAGGACAGTGCACCGCGACAAAGCTTCCCCGACAGAGACAGCTCTTCCGCGACCAGCATGTCACGTGACATGCACTATCTCATAAATTCAATTTTCTCATGTGACTAAAGACTCGGGAGGTCCTGGGACTTCAAGTCCCGCCAATGTTAAAATCCTTGTCTTTTCTCCTGGGATTTCAACTCCCGCCCCCTCCTGGGCGCCATCTTGGAGCCAAAAAGTGTTTTGTCCCTATTCCGCGACAAACCAGTTGTTTGGCGACCAGATGGGCCTAATGGGCCTAGGGCTAATTTTCCACCTCTATAAATATAACCTCCCACCCCCTTGAACAGTAACCTAGCTACACTTTAGTTATTTTACTGTTTTGGAGGCACCACTGTGCTCTCCAAAATTATGTTAGATAGGTAGTTTAGTTTATTTTTATGCAATGTAATTTACTTTAGCTTAGTTTTAATTTTTGCTTTGTAATAAATGAGTGTAGCTAGTGTTCAATTTATTTTCCAGTTTTATATTTTTGTATTTTGGGTTGAAAACACTTAATCAATGGGTGTGTTTAACCCATTTTTGGTTTTTGGTAATATTGAGAAAATGATTCCCAAAAAATATTCATGTGTTTATCTCTTGGGCTATTTACTGTGTTGTTGCATTTTGGGTCACTTGACCAATTTATTTTTATGTTTTAGATAGATTTTTTTTTAATTTTATTTATTTATGCATATATTTTGTGTTGCATCACCCATATTGTATTGCATCACGTTGTAACCCCACGGGTTGCAACGTAATTTTCCGTTGTGATCCCACGGATCACAACGCACTCCCCCGCAATGCAATATTAGGCGTTATGCTGCCAAAATTTTTATAAAATATTTTAAAACCCTTTGTCGCCATACAATCTTGTCGCGGAACCACGTTCCGCGACAAAACCCATGTTTAGCGACAAAGGATCAAATTCTTGCATTTTGTCTGCATGGCTTTTGTCGCGGAGCATCCTTGTCGCGGAACCACGTTCCGCGACAAAATCTTATTCCGAGACAGAAAATTATGCCTTGCCATTATTTTGAAACCCCTTGGTCGCGATGCAACCTTTGTCGCGGAACCACGTTCCGCGACAAAATCCTTGATTAGCGACCAAGGACCCAAATACTTGTAATTTTATTCTGGGAGGACTCTGGCACGGAACCTTTGTCGCGGAACCACGTACCGCGACAAAATCCTTGTTCCGCGACCAGGAATTATGTCCTTACCAATTTTCAAACCCCCTTTGTCGCTATGTCTCCTTGTCGCGGAACCATGTTCCGCGACAAAATTTTTGCTTAGCGACAAAACACACCCTAGTTTTCAAAATATCCATTTCTCTTATTTCCCACCCCTTTGTCGCGAAACCTTGTCGCGGAACATGAACCATGTTCCGCGACACAAACTCTATTCCGCGACAAAGTGGCACCTTTTTGCCAAATTTTTATTCTCCATCTCACTCCATTAATTAATTGAACCTTTATATTAATATTTTGAGGTTGAAATCCAATGATCTCAACCCATGATTAATTTGATATAAAGAACTTTGTTCAATTTCCCATTAAAAGATTCTTCTACAAATGATTAAACTCTAATGATCTAAGTATATAATCCGGACTGTAATTAATTAATTAATTATGGAATGAGTGATTATTTAGACATAATGAGTAATTATGGATTCATTTCCATACCTTGCATGAGAAACCAATGTCTCTCATGCAAGATGACCCAAAAATATTTTTCTTTTATTTATTTTGTCTTTTCCGTGTTGTGTGAAACAGTTAATAAGGAATATATCAGATTAATGTTGGCGGGTATTCCCACACGGATAACTAGCTCGTATTTTGTATATTAATTATTAATTGTTATTTTGCATGGTCCGGATATTGGCCGGTGGAAGCCTTGGCGGTTCGTCCATCCGGGATTATAATAGCTGCTCAGCTGACTCCTATCCGGATACAATTTTCTTTTCTTTATCTTAATTTCAAACCCGAATCTCGAACTGTGCCAACACTAGACGACATAGGTCAATGTTGTCTAGTAATTAAGACAGTAAAGGAACATGTAGGTTTTTCTCTGATTCACAGATAGTAAGGGTCTGAATGATAGCGACCACTGTCATTTAAGATTATTCTGCTGTCTAAAATCATCTCACCTTAATGATTAGGGTTAATTGGATCACAGATAACTGCAATCCAATTAACCCTAATTATTTTGCCACCTTTTTAGCCACAATAAATTCTTCTCATCTCCGGCTATTTCATCTTTGTGTTCCAACTTCTGTCTAAACCCACCTTATATTTTGGGTTATTTAATTTTACACTTCCTTATAAATCTATGCATGATAATATTATGTAAATATTGTGGTCATAATTATTTTGGGATCCTTCCCTTGGACATAGAAGTCGTGATTTAAATCAGATGTCTCATAATAAATTTCCAACAAAAATTCCTTTATAAAATCCGGATCTGAGTAAGGGATAAATTCGACAGTTATGACTAATTCATATCCGACTGGGGGTTGATTTTGGGAAATTAGAAGCAGAGTCAGCGATTAGGTCTCACCTAGACTGAAAGGGTCTGTGTTTTATTTGAGAGTCTAGTACCTGTTTAGGGAATGATTTTCACATTGATTATTTTCCAAAATTGCTGTTTGTTGGAAATCTTGTATTAAATATTGCACTGGGTCGGATTCCACTTGGATTCCGATAAGGTGTGACAGATAATACTAGAGGAACAACATTCGGGCCTTGGTTATTTTCTAAGGTAGGGTTGAGTATTCTTTCAACTGCTATCTTCTTCTGCCAAAGCCTATTTTTGAGTCCTGAGTGAGTGCATCCGGAACGAACTAATTTATTAGTTCGTTTCATTAGTTTGTATCTCATAACCACCCGACGAGAAGTGAACACTGCGAGCGGTTCACCGAGAATAGGGAATTCTTGATCCACATCCGGTCATTCTGACTGGGGGCTTTCTTTTACTACCAGGGTCAGACTTTCAAAAACCTCCGAGTGATAGGATTTTAAATGCTTTCTTTACCGCTTTCTTTTAACTGCTTTCGTTAGAGGTCACTCGGTTGTATTGAGAGTTGTGTAACTGCTACTAGGACAGAGAGTTAAGGGATAGTTCAGGGCTTGATTAGAATCTTTGGGGGTGACATGGGGGAATGATAGCAGTACTTGGCATCTCAATAAATGATTTGTCGGGTGTTGCTTGTCCACCACAGATAAATAACATACCTCTGCGCGGGGGCAGTTGTATATCTGTGGCATCTTAGATTTTGTTGTCTTAAGGCATGTAAATCCTTACTGTAAGTACCTGTCTGTTAAAGGGAACATAGTATAGGAAGCATGAGAGTTAGCTAACTGATGGATTATCCCAAACAAAGATCTGTGTATTAAAGTGGAAGTTTAACTGTGTTTCATCTGAATCTTGTCCAATCTTTATTCTTTTCTCCCTGTCCCTTCTGTCTCATTTTAAATCTGCTTTCTTAGATAATTTTAACCGCTTTCTTAGAATAATTCTATTGCCTTCTTAGATTAAATTTAATTCGCTTTGTAGAATAATTTTATCTGCTTTATTTTGATTGCTTTCATAGCTTAGTTTAAATTATGTCAAGTAGTTGTTAGTCATAACACAAACTTGAATCGAGTAACCGAGTGGAAAATCTTAGTAAACGGCGTGGGCCCTGCTTCCATCGCACATCCTCCAGTGAACGATCCGGTACTTACTATAAATTACTGCAATTTTTGACTCCGTGCGCTTTCGGGGGCACAGTTTCTTAACACGAGTAAATAAAAATGTGATTTTTCAGAAAATACTCATGTAGTGGGAATCTGCCGAAAGTTTCATGGTAGGTAATCTCATGACATGAAATCATGAGAAGTATCATGGCACATATGCCGGGGACCCTCAGTGTGACAGGCTGAAGGTCAATCTATCCCGGTTGTACCGTGAGACTTGTCAAAAGTTTCATGGCAGAGAGGACCATATTGCCATTTGAAATTAAAGCCCCTCACATGAGTAATAAAGAGTAACAACCTTAATATATCCCTAAACCCTTTCCACCGATTCATAACTCATTTCATTTAATAAAATCAATCCTGATATATTTTATTGAAAAATACTCGTGTTAATGAAATTTGTCAAAAGTTTCATGGCGCCGTTGATTTAAAGTGTAGACAGTACCCGCATAAAGGATAGACAGGTGCTGTGTTATCCGAATCTGATTAGGAGAATCTGCATAGCTCAGGGAGTTGATTTGAGCGCTTTTGAGGGCGATACAGTGGTGAAAGTGAACCCACCTATTAGTGTGCCAAGACTTCCTTTATGTGAGAGCATCAAGTATTCCCTTCCCCAACTGTCTGTCAGAGGAGATTCAGACGCTCAATCCTCCTTCATATCGGGTGAGCAGGCATCAAGGAAGCGAAAGAGGTATCCGAAGACAAAGAAGGGAACACAAAATACCTGTGCTGATGCAGGACCTTCGAATGTTCGAGAGGAGCCTCCTGCGGACCAAGAACGAACTGAATTTCCAATCCCGCCGCCTACTCAACCTCCACCTCAGATGCCTCCTCAAAGCCAAAATGTATCTCAGTTCCCTGCTGACTCCCAAACGATTGAGATGGTGAGCAGAATGAGTCAGTCTATGCTCGAGGGAATGAAATCCATGACTGATGTAATTTTGGCAAGCCAAGAGGGACAGCAGAAAAGGGCAGAAGAGGAGCGTGAAGAGCGAAGGAGGGAGAGAGAAGAGGAACGCGAGGAACGTAGGAGAGAAAAAGAAGAGAAACGGAGAGAAAAGTTGGAGAAGGAAAGGAGAGATGAGGAATTCAGAATGATGATGCTGGAAAAAGAAGAGAAGAATCGAAAAATGGTGGAATCACTGATCCTTAGTCAGACTCAGCTCCTGCAAACCTTACTTAAGAAGATCCCTGATGAAGCTGGCTCCTCCAAGAAATCAGACGAGAAGAAAGATGGTGATCCCTGACTCCTTTAATTCTGAGCTTAATTGTAAATATCATATAAGAGAATTTCAATTCATCCATGCTAGATAGATTTGATTGCAAAGGAAATCTCTTGTAATTGATATAATTGCTGCTTTCAGATTGGGATTTTGCAGCCCCAACAACAATCTTTGTTTTTATTTGGTTCTTTTATTTCTGAAAAGATGTCTGACAGTCCAAGATGAATAAGTGACTGTCAGGCCAAAAATATGCTGTTGACATACTCAGTATGTCAGCAGTGCCTCTTTACTGCTTTCAATTAAATAACCAGCAAAAGTATGCATAAAATTGCTCTAAATTCACATGTTGAATTTAGGCTTATGATTAAATTTTCAAACTTTTAAATTGGGGTAGTATAATTGAGAACATGCATGACATGAAATCCTGAGATTTTGAGCTATAAAAATTTAATGATGCGATCAGCTTATTGGGTAATAAATCTGCATGTTAGAGATTTCGATTGAATAAATTGTTAGAATTAAGCTTCGATTAAATTTGAGAATATTGCATGACATGAATCAAACCAACCTTGTGAGATTTGAGCCATGAGTCACATTTACTCATTCATTTTTCTTTGATGTGTGAATCAATTTGATTAAAGGAAACTAGAACTTGCAATTGGGACCGATTCAAGACCATGCCATATTCTAAAAATCGAGAATATGATCGGGGCACCTAGAAAACCAAAACTTTGGCCTTCTTTTGAATTCCAAAACCAAAAATATTTTCCCTTTAGGATTAACCACTTTGAGCCTTTAAGCCTATTTTTTCTTTGAAACCCTCTATATTATTCCTAGCCTTATAAAAAGACCAAGAAATTCAAACCCAAGTGTGCAGGAATGAATTCTATCAAAGGCATTAAGTTTATGATCATCAATAAGAACTATAAATCGGTATTCTATAAACCGATTCGTCATAAAAAAAAAAAAAAAAAAAAAAAAAAGTTGAAGTCCATTCAACATCAATAAATTGCAAATGACAAAGCAATTAGACATAGTCTAATGTCATGCAATATGAAAAGAGAAAGGCAAAAGAAAGAAAGAAAAAATTGATGATCATACATTTTAAATAAATATTCCAAGTTAGGATAGAATTAATTCTTGCCACTTCTTAACCCAACAATTTCCCTTTCCTACCTAGTGTTACAACCGTATGCCCCGTTACAACCCTTAAATAAGACCTCGTGATCTCGATTTGAAGAAATGAGCCGGTGGCGAGTTGGTCTGATTGCAAGCTTATGGGATAATTTAATTAAATATGATTTTGAGCGTTCATGATTAAACCCCAATCGAGAGTGAGTGAATCTTCCGATTCTCTTATAGCGAGGCCTTTTCTCATTACATATGTTCATGTCATACCTTAATTCTAATTTTTAATCTTTGCATCTTAAAAACATGATATTCATGAAGGATCGATAATAATGTTTGATTTGTAGGCCTGATACAGTGAGCAAGTATCATTTCATTAAACACTGCAATCAAGGGAATTCAATACTTGTAGTTTTGATTGTCTTATCCCAATTCAAAAAGAATGTGATTTATGAAGCCACGAAAATGAATTGAATATGTAGAGTCCGTGTTCCGAGGAACATTGACTCTGACTGCTCGGGGACGATCAGTATTAAATGTGAGGATGTTGATAATGGCCAAAAATGACCATTATTTTCAATCCATTTCCGTGTCTTAAACGGGCATTTGATCGCATTCCGGTCTTACATTAAGTAAGAAAGCAGTCGAATTGGACTGATTTATGCATAATTGTAAAAATAATAAGCTGGTGTGAAAAAGACATAAATATGTAATTTTATTACATATTTATGTTAGAAAAATCCAAAAACATGAGAAAAAGAAAAGGAAACAAAAAGGTGGGAAAAAGATAGAAAAGCCCACAAAAAGAATACTTTTGGCCCATCTGGCCCAATCCAGCAGGCCCAGGAAGACTGTTGTCGCGGAAGCCCCTTGGCGCGATGCATGATTCCGCGACAAAGGAACACTCCGCGACCAAGTAGCCCAGATGAAGAAGAGACCAGCCAGAGCCCCTTGGCGCGATACCTTTGTCGCGATGTGCTGTTCCGCGACAAAGGTCCATTCCGCGACCAAGGTACATTTTTAGAGACACAAGACCCAGTCGAGAAGCTTTGCCACATGCAGTGTGTTCCGCGACCAAACTTGGTGCTCCGAGACAAAGCTGTGATGTGTGTGATGTCTTGAGACACAATGGGCTCAAATCAAGGCCCATGAGCTTAGGGTTTCCCCTCTATAAATATGAGGTGTTTCCTTTGAGCTAAAGGTTGGAAGAATTTTAGAAAAACTACACCTTCTTGAAGACAAGTTGGGGAGTTCAGTAGTTTAGTGTAGTTTAGGGTAGTTTAGTTAGGTTTTCTTTTGTATTATTTAATTCATGCACTAGTTAGATATAGTTTACTGCACTTTGGCTAGATAGCCAGTTTTTATACCGTGTTTTTGTCCAAAACTTTTGCTTAAAGGTTTGTGGTACTCAAACCATGAGTATGAACAACACCATTTAATAAAATGGGAAAACATTCTCCATTTATGTCCCAAAATCATGAAATGGGTCTCACACCCCATGGATCTTTACTGTTTTCATTTTCCTTGGGTCATTTGACCCCTGTTTTTGCATTTTAATGTCGCTGCTTGGTGACTTTCTCTTGGGATAATGTTGCATGTTTATGGATGATTAAGCTTAGATTAGGGTTTCTTAAGTTTTAAGTTTGCTTTATTTCTATTTTATGCAAGCATGTTCTAGCTAGATTCAAATTCTGTTTTGTTATTTTGAGCTTAGTTTAGCTTTTGAATCTGAAATGGGTGAGATCACACATAATGCATGCCACTGTTCCACTTACTTTTCTGACATATGTACTGAACACACCTTTGTCGCGGAACAACCCTTGTCGCGGAACCACGTTCCGCGACAAAATGATACTTTGGCGACAAAGGTGCCAAAGGACATTTGTTGACCATTATTTTAAAACCCTTGGTCGCGAAACAACCCTTGGCGCGGAACCACGTTCCGCGACAAAATCTTGATTAGCGACCAAGGACCCAAATGCTTGTGATTTTATTCTGGAAGGGCTTTGTCGCGAAGCAACCTTGTCGCGGAACCACGTTCCGCGCCAAACTTCTTGTTCCGCGACAGGAATTATGCCTTGTCCAACTTTCTACCTTTTTGTCGCTATGCCCTTGTCGCGGAACCACGTTCCGCGACAAAAATCTTCTTTACTTAGCGAAAAAACAAACCCCAAACTTTCAAAATCCCATTTCTCTTATTTCCCACCCCTTTGTCGCGAAATCTTTGTCGCGGAGCCATGCTCCGCGACACGAATACTGTATCGCGACAAGGTGGCACCTTTTGCCAAATTCTCATTCTCCATCTCATTCCATTAATTAATTGAACCTTTATATTAATATTTTGAGGTTGAAATCCAATGATCTTAACCCATGATTAATTTGATATAAAGAACTTTGTTCAATTCCCTATTAAAAGATTCTTCTACAAATGATTAAACTCTAATGATCTAAGTATATAATCCGGACTGTAATTGACTAATTAATTATGGAATGAGTGATTATTTAGACATGAAGAGTAACTATGGAATGATTTCCATACCTTGCATGAGAAACCAATGTCTCTCATGCAAGAAGACCCAAAAATATTTTTCTTTTATTTATTTTGTCTTTTCCCGTGTTGTGTGAAACAGCTAATAAGGAATATATCAGATTAATGTTGGCGGGTATTCCCATATGGATAACTAGCTCGTGATCTGTATATTAATTATTAGATGTTATTTTGCATGGTCCGGATAGTGGTCGGTGGACGCCTTGGCGGTTCGTCCATCCGGGATTATAATAGCTGCTCAGCTGACTCCTATCCGGATACAGTTTTATTTTCTTTATCTTAATTTCAAACCCGAATTTTGAGCTGTAATAGTGTCAAATGATGTCGATCAACATTGCTTGAATAGTATTACAGCAAGAAAACATGTAGGTTTTTCTCTCGCCTCACAGATAACAGGAGTCTTGATGATAGCGATCACTGTTGTTAAGATCTTCTGCTGTCTAAACTCATCCCACCTGGAATAGTCAGGACCTGGATAGCAGATGTTTGCAGTCCAGATTATCTTGACTATTCTTGTCATTCCTTTAGCCAAATAGATTCTTCTCATCTCCGGCTATTTCATCTGTGTGTCAACTTCTGTCTAAACCTATCTTATATTTTGGGTTATTTTACTTTACCCTTCTCTATAAAATTATGCATGATATTATTATGTAGATATTGTGGTCGATGTTATTTTGGGATCCTTCCCTTGGACATAGAAGTCTTGATTTAAATCAGATGTTTCATAATAAATTTCCAACAAAAATTCCTTTATAAAATCCGGATCTGAGTAAGGGATAAATTCGACAGTTATGACTAATTCACATCCGACTGGGGGTTGATTTTGGGAAACTAGAAGCAGAGTCAGCGATTAGGTCTCACCTAGACTGAAAGGGTCTGTGTTCTTATTGAGAGTCTAGTACCTGAGAGGGAATGATTTTCAGATCTATTGTTTTCCCAAAATTGCTGCTTGTTGGAAATCTTGTATTAAATGTTGCACTGGGTTAGATTCCACTTGGATTCCGATAAGGTGTAACAGTTAATACTAGAGGAACAACATTCGGGCCTTGGTTATTTTCTAAGGTAGGGTTGAGTATTCTTTCAACTGCTATCTTCTTCTGCCAAAGCCTATTTTTGAGTCCCGAGTGAGTGCATCCGGAACGAACTAATTCTATTAGTTCGTTTCATTAGTTTGTATCTCATAACAACCCGAAGGGAAGTGAGCATTTTAAGCGGTTCACTGAGAATAGGGAATTCTTGATCCACATCCGGTCATCCTGACTGGGGGCTTTCTTTTACTACCAGGGTCAAACTTTCAGAAACCTCCGAGTGATAGGACTTTAATTGCTTTCTTTACTGCTTTCTTTTAACTGCTTCCTGTAGAGGTCACTCGGTTGTATTGAGAGTTGCGTAACTGCTACTAGGACTGAGAGTTAAGGGATAGTTCAGGGCTTAATTAGACTCTTTGGGCGTGACATGGGGGAATGATAACAGTACTTGGCACCTCAATAAATGATTTGTCAGGTGTTGCTTGTCCACCACGGATAATTAACATACCTTAGCAATGCATTGCGAGGGTGGTTATGCGTCTGTGGAATCTTAGAATTTATTTTCTTAAGAGCATGTAAACTCTTACTATAAGTACCTGTCTGTTAAAGGGAACATGGTACAGAGAGCATGAGAATTAGCTAACTGAACGGATTATCCCAAGCTAAGATCTGTGTATTAAAATGGAAGTTTAACTGTGTTTCATCTGAATCTTGTCCAATCTTTATTCTTTTCTTCCTGTCCCTTCTGCCTCATTTAAATCTGCTTTCGTAGAATAATCTTAACCGCTTTCTCAGACTAATTTTATTGCTTCCTTAGATTAAATTTAATTCGCTTTCTAGAATACTTTTATCTGCTTTATTTTAAATGCTTTCTTAATCTGAATTAGATTCTGTCAAGTAGTTGTTAGTCAAATCACACACTTGATTCGAGTAACCGAGTGGAAAATCTTAGTCAATGACGTGGGACCTGCTTCTATCGCACATCCTCCAGTGAACGATCCGGTCTTACTATAAATTACTGTGACCATGAAACTTTAAGTTGACAAGGCCATTGGTTTGAAAGTTAAGAATCAGGATTGATGAACTCACCTGTCTATCCTTTCATGGTGTGGAATCGAGTGGAAAAAACTTTCAAATATGCAACTTTAAATGAACAAAAGAGGTATCCGAAGACAAAGAAGGGAACACAAAATACCTGTGCTGATGCAGGACCTTCGAATGTTCGAGAGGAGCCTCCTGCGGACCAAGAACGAACTGAATTTCCAATCCCGCCGCCTACTCAACCTCCACCTCAGATGCCTCCTCAAAGCCAAAATGTATCTCAGTTCCCTGCTGACTCCCAAACGATTGAGATGGTGAGCAGAATGAGTCAGTCTATGCTCGAGGGAATGAAATCCATGACTGATGTAATTTTGGCAAGCCAAGAGGGACAGCAGAAAAGGGCAGAAGAGGAGCGTGAAGAGCGAAGGAGGGAGAGAGAAGAGGAACGCGAGGAACGTAGGAGAGAAAAAGAAGAGAAACGGAGAGAAAAGTTGGAGAAGGAAAGGAGAGATGAGGAATTCAGAATGATGATGCTGGAAAAAGAAGAGAAGAATCGAAAAATGGTGGAATCACTGATCCTTAGTCAGACTCAGCTCCTGCAAACCTTACTTAAGAAGATCCCTGATGAAGCTGGCTCCTCCAAGAAATCAGACGAGAAGAAAGATGGTGATCCCTGACTCCTTTAATTCTGAGCTTAATTGTAAATATCATATAAGAGAATTTCAATTCATCCATGCTAGATAGAGTTGATTGCAAAGGAAATCTCTTGTAATTGATATAATTACTGCTTTCAGATTGGGATTTTGCAGCCCCAACAACAATCTTTGTTTTTATTTGGTTCTTTTATTTCTGAAAAGATGTCTGACAGTCCAAGATGAATAAGTGACTGTCAGGCCAAAAATATGCTGTTGACATACTCAGTATGTCAGCAGTGCCTCTTTACTGCTTTCAATTAAATAACCAGCAAAAGTATGCATAAAATTGCTCTAAATTCACATGTTGAATTTAGGCTTATGATTAAATTTTCAAACTTTTAAATTGGGGTAATATAATTGAGAACATGCATGACATGAAATCCTGAGATTTTGAGCTATAAAAATTTAATGATGCGATCAGCTTATTGGGTAATAAATCTGCATGTTAGAGATCTTGATTGAATAAATTGTTAGAATTAAGCTTTGATTGAATTTGCGAATATTGTATGACATGAATCAACCATTCCTTGTGAGATTTGAGCCATGAGTCACATTTACTCATTCATTTTTCTTTGATGTGTGAATCAATTTGATTAAAGGAAACTAGAACTTGCAATTGGGACCGATTCAAGACCATGCCATATTCTAAAAATCGAGAATATGATCGGGGCACCTAGAAAACCAAAACTTTGGCCTTCTTTTGAATTCCAAAACCAAAAATATTTTCCCTTTAGGATTAACCACTTTGAGCCTTTAAGCCTAATTTTTCTTTGAAACCCTCTATATTATTCCTAGCCTTATAAAAAGACCAAGAAATTCAAACCCAAGTGTGCAGGAATGAATTCTATCAAAG
>JAOANR010000014.1:92865-103438 GCA_030278955.1 Hygrophila difformis | reverse complement strand
ACTTTATTTCAATTTTTCTTAAATAAAAAAGGGAAAACAAAAAAAGATAAAATAAATAAATAGTGGTCCAACATCCAAACAAAAATATACTCCTTATGTACCAAAAAAAATTATCCACAAATTTGATTAAGTGATAATTGCATATATTGAATTTCCAGGTGAAACCTTGAATGGTATGCAAACATCAATAATGATGTCATCGACATCAAGTGATTCGCTCCTCACTAATTATATACAAGTACAAATAGTATAAGTGATCGATGCACCAGCGTCCAGCTTGGTTTATTTTGATCAGAGGTGTTATGCAAACAAAAAATGAAATTTTTTTTTTAAAAAAATGAAAACTTGGGAGGAGACGAGAATAATACAACTAACAGAAGTACAAGAAAAATATAATACTTCGTATTTCAGATATATCCGTAAAAAGAAGGTACAATTGGGGATGTTTGGGAGTCAGCGGATCCGCTAGCAGATAGCAGATTCGGAGAGAGAATTGTGAGAGAATATGCTCTTCTAATCCGCTATATGCTACCCAATATGCTAACATCCAAACATAATGAATATGTTACATTTGCCCAGCGAAAAAGCAATAATAACCGGATCCTTAATTAATTATGGGTCTTAATATATATCCTATAAATTTAAAATGGAATTAGAAGGTAAATTACATTTCAGACTTTAGAGTTGTTTTTTGTACTAACAGAAATTGATGTTAGGAAACTTTAAAAGGAACAAAAAGATTGTAGGCAAGAGCCTAGATAAATGAAATTGTAATAGAAATCTTTTTTCTTATGAAAGAAATTTGTAATAGAAATTGAAAGAGAGGTTTATTTCAATAGCAATACTATCTTGTTAAAATGAAATTAATTGAAAATGCATGAAAGTTAATATTCAGGGAGTTGAAATGAGATGTAAAGTAAAACACAACCGAGTTTTAATGTAGAAATTTTTTTTCATTTTCCCTTCAAATAATTTGCAATTGAATCCAAATTACAGTTAAGGTAATCTGTCAAAAACCAGAACCGGAAAACGGTCCCAAAAAACCCTATCCCGAAATAGGCACTGCTCGTTCGGCGCCCTTGAACTCCAACCACCGGAAATGTGGCGTTTTCACGGCGGACCTTTCGCCGGTGAACACCCACCGATCTGATTTTATCCTCCGGTCGGATATTCCTTCCCCGCCAATTCCGTACCTCCTGTTCAACTCCTCCCACGCTTCCGCCGGTAATCTCAGGGTGAACCGCTCGAGGTTTTCCACCGGCGGTGACCGGTTCAATGAGTGCCCGGTCGAATGCGACCTAAATTTTCCGAGGCCAAACGGTTTCACCGGCGGTGCAGTCGCATTTGGATCTCCCGGCGGCGGCTGATTATCGTCGACTAATTGAATTACAATTTCTTCATCATTCCCCAAATTGGCCGTTTCCACGGGGATACCGACCTCCGGCGGAACTCTAGCCGGCTTCTCAGCGTCGGGAATCAAAGACGCTCGGCAAACCGGGCACGTTACCCGCGCCTCGAGCCAACAGTCGATGCACGAGGGGTGGAAAGCGTGGTCACACGCGGGGAGCAAACGCAGCGTTTCGTCGTCCTTATTGAAGTCGGTGAGGCAGACGGCGCACTCCAGCGGTTCCTCGCCGATGCGGCGGTGCTTGACGTCGGAGTACTTCAGGATCGGGAACGACTGGATCACGGAAGGATCGAGGCCACGCGAATCGGCGCCGTCCACGGTAATTTGAAACTGCACGGCTGAGGCGTCGGCCATGGCTCGGCGGCGTAGGCCGCTGTGGGCGGCGGCCGCGGCGGAGAAATAGCGGATGTAGATGTACAAGAGGCCCTTGCAGGAGAGGTAGATGGCGAAGGTGAGGGAGAGGATTATGACGATTTGGCCAATAAGGTACCGGAGGTGCGTGAAGTAGAATCCATTGGAGGGCGGCGGCGGGGGTTGAGCTTTGGCGACGGCGGCAAAGAAAGAGAAGAAGAATGACAGGGCTGCAGCAGATTTCATTATTGAGGTTTGTCGGAATTTTTTGGCTTCATGTTTGTGTTACATTAATTTAATTAATTTTATTTGGATAAAATTTAGCGATATTATTGTACAGCATAAATTTATGTACTTACCAAACATCGGAGGAAAAATGGAAATTTTAGTCCTTTTACTTTACAAAATGTCCGAATCCGTCTTTTAGGATTTTTTGACCCTTTATAGTCCGCTTGTTTTACTAATTATTTTCAAATAAGCCACATGCCACTAATCAAATATAATTTGCTGAGGTAGCACCAAAACCCTTAATCTCCTTACACCGTGGCTTGAAGTTGAAAAGCACACACACAATTTGCCGACGTCGATTTCAACACACACAAATTCCATATTGTTGTCTGTCCCTTTGTCACCTTCACTGCCACCGAAGGCTCTGCGTGGGTGTTGGAATCACGGGCTTCACGACCAGCTCCGACCACCCACAGATCTATGCGGGTGTTGAAATCGACGTCGACCGCATCCACCGAGGGCTCATTAGGGTTTGCAAGTGCGATTTGACGAATGACTGAATATGAACCTGAATCTCATTAGGGTTTGCACGGGGAGATGCACGAGGATTTCGACCATGATTTCTTGGGGTAAAATTGGGGGATTCTTCCCCGTGTTCATCTTCATCCCTTGAAGGCTTATAGCACTGATTAATTTGCACTTTTTCGTTGACGTCGAATTGGAGATTCAGTAATTTCTTTCGCCATCATCCATTTTCAGATGAATTAGGTTGCCAAGTGTCAACATCAATGATGCATGTTGAACTTGTAATTGTAATTCCGAAATTTCAATCGATTTTTGTTGTTTGTTGATCGAAACAGCAATTTAAATTTACGGTTGTAATCGACTGGTGATTTTGATGAAATCTATATCAAGTTCACTGAAAACGGTGAAGAATTGGCTTCCCATGAAGAGCATTAGTTTTCCGGCCAAGTTTTTCGTCCGAGAGCTACGGTGCAATTTTCTGAAATCCGAGCACGTATTCGTAATCCTCATATCGAAAGGAATTGATTACACATAAGAACCCAAATTTTCGGTGAAGTTTTGGGACTCGCCGGAAACACTATTCATTGTCTTCTCCGGCGAGCAAATTTTGGGTCCGACGGCCTGTTTCAAATCTGAAAACTTCTTAGAGTCCTTGTGAGCGGAGAATAATCCTATTCACTGCTTCTGTGAATTGAATCGTGATTCAGCAAGTCTCGAACACCTAGAGTTAAGAATTTTTTGTTTTGATAATTATAGGGTTTCATTGTTGAAGGCGATTGTGTGCCAGCTGCAAGCTTGCGTTGCAGGAGATGTTGTTGAACATTTTTGTTACCCGTTGTCCACTGGCTGATAATCTGGACTGGAGGTGTTGTATGTTCCTCCTGTGAATTTTGTTAGTATTTCAAGTGAAGAAGAACAATTGCAAACAAAAGGTTGTCAATGCGTGGGGCCACTAGTTGATTGAAGATTAGGATTAAGAGTTTTTAGGTGCCATGTCACTAAATTGTACTTGATTAGTGGCTTGAGGATTGATTGGGAAATAATTAATAAACGAAACGGACTAAAATGGGTGAAAATTTACTAAAGGACGGATTCAAACTTTTTGTAAAGAAAAATGACTAAATTTTCTATTTTTCCAAACATCGGAAAACTTGATTTAGGCCCGGCCGCTTTGGATCTCATACCTGTTACTGGTAGATTTGACTGGTCAAATTTGAATTGTTTAAATTTCAACTTACTCAAAATTTTTGAATAATTAATTATAATATCCGCATAAAAATTTGAATAACTATAATTATATGAAAAATATGATATTTATAATAAATGCATAAGCTCTTGAATGTTTATTCATTTCTTTCATAATTTATTGTGTTGAAAATTGATTACAGAATTAATAAGTAAATTATTTCATTTATTGCATTTAATAACTAAAATAATATTTTTTCAGTATATTTAAGAATAATATTATATATAAATATAATAAATTTATATGTTTTTTGGTTTATATGGATATCCGGCAAAAGAAGAAAAAAGAACAAAAAAGAAGTTAAAAAATAAGGTTAAGCTAAGTTAAATCAGTCTCTATGTGAAATTGGTATAACACTGCATGATCGAGTATAAGTGTATAACACTGCATGAAATTAGTAAGTAGAGAAAATCGAACTTCATCAGGAGAGAACAATTTGTGGAAAATTCTTCCTCATGTAGTTACTAGTTAGGGATGACAATTTCACCCGCACCCACCCAAAACTCGATTTACCCGACCCGATGAACTAGATAAAAATCCGACAAAATGTGGATTCTTATAGGGTGATGGGTGGATCGGGTGACGGATCGGATCGGAGATGGATTTAGGCTCATCTAACCCACCACTACCCCAATCCATCACCCAACCGACCATCCAAATCATTCATCACCCATTATATTTTATTATATATATACTCACTATGTTTTAGTAAAAAATCTAACATAGTTCTTCCTCATTTTTTTCTTCCGCAATCCCTTCTGCCATTCCAACATTTTCCAATTCCCCCATAATTATGTCACTCATTACTAAGAGGGCCTTATCGACTAATCTTCCTAATGTCAAGACTCCTCAAAATGTTTTATATTTCTCATGTTTGACCCTTTCATTCCCGGTGTTCGATTCTTCCACTTTTTAGGTCTTTTTATTCCGTTTACACTTCACTTTCATGTATCGCATGTCATGTATAATTTTCTAGACTTTATGATGTTCAAACATGAATTGACTTTGAATATAAATTATTGCAATTTTTTGTATATTTTAAATCTATTATGGGTGAATTGGATTTGAGTTTAGTTTTAGATGGATGATGGGTGGATTGGATGATGATATAACACTCATGGATGGAGGTGGATTTACCCTTCTCCGGTCCACCTCCAATCCATGTCATCCCTACTCATGTGCATCCCTCAATTCATCACAAGAAGATCAACAACTTAATTCACTTTCCTTAATTGCACATGCAGATCCTCGATGAATTAGTCTTGGGTTCAATGTGGTCCAGGTATACCCAGTTATTCAAAAAGAAATTAAGTAAAATTAGTTTTATATACTAGAAAAATCTTTACGAGATTATCAATCCGGTCAACTAATAAATATATGTAAGAATTCAACTTCTATAATCTAGATGTTTAATTGAACAATCCAAATGCACCTTAGCTGAATATGTTTAATTGAGATTTTAACATATATTTTTTTAAAACTTTAAATCGTGGGCTTAGAAAATTTATATACCGCTTGTAAAGTTTGACTGATTTTGTATAGACTCAAGTTAAGTAGAACATGGATGACTTTGTACAGTATCCATAAAATCTTTTGAAGTCACTAAATGGTTAAATACCTAAAGAGTTTTTTAAGACTTTTAAAAATATGTACTCTCTCCGTTTGGAAAAAATTGTTATATTTGCATAGTAGTTACTATTCACTGAGTAACTTTGATTCAAATTTTTAACACAATTATACAAGATAAAACATAGTCAAGTGAGATCTTGTTATATTCGTCTAATCGCGTAGTTTTAGAATATTAATTTTTTATAATTTTTATCATTACACAATTTGAGATATTAGGCGTCAAAAATATGCATTGGATAACGTGAAACGCAGGAATGTTAAAATTTTTAAAAAACGGAGGGAGTATTGAATACCTTAAATATTTTAAAATAATTTTAAAATTCATATTGAATACCTAAAACTTTTAAAGACCTTTTAATCTCCAAATTGATAGACACTACACACAAACTTTGAGTGTTCAAAAAGAATCCTATAGATTTTTAATTTTTTTTGGTAAGCCAAATGCCAGAGTATAGACTTTTAATTGAATACACCTCCGTTATTATTAATTGAAATACATATTTATTATTTTAGTTCTCATCAATTGATCACTCCTCATACAAGCTAAGGAAGGCACTAAACACAAAATAATTACATATAAGCCTTGTTTGAATGTATACAGATATTATATAGTAGTAGTATAAATTTCACAAGCACATAATAATATAATGGGGATGTTTGGGAGTCAGCAGATCCGCTAGCAGATAGCAGATTCGGAGAGAGAACTGTGAGACAATATGCTCTTTCAATCCGCTATCCGCTAGCCAATCTACTAACATCCAAACATCCTCAATATCTGATAAATTACATATATTGATCCAAATTCACTTCAAATTATGGTACTTACCAAACAAACATATAAAGCGGTATTAAAGTAAAATAGTAAATAGTATGTTATATTTTTCGGCTTTGGTTAGGGTGCTGAGACCCATGTCTCTTGATGTACTGTGACACATTCAAGCCATTGATGGAATATTGAAATCAATGGCTAAGATTACTACAAAGGGTACTATTGTAATTTCAATAAGATCCAAATAATCTCTATTCATTTTTCTCAATTCTCATTCTCATACTTCTCTCTCCCCCATAATCTAATTTTTCTTTTTGGAATTTCTAAAATTTGATAGAAAATTTAGATTACTTGTATCGAGTAGGTAAATTTTCATATAAAGAACGTCAAAATCCGAGTTCGTTTAAGAAAGTTAGAGTCATTTGAAGTTAATTGCGATTTTAAAAAACGTAGCATTTACATTTCAGCGACGGTGGCTTTGCAATTCAGCGACGGGAGTTTTACGATTCAGCGACATAGAGCATGTATTTCAGCGACATAGCCTATACAACATAATTTTTATGACAAACTTCAAATGACTCTAACTTTTTCAAATGAGCTCGGATTTGGACGTTCTTTATATGAAAATCTATCTACTCAATACAAGGAATTTAAATATCCTACCAAAATTTAGAAAGTCTAACCAGATAAATATCATATTTTTTATAACGAGAATAAGATATCATTTCCTTTGAAAATCTGGTATTTATCAATTTGTAATTTCAAAAATTTGATAGGAAATTTAAATTCCTTGCATCGAGTAGATAGATTTTTATATAAAGAATGTGAAAATCCGAGTTTATTTGAGAAAGTTAGAGCCATTTGAAGTTCATTGCGATTTTCAGAAACACAGCCTTTAGCCCTTTACATTTCAGCGACGGTGGATATGTAATTCAGCGACGGGGGCTTTACAATTCAGCGACGGAGGCTTTACAATTTAGCGATATAGCCTAGGCATTTTAGCGACGTAGCCAATACAACAAAATTTATGTGACAAACTTCAAATGGCTCTAACTTTCTCAAATGACCTCCGATTTGGACGTTCTTTATATGAATATTTATCTACTCAATGCAGGGAATTTAAATATTCTCTCAGATTTTAGAAAGTCTAAACATATAAATATCATATTTTCAAAAAATCGAGCCTAAGATATCTTTTCTTTTAAAAATCTGGTATTTATCTATTTGTAATTTCCAAAATTTTATGGGAAATTTAGATTCATTGCGTCGACTAGGTAAATTTTCATATAAAGAACGTCAAAATACGAGTTCGTTTGAGAAAGTTAGAGCCATTTGAAGTGCATTAATTACGATTTTAAAAAACACAGTCTTTACATTTCAGCGACGGTGGCTATGTAATTCATAGGGGTGGGCAAAAAATGCGAACCGAACTGTTGAACCGCTGATCCGAATCGAATCCGAATCAAATTTTCGGTTAACCGGAGCATTCGGTTCGAATACAAATACCCCAGCACAGGTATTTGCTCGGTTCGGTTCGGTTACGGTTTTTTGAATTTTTTTATCCCGGTTAACCGAACCGAACCATATATTATAATTAAATTTAATTTTAAAATATTTTACTTATATTATTTTCAAAAACCCTTAACCCTAATTCATTTCACCCATTCCCCCGTCTTTCACCCTTCACTTCATTTCCATTCTAGGGCTGCCCGACTTCAGTTCTTCAACCTTCAGTTTCCACAACCACGCCGAGCGCCGACACGACGAGGCAGCGACGGTGCCGAGCACCGTAAACCCCTGACTTCAGTTTCACCGTTCAATTCTTCACCCTAAACCCCGAGCACCGACGCGACGAGGCAGGACGGCGCTGCTCAACCCCTCCAGCTTTCCCCTTGGCGATGCGGCGAGGCACCACATAGCAGCACACGCTCAACCCCTCCGGCCTTCCCCTTGAACATTCCTGTTTTGGTGAGCTCTATTTTCATTTTCTTCAAGTAGTTTGAAATAAATCGGACACTGCAGTGACTTCTCATATCACACACGCTCTATTCACAAGGATTAATTTGAAACTGCATTGCCCTGTTTTGGGCGAGAAGTCATTGATTTATGAAATAAATCTATTTCATTTCCTGTCTGCAAGGATTAATTTGTGAAATAAATCTATGATGTTGTTGATGAGAGAGTTTTTCCGAAAGTTCCATATTGCCTATGTAGATGCAGTTTCAAATCCATTTCACATCCCAGGTAAAAAGATCACTTCCAAGATGTTTAGCGGCCAAGTCAGGTCACTTGTCCAGTCGTTTGGTTCGAGTTCAGGTGCCTAAATGACACATTAAAAAGCCTTCTTCATTTCTCACTTGTAGTCATATTATATCTCCTCCATTTTGGAGAGCTGTAGATTTATACTTGAGACAATTAGTCTGAGTAAGAAACCGCAGTCCTTGATTTTGTTTGCAAAAAAAAAATATTGTGAAATAAACCGCATTGCCCTGTTTAATATTATTCTGGACTAATTGCTAGCATTTGATTTGTGGGTTTGTATATAAGGATGAGGGTTAGCTGCCAATTTTTAAACCTGGTCCTAAGATGCATGCTGGCAATAGAGAAACAGGGAATTATAAATGAACTAAAAGGATATTACTGTTAGTAAAGACAAATGAATAGCTTCTTATGTTCCTGCCCTTTACTTGGTATTAATTTTGTTTTGGTTATGGTTTCAAATCTGTCCATCCGTCAATACTTTAGAAGAAGAAGGAATGTATAACTTTTTCACTTTCATTAACTCAGGTGTTAAATAAAGATTTATAGCAAACATAATATTTTGTTGTTTAATTTTTGTAGTATGGATGGCTAATCTCTTGGAATTGGATGACTAACCATGAAGATGATTTGAGTTGAGGTAAAAGAAATACACTTATGCTATTGTTGGTTGATGATACCATTAATTTTCTTATTTTAGAGTACATAAATAAACAATTTGTCATTGCTGGATATGGTTTATTGATGACTAGACTTCCTCCATATATATCTTCTATTATTGAAATTTATTATTCTGGTAACCTATGTGAGACTATTTTAATCTTGCTGTTTCATCCACAATCCACTCCATATCTTTCCATATGGATTATTTGATCCTGTGTCTGTGTAATTCTGAAGTTTAAATTTTCTGTCCTCAATAATGTTTCAGGCCGTTTTCTTGAAATTTGGAGGTTTAGATAGTGTTGGTAATGGAGATGCTGAACTCGTGCTTAGAAGGTCATTTTGCCAAGTTAAGCCTTAATAATACTCTTATGAGCCCTGGTACTTTTGCTAACTGGGATCCTGTCCAATGTCCATTATGACATTTGAGAAATCTGCTTGTACAGATTCTTTTTTTACAACTTGTCCATTATAGTTTTTGTCTAGTATCTTGCCATTGGTTTATTATAATTATTTTTGGTTGCTGAGATGTGTTTATTTTGTTTAGATGTGTTGTTCATGGTATATCTTTTTGTTGGATTTTGCAGATATTATTGTTTTGGTTGGAGACAAGAATCAAAGAAGATGGTTGTTGTTTTGTTTGGTTTGAGACAATTATTTTATTGGATCTAGGAGATCATGGCTGCTGTTATATTTTGTTTTGGTTGCATATATTTATCAATGGCATTTGACTTTGGATATTATGTTCTAAAATTGTTTTTGAAATTTTAAGATTCGATTCGGTTCGGTTCGGTTTATATTATTTGCAAATAGGATATTATTTTTTCGGTTAACCGTCATTTCGGTTATTCGGAGAGCAAATTTGTCATAGAATGGCTCGGTTCGATTCGGTTCGAGTAACCCGCGAATATTGTGATTTTTCTCGGTTAACCGAAACCTCGGTTAACCGAAGTTGTTCGGTTCAGTTTCGGTTAATGTTTTCGAATATTTGCTCGGTTCGGTTCGGTTAGCAAATATCTGAAAAATCCCGGTTATTCGAACCGTGCCCACCCCTAGTAATTCAGCGACGAAGCCTTTACAATTCAGCGATAGAGACATTACAATTCAGCGACATAGCCTATGCATACGTAGTATATAAAACAAAATTTATATTATAAACTTCAAATGGCTCTAACTTTCTCAAATGAGCTCGGATTTGGACGTTCTTTATATGAAAATTTATCTACTTGATGCAAGGAATCTAAATATCCGATCATATTTTAGAAATTCAAAATAGAAAAATAGCAAATTAAGAAGAATGAAAGACTGACGAGTGAAAGAGATGAATAAAGATAATTTCCCTATTATTATGTCATGAATTGTGTCAAAAGATGGCTAACTTATGCAAATTTTTATATGATCTTTATTTAAGGATAGAAATCACCAAAATTGATTTTGTGAATGATTTTATTACTAAAGATATAATTATTTATGTTTGACAATTCTAACCTTTTTATTT
>JAOANR010000014.1:0-92365 GCA_030278955.1 Hygrophila difformis | reverse complement strand
TATAGCCATTGGATATTTTTGTATGGTTGAGATGATTTGTCTTGATGTACTACCATTCACATTGTTAGTACCATAACCATTCTCATATTTTTCCGTGTAGTATATAGTAGTAGGTAATACTATACACATTATATTGTTATTGGATGAGTACATAATTTTTTTATAGTAGGTAAAATAATACTTCACTCCGTAATACTTCTATATTGTATTTTAAAAAACCAATCTTATTTGCTAAAAGAAAAAATATTACTTAAATTTACCTCACAGAAATTTATTTGATCACAAATATTATTGCTTTTTACGGGAATATTACCTTAAATTTCTCACCTACTACCTTATATGATATGACATCTAGATTTATTTAAGAGTTTGACAACGCTGCCCGTCGAAATTTGTTTAATTCATGACAATGGCTCGAACTCGTCATCCGTCCAATAACCTACTTCCGCCGCTGCCTCCACAATCTATACCTCCACTACCGCCGCCGCCGCCGCCGCCGCCGATGTCCAAACGCCTCATTGTCATCCAACCGCCGCCGCCTCCGATAGTGTTGCTTTTGCTGCCTGAGTTCAATAATGCCGACGAGCACCTCGTCGTAGAGAGCCTCCTCTTGCTGTCCGAAAGCAATGGCAAATTTTACCACGCAGCAGAATCATCGGCTTCTCCATCATCGCCGGAACCTGAACGTCAGATGGCCGGAAATTGCTCTTATAAATGCAATACGTGTGGCAGGGTTTTCCCTACGCATCAAGCCCTCGGCGGCCACAAATCCAGCCACCGTATTAGACCAATCGCCGTCAATACTCTGGCTGCCCCGTCAGCCTCCGACGGAGCAGGTAATCCTTCGAAAGGGCAAGCATTGGGCGGCCACAAGCGGAAGCATCATGGTTGTTGTACTATAATAAGAAAATGCGACGACAATAAAAGGAAGTGCATGAAGTCTTTGGCGGACGACGATGACGATGCGTTTAGGGGCCGCCGCCTGAATTTGGATTTGTCCTTGCGGCCACCAGGAGAGTAGATTATTGGGTGTGAAAAAGAATCAATTTTTTTTTTTTGAATACGTGAAGATTGTATTTTTATTTGAGGTTTTTTTTCTATATTTTTCTTATTGTTAAGTTAAATTGAATGAATTTATTAAATGAAAGGATATGATTTATGAAATTGCATTTAATAGTATATATGAGTTGTCACTTTTTATTACACACTAGTAATTCCCTCCCATGCCATGCACCCCATAAGATATTTTCATTAATAAAAGTAGTACGCCAACCCATACCTTCTTTATTTCCATTAATAAAGAAAAGATTTAATAAAAAATTATAATAAAATTTTAATATTAATAAATAATATAGTCTAAAATTAGTGTCATAAGGGATGAGGACTTGTCCAAGCGTCAAAGTCCATACCTTCCTACCTTAGGATTGGGGGTTCGATTTGCCACCCGTCCCCCTATCCCTCCCCTTTATCCCTTTGTAATTTGTGTGGTATGAACTCCCATTATCTTTTCTCTGGTTTCGACTCCTTAAAAAATAGTGTAATAAAAATTATCATTAAATGTGAAACCAAACATACATTCTATTGTAAATTAAAGTGATACTTATGTATTCATTATTGAAAACATCACAATGAGGTTGAGACATCAAAAATTCAATCGGTATGATGCCACTTTCCATTAAGATTTTTAGTTTTAAAAAAGAAAATTGTAAATATCATGATCAGTTTCATAATAACATTAAAAAAAAAAAAGAATGGATACACATGACTTCCCTATTGGTACCCGTAGAAAATCTCACAACAAAGTGTCTATCAATTAGTGAATTCATTAGCGTGGCAATCAACCAAACCATCTAGGAAAAAAAATTATATTCAAACTTTTTGTTTTGAGAAATCATATACCTAATATAAATAATTTAATATTAAATAATAAAACTAACACAAGGTGAAATTTATTATTTAGGGTTAGTTTATTTAAATTTTTTTGAAATTAAAATCTAAAATTTTCAATCCAACCTATGAATCACAAAGAATTACAGAATATTCGGTTAATTGAAACTTGATTAGTGTAGAATAGAAAATGAATATTGTATGGGATTATTCACTTTTATGAAAAGAACATGTGTTGTCAAGGCACTTTTAGTCAGTCTACCAAAAATAATCAGCTGTCCAAGTTACAATACAATGTAATCAACATTCCATAAAATATTTAACATTACCTGCAATTTTACCTCTTCACGAGATTTTAAGTATTCCGATCAATTGTATTATGAACATTTGACTAAATGAAGAAAAAAAAGAAAAGAAACTAATTATGAACTATCCTGATATGGAAACTCATTGGCCCGAAGCTTCAAGGGAATGAAATGGTATTAAAATTAGTGGACATCAAAAGCATGGGGTGTCGTATCTCTCATTTTGTCTTTGCGGTAGCAAGATAACTATATCGGTTAGTGTAAATTTGGAAGTTATAGTATTTAAACGTCTCAGCAGAATAGTACACTACCAACTTTTCAACTTCATGAATCAATTGTTTTATACAAATCGTTTCGGATACAACAATAAATTGATGATAATATGACAAGCATGCACTTAAATGACATTAAGAAGCAGGGTAAACTAAGAATCAGGGTAATCATTATGGTTTTTGGTGTTTTTATGCAAGACACACAATCAAATTACCAACGGATAATATAGAAGAAGAAATATTGAAACAAATATTTCCGAGAGGTGAGAACCCCAAGTAATTGTAACTTACATCTAGGAATATTAATTAAAGAAAATGTTTGATAGTACTATATATATCCCTTGCATAGCCACTGGAGTAACTTTGAAGTGTTTGTTTCAGCTGGGTGTAGTAAACTAAAATTCAGAAGGAAAAATATAGTATATATATTCAATACGTCATTAAGAGAAAAAAAATACCAAATGGCAAGGTCATGATAGAAAATATCAAAACACCTATTTTATTTTCCTATGAAAGCTAACTCCTAGCAACTCATACTTAGTCATTAAACTCTCTGATATTTAAGAGGCTATCTCCATCTTCTATTAGAATTCTTTAAAATGTTTCTCCGTCCATCAACCCATCTGATATCAAAATGTCAAATTATCTAAAAAAAAGATCAAAATAAAACCAAATAATTAAAGGCATCTTATTATAATGTAGTTTGATGACCACTCCAACACTACCTAACTCATGAACCATCAAAGGACGTATGCATTCAAAGTCAATATAAATGAACATTATTGAACACATGAACAATCACATGATCAACACCATAGTTTTGAAAGAAAACACTAACGATGTGTTTGGTTTAAGGGATTTTAGATTACCAGTGGGAATGTGATTGTTGGGAATGTAAGATTACTGGAAATATGAGATTGTTGAGAATCTTATTTTTTGATGTTTTAAGATTATTGTGTTTGGTTGGATTGGGAATCTCAGGTTTCCAGTTCTAATTAATTTACCATAATGTCCTTGAATTTCAATTGAACGAATTGCGACACAATAGAAATATTTAAGCCTATTTATTTTTTAAAATATTGAAAATTCTTTATATGTACTTTATTGTATGATAATTACTTATTTAATGTCTCTAAATCCTTATTTTTTTATTATATAGGAGAAAAGTACATTCTAAGAAAATATGAAAATATATATTAAAATATGAGAATATATATTAAAAATATGTTTAAATAATTTAAAATTTTTTGACCTTTTAAAATTAAATTTCATATATTTATCATTTTTGAATAAAATATCTAAATTTATAAAATAAAATAAGTATAAAAAGTGAGGGTATAAAAGTCAAATTAGTATAAAAGTTGGTAAAGTGAAGATGATAATCTAAAATTACCTGCCCTCCAGGTGAGAATGTGATTCCCACTTAAAAGATGAAAAAATATATTCACATGAGAATGAGACCACATATCTTACATAAAACTCTTCAGAATGGATCATTGATCATAATACACTATCTAAATAATTATAATACACTAACTAAATAATGAGATAATAGTAATGACATGAAAAATATATTTAATTGAATATTTTAATATATTTAAATTACATTAATTTAAAATTGTATATTTAAATTTAAAGTTATAGTATAAAATCAGTATTTTATAATTTATTTAGAATTCAACAGAAACTTATAATAAAAATTAAATACATTTTATATTAATCATTACATTTCTCAAAATAATGGTATTAGTACTACCTTTAATTATTGAAATAAATAATAATTAAAAAAGATATATTTTTTTTTGAAATTAATGTAAATTAAAGTATTTTGAATGAAATTTTCATCTTGAAATATATATATATATATATATTTTTTACACTTTTCAATTCAAGGGTTTTCATGAGTGTGTAATAATGATATACACCTTTTATTTAATGTAATTTTTTTAATAATTTTTTTTTACATTTGTTTATATAGGAAAGAGATATTAAAAAATAGGATAGGATATGAAAGATTAATTAATGTGAAGGATTTATGTTGGAATTAGTCAAAGAAACAATTAAGATGAAGAGGTGCATCGGATGAAGGGTGTGTGGAAGCCTGGTTATAGCAAGGGTAGGACCGATGAAGCTGCTAGTTGGCTGTCTAGTTTTTGCATCCAGTGGTAGTGTTTGATGTACGGACATACTCTCCGATGTATTAGTCGGAGGTATTGGTCGAGTTGATTGCAGAAGGAATAAAAGCCAAATCGGTTTATCTAAAAAAAAAAAGAAAAAATTAATATAAGAATAAAGTGATGTAAGAGTAGTTTTTTTTTTTTTGGGGGGGGGGGGAATTTTGTAGAATACTCAATTTTAGTATATTATTTTATTTTATTTTATTATAGATGTGTAAAAAATTAAGCTCCAAAAGTTATTGTCCAGTGAATTTGTGTGTAAGTATATTTGATTGTCAAAATGTAATGGAAACAAGTCCCACCTTTCCTTAAACTTTCATATGCATATCTTTATCAAAATAAAGTGTTTCAAATCATATTTATAAGTGAAATACAAATTCTGCATATTCTTATCAAAACAAAGTGTTTCTACAAATTATATGATCGATCCGAGTTTAATTTTCAGTTTGCAACAATAATTTATTAAAAGTCTTTCGTTCTTTTTATACATCTTCAATCCACTAATTATATTTTATGGATGTTCCAAGTCAGCTGTTCTTATTGACGTAAAACCTCGGATGATGAGACATACATGAAGAAATTGAAAAAAATTGTTGGCAGTATTGAGATGGAAGGTCTCTTGTGGGGAGCATGTATGATTTCTTATAGTTATCTTATAATATAAGATAAAAACTATAATTTAATAAATAAATTGTATAAATTTTGGACAGATAAATCATAATAAATAAATTAATCATATTCTATATCCTTTATTTATACACTTTGATGGGCTCATTTCAAATTCCGTTTTGGAAGGGCGAGCAGCTCTTCTTGTTGGAAGAACTTCGATACACATACACACCCATTATAAAAGATTTATGACAATGTAATCACATTACACCAATTATTTTATATTGGTTAGCCTTTTATTTAAAAAATCTTTAGTGCAAAATGACATGTAGGTGGCAGTGCCAACCATATATCATTTAAACAGTATAACCGACCATATATTAGTTAGGCGGCAAGGCTACCTATAGAATAAAATATGTGCACCAAGAACTTGACAAACGAAGACTTAATAAAATAGAACACTTATATAAATATACAATACAATTACAAAATTATTCCTTTAGCTAAGACACTATTATTAACTTCTTCACACCTTTTGCACACCCACCTCTTATCACCAATCACAACAAATGAAGGGGCTCACCTCATATTTACATATTTATAGGGTGAACAAAATCTCTATATGAAAATTATTATTATTGCTAAATCTAGATTATTCTAAGGAATTATATACAAATCTATTTTATTTTTCTAGAATATTTTATTTAATAGCACTTATAATACTTCCTCACTTCTTTTATAAGTGACACGGAGGGCCGGGGGTTTTGTCACTGTTCATTGAGTAATTTTGATTCGAGTTTTTATTATAATTATATATAATATAAAATATAGTCAAATGAAATCTTGTTGGATTCGTCTAATTGCATAAATTTATAATATCAAATTTTCGTAATTTTTGCTTGTATACAATTTGAGTTATTGAGGATTAATTTTCTCAAACAAGTGGTTTTGATAAAATCTCTCAAACAACGCCAGATAGTAGCAAAACAAAATTAAGTAGCACATGATCACAATGAATCAAAGGACAAAGGAGGAATGAATCAACACTTTTACTCCAATCCATGTGCCAAAAAAAAAAAAAAAAAAAAAAGACAAATAGCCATATACTTATAAGATGCCAAAATCACAACATAAAAACTCATCACAAGTGAAGTATGCATCATAGCATGTTTTCCAAGTACAACAAAAGAAATCAATAATTGGTACATACACAAGAATAATCATATCGAGAGCACATATGCACGCCACGCATACAAAAGAAAGAAATATGGGTAACAACAAATGCAATATAATAGAATGCAATATGTAATTAATGCCCTAATTACATTTAGTTAATAATGTTGTGAAGATGAGGAAGTAGTAGAAGTATTAGGAGTGGCAGTTGCTGTGGCAATAGTCCTGGGACTTGGACTGTGGTTAAACCTCAAAGAACTGCTAGGCCCTTTCACCAATGGTATCAATGACTGGACAACATCAGTCATCAATGGTCTGTAATCTGCTTCTGTCTGTACACACATTGCTGCTATTGCTGCCACCTACATGATAAAAGATAGTAGTAGAACTAAGACAGGGTTTTCACTTCATATGAGTCTATGATATACTAGTATGATGTAGCAGCATTGGTCTTTTGAGATCATACTTGAATAAGATCCTTCTTGGAATACTGTCCTTCAAGAGCTGGATCCACTATTTCCACCAATTTTTCCCTGTTTGTTAACTGTGGAAGTGCCTGCACAATTTACAGTGACATTAACATATACAGCAGTTGTTTTGAAAATGAATTATTTGAATATCAATTCGAGATACCAACCCAAGAAACCAAGACATGTTCCCCTGTTGGTCTGCTCATGTCAATAGGTATTCGTGCCGTTAGAAGCTCCAAAAGAATCACGCCGTAGCTGTACACATCAGATTTTGTCGTCAGCTTCCCAGTGGATGCATACCTACAAACAGTTCATATATATTAAGAATGTTAATAGTAACAAATATTGAAAAATTTATACTAATATGCAATGTTAATATTGACAATTACCAATAAATGAATTGAAGAAAGCTAAGGTTTTTAAAGGTAACTCACTCGGGAGCCATGTATCCCGTGGTTCCCACAACCCGTGTGGAGACGAGGCCGTTGAGCTTGTCCGAGCCGACTTTGGCCAGGCCGAAGCTGGAGACCTTGGCTCGGAAATTTTGGTCCAGGAGAATGTTGGTGCATTTGAGGTTACGGTGGATCACTGATGGGATAGTGTGTTCGTGGAGGTACTCCAAGGCTCGTGCACAATCGAGGGCTATGTTCAGCCGGATTCCCCAGCTCAATGGCTTGGACTTGCGCCGGCTTGGTGGGGGATGGAGGTGCCGGTGGATAGACCCATTGGGCATGTACTCGTACACGATGAGCCTGTGGTGTTGGTCTGCACAATAGCCCAAGAGTTCGGCTATGTAAGGTGATCGCAGTCGACTCAATAGATCAACCTGTAGTTTTTAGTTCCGGTAAATGGAATTCCAGTAATTAAATTTCAAGTCAATCTGCTAGACGTAAGCTAACAATTCATGATCGACTGACTTGAAAGTTGGAAGTAAGGAAAGAACCTCAGAGCGAAAGGCACGCTCGCCTTGCCTCCCTTGCCGGTGCAGCTTCTTAATTGCCACCGCGGTGCCTTCCCTCAGCACGCCTCGGTAGACACTTTCTTCTATCAGATTCCCTTGGCTGAAGTGGTTCGTGGCACGTTCCATTTCCTTGAACGTAAATACTTGGACTTGGAATCGAATCCCTGATCTCAATTTAGGCCGCGGCGTGCTTGTGCTTCCAACACTACTTCCATACAAACATCCTCCGCTCACCTCTGTAGCCACAATTTCAAAACAACAAAGAATTCAATACATTGTTCTTTTACTTCCAAATGGCATGTAAATATGTAATAAGATCAGAGTTTTTGAAACAGAGCCAATGACACTGTACAGTTTTGGATTCAATGCTTCATTGGGAACTCTCCTTTGATTTCAAATAAAGCAAGAATCTTGTACAGCAATACATAATAAACCTCCGTATGTACGTCCGTCCGTCCGTCCTTACCCGGGCTGCAAGTACTGATGAGTATGGCTGAATGCGCAACAAACACGCAATTGTTGTCGCTAACAAAATTCTTATTCCTCGTCATTGCATCATCCGTAGACCCATCGCTGCCCCTGCCAAAATGCACGCGGCGAAGCACAAACACCAATAAAATGACAGCAAGAAGCAGGACCAACGCGGCTATTGGCATGAGAATTATAAGCAGGGACGAAGATGGGGCGCCGCCCTGATGGAGGCGGCCATGGACGGCGGTGGCATTGGTGGCGTTCCTCGTCATATCATGCCTGGATTGTCAGAAGAAAAGAGTGATCTTGCAATGGGAAACTTTTTGAATATGACAATATATGCATATGCTGTGTAGAGCTGTAAACGAACCGAACCGAACCGAGCTTCAAGTGTTTGAGCTCTGTTCGTTAAGCTTAACGAACGAACACGAACCGAGCCAAAAATCTTAACGAGCCAATTTTCATGTTTGAGCTCTGTTCGTTTAACCTTACGAACGAGCTAATAACGAACGAACACGAGTCTAGTCGAGCTCAGTTAACGAACCATTTATTTTATTAATAAATTTATTTATTTTAGAATTAAATTAGGTGTGAAAATGTAATGTATATTGTAATATAATTTATGAGAGAAATGTGAAATTAACAAAAATGAAAAATGGAAAGAACAACTAGATAAAATATTTATTTTTTATAATATATATTCCATTAAAAAAGAATTCCGAACTGTTCGCGAACTTAACGAACGAACACACAAACCAAATTATGTGTTTGAGCTCGGTTCGTTTAACTTACTGAACGAGCTGTTAACGAACGAACACGTGTCGAAACGAGCTCAGTTCACGAACTGTTTGTTCTATTTACAGCTCTAAATTGCTGTGCAGATTTGTGAGTATTTATAGTTTGATGGGCTCATTTAATTTGAGGTGTGTAGTGTAGTCTTCTGAAAGGATATATATGGTGATAAGATTACCTTTTTTTTTTTTTTCTGTTTTGTATATGTGTGTGTGTTTGTGTGTCCATCTCGTGAACAAATAGAGTGGCATTCTTACTTGGCAATGTCCTTTTGCTTGGGCTGTAATGAAGGTCTAGTCTTTGTCCTCCCATTGCACACTTTTTGGAGGCTTGCATAGTTGCATACAGTTTGTTTTAACTACATGACTTGAATAATTGCAAACCTCCAGAGGGGTCATGAATTGTGGGGGCAGAAATATTGTCATTGCCTACTATACAACTTTTAGGTGCATTGGCTAGTGGCTACACATATCTTATGTATGATCCTTTTTAATTAGTCTGTATGAATCAATTGATATTTTGAGCAGTGTGCATAATTTCTTAAACAATGTCTTGAATTCTGAACCTATCAGTCTTTTGTGAATGCATGATTTCTGAAATTATTTTGTCAGGTTTTACTTTCTCTAAAAAAAAGAGTCAATCATATTAGTCCTCGAGGACCAATACTTTGTCGACATTATATCATCCTAATAATTATTTTGGCAGTTGTTTACTCTCTCAAAAGTTTATTTATTTTTTCTTTTTTTCTTTTTTCCAAAGAAAGAATCATTAAATAATATCATAAAACTTTTGTACGATTAGTTACAATAAAACGTCTGATTTGCCATGGAATTGAATTCCACCAAATTTGGGATTACATTTACTAATTTAGGGATAATGTTTTAGTATGATTATTAATTTTATGTGTGTTGGGATTGGGGATTTACCCTAGTGGTCAAATCCCTATTCTCTCAAGTCTCAACCATAGGTTGGGAGTTCGATCCCCACCCCGCCTCCTATCCCCTCCCTTTATACCCCTTTATAATTTGTGTGGTTTGTAATTTAAGTCGGTAAAATTGTGGTCGCTACCAAATTTTATTCTGATTAATAAAAATATAAAATTCTTGTAGTGACCCATAATTATTAAGATCTCGATCCTCATTTTAGAATCTTATATTTTACTATCATATTTCTTTAAAACTATAAAATTACTAAAATCTGGATAACAATTTGATCATAATAATAGAATAAACGATAATACCCCCTTAATAGCATAAGATTTTTGAGGATTTTATGATTTGGGATCAAAGTGGCTTTTTACTTTAATTTTAAACTTCAAGAACTTCTAGCTCATTATGTTTGATGTGTAAGAAAATACAATATACAAGTATGTGTAAGTTTTTTATGTTTAGTTGTGATGTTCTTATACGGCATTGTATTAATTACAGTGTAAGATTCATAAATACATAAATTAATGTTCTTACATATTAGCATGCATAATTGATTTCATCAATTGTTGCAATGTCGTAAGATTTTAGAATCTCGATTCGATCATACGATTTTGATATTGCAAAGAGAAAAATGATTTCATATAAGATATTGAGCTTGACTTGAACCCATTTTTATGGAACTGGTGGCGCTAAAAAAAGAGTCGGCAAAACGGAAAAGGACTAAAAAAACAACTGCATAATCAAGGTGATGGAGAAAAACAAAACTAAACTAATAGCGAAAGAAACAAACTCCCGCGATATATGAAGCAACAATCGGCCGGTTAGGACTGCCGCTATTTATATTAGATGTTGTTGTTGTAAAAAGCTCTTCAGATCGAGTCACCGTTTAGTTACATTTTGCTATCAATTTTGATTCAATGGATCAATTTATGTGTTGAACCTTTTGGTCCATCATATATTCGGATTCAAACTTTAATATTTGAATGATATTGATTCAATTCGATATTCGATTTTATATTAAATAATATATAAATTATTTTTTTAAACAATTTAAAATTCAATTTTAACAATATTATGTTTATACTTCCTCTATTTCTTTTAATTGTTATGGACCCACCTATCACACAATCCAATTCACATTTTAAATCATTAATCATTCAAGTTCAGTAAAAGTAAAAATTCTAAAAGTTTGATATTTAAAAACTATACGACGAATCTAACAAGACCCCAATTGGCTATATTATAAATTATATAACTATGATTAAAATTGAAATCAAAGCAGTCAAATGAACAATAGCGACATTTGCGATGTTGCAAAGAATAAAATGACGGACGAAGTATATGATATAGGCTACCACCATCCATGACCTCGAGTGGGGGTCATAACAAAAGACAAAAAATAATAATAATAATAATAATAATAATAATAATAATAATAATAATAATAATAATAAATTGGATAAAATGCCATGTGTAACATCCCGGATTAATTAACACATGATTAATTTAATTAATTGTGGTTAATTAACAAATGATTTACTATATGGATATTCTATAGGTATGATTTTAATGAAGTGAAAGAATAAGTGAGTTCAAACCCACAAGAGAATAAGAACTCAAGTACTCAAGTGTGTGTAATATGGCTCAAGACAAGGGGTGCAACCCGTTAACCCATCTTCCGACCCGACCCATGTCTGACCCGGGTTGACCCATACCCCAACTTATACCCCCAAATCAGCCCCTTAGCCCCATTTGTGTCGTCACAATTCAAGAATTAGGGCAAATCTCGTTTTTGAGGGAGATGGTGAAGAAATGGGGTCTTTGGGAGAAATTGAGCAAGTTCGAGCTCAAGAAAAGTTGGGGGATTGCTTATATATGCTTTGGTAAGTAATTTCCACCATTTACATCTTGTTTTTGAAGAGTTTTTGAAGTGGTTTTTGGTGGGTGTTTGGTTGGTTACGGGTTTGGATGATTTTGGTGGGATTTTTGTAGATCGGAGCAAGTTGAAACTTAAATCCTTGAATATTTAGACTCAAATACATGTTTTAGATATATTCTTGAGCTTAATGGTGTTTGTAACACCCCGGATTTGGTAACCCAGGCCGGGATGTCACCGCCACACCTCCCTAGCAAGACACGGTTTCTCCGAGCTCACTAAAGAGATGCAAGGCTATGGTTTTTCAGAATTTAAAATATTCAAGTAGCCCATTCATAAATAATTTAAAAATACTACATCAGAGTTGCAGCGAGAATATATAAAGTACGCAGCGGAAGTAAAGTGTATGCAGCGGAATTTGAAATATAGGGCCGACATGGCCAAACCACGGGTTAAACAGACCCGTTCATGCAAGTCATGTAAAATAAATAATTAAGTATCCAAAATGATCCCCCAATGAGTGATCATGCTCCGTACTCTGTAACAGAAAAAAAATGAACAACGGTTTTTATCAGTATTATAAAATACTGAGTAAGTCAATCCTTACATAGCAATAAAGGGGTTAGATTTTTAGTAATTAAGATAAATCTTTTTGCCATGCATAAAAACATTTTAAAAAAGAATGCAAAGATAATGCATACTTTAAAGACACATTTAAATTTCATAATTTAAAACTTAAGCATGGGCAATTATTTAAGACATGATTTAAAAACATAATTAATGCCGTAAGTAAGTAAATAAAAATTTGAGCTTTAAAAATTCTCACCGATACGCCATCATCAAAACGATATTTAAATTTAGCCGACAATTCGGCGGCCGCAGCCAATTTCATAAAATCTGAGCTTTTTAATATATTTCCCGTTACGCCATCATCTCAACAATAGATAGCCGGTGATCCGGCGGCCTCAGCCAATTTCATAAGTATCATGTCATTTTAGCCGGTGATCCGGCGGCCGCAGCCTATACGCCATACCCAGTACCACTCCGTCGAGCCTCGAGTAACCCATACGGATACACTCGAGAGGGTAGGCAGTTGGTCTCTTGTGACCAAATACGCCATATCCAGTACCGCTCCGTCGAGCCTCGAGTAACCCATACGGATACACCCGAGAGGATAGGCCCAAAATAATAACAGCCAATATCAATAGTAACAGTTAGCCGGTGATCCGGCGGCCTCAGCCAATTTCATAAGTAACATGTCATTTTAGCCGGTAATCCGGCGGCCGCAGCCGATACGCCATACCCAGTACCACTCCGTCGAGCCTCGAGTAACCCATACGGATACACTCGAGAGGGTAGGCAGTTGGTCTCTTGTGACCAAATATGCCATATCCAGTACCGCTCCGTCGAGCCTCGAGTAACCCATACGGATACACTCGAGAGGATAGGCCAAAAAGTAAGATGCTGTTTTGGTGATCTTTCGCGCGTAATAATCATTGCCGTTTTGGCACAAGATGAACAATTAGGAGGGCACCCTGCAGAGCACTCACCCCCTGATTTTATGTAACCGATATTGTTTCAACTTTAGTGTAACGGGATTTTCAAAAGTATAGATATATCGTAATTCCAACGTCTCGATCGTTGTTTAAAAGATTTCAAAAATCGATCGATGTCACAGTTTACGCCTTTTCAGTTTAAAAATCCATTTCTTAGGCGATTGATCTGAAATTTTCACAGTAGCTCAAAAACATCCCAATGAACAACTTTCATGTTTTGAGTTTTTCGTAAAAACGATGGGAAGCATGTCAAAAATCAAGTTTTCTACTCAAATAGTATGCTGTCAGGATTCAGGTTTGACACATCTCAAAGTTTTGACTTTTTAACATATCAAATGAGCTTCAAAAATTCTGAAATTTTATATGCACATACTAGACATGATTATATGCAACTTTTGTTTAGAACTCAAAGATTGGATCGGACTAGAAATGATAGAAATATGCTCATCAAGTTCGGTTAAGAAAACTGTCAACCTTTGAAAATTCTTTAAAACGCAGAATATGTCCGATTCGATTTGGGGTTTCAAAACTTGATGAAAATGCATGAAATTTTACAGAGGTATTCAAGACTCA
Source organism: Hygrophila difformis (assembly GCA_030278955.1). Taxonomy (NCBI): domain Eukaryota; kingdom Viridiplantae; phylum Streptophyta; class Magnoliopsida; order Lamiales; family Acanthaceae; genus Hygrophila; species Hygrophila difformis. The sequence goes on along the minus strand of JAOANR010000014.1, from coordinate 78,314 downwards.
TAGATCTACAACTTTTGTTTAGATCATGAAGATTGGTTCGTACTAGAAATGATAGAAATAAGTTCATCAAGTTCGGTTTTGAAATCGGTTAATTTTTGAAAGTTCTTAAAAACGCAGAATATGTCCGACTTGATTTGGGGTATCAAAACTTGATGAAAAATTCTGAAATTTTTACACAATATAGCTTAAGATCTTAGGATCAAAATCTTAGTTTTGAGTTTTCAGGTTTGAACGCTTGAAGTAAGAGTTTTGCTCGGATTTCAGAAAATACGTAGATTGGGGTTTTTAGGTTTGATTTTAACGTTTCGTTTAAGATCCAATGTTCCGGATGTCTTTAAAACCACCCATATTGATATGTAAGTTATTAACTTACAGAGAGTGAGTTCCTTGAACGTTCTAAGGTTGATCGATTTGTCCAAAATCGCCACGAACGGATCTACGCAACACGTTCTTCTTCTCCTTTGGCTACGAACGTGTTTTCAAGTAAAGATCCGTAAGTTAGAAGGTTGATTATGATCTTAAAGCAATAAGGAACTTGATTTACACCTTACCAACAATCCAATGCCTGCAAATCCTTGCTCTCCACACTACCTTGGTAGGATTTGATTGCCGGAAAGTTCGCCGGAAGTTCGCCGGAAGGTGTTTGGCTTAGGGAGAGTCTTTGGAGAGTTTGGGAGGAACTTGGGGTGTTTGATGACTGAAAATGGAGTGTTATGGACAACTAATGACGTCCAAAAGATGCCTCCCCCGTGACCAAGCAAGATTCTCGCGTTGGGGTCAAGGAATATGGCAAGAAAGTCGCCAAAACGCGACAATGGCTGCTGTCAGGACGTTGGCGCGGGGTTGGCGCGCGAATCGGCCAAAAGCCGCGCCGGGTGCGCGCCACCCAAAACGCGACAAACGTCGCCGCGTGAATGGCGCGGGGTTGGCGCGCTGTTTGGCTAAACCCCGCGCCGGGTGCGCGCCACTCTCGCCTGGACTTCGGTCCGGGCGGGGTCGTGCGATCCGTCGTGCTTTTCCTCCTCTCTTTCGGACTTCTATCCTCCTACGGTTTCGGGCTTGATTTTTCGGGTCATTCTCGGGTCATGAATTCTTATTTTAAGTTTATCTCATGTTAAAATCTTGAGTCCGTCGGTCTCGGTTTCGTCGGCTTTCAATTCATCGTCTTTTGATTCCCGTGTAATAACTTGTATCATTAAATTTCTTTCGACTTCACGGGTTCTTGGAATTAAAAATTCTTCTCCTTCATGAATTTAATTCCAATTATTTTGACTCAATTCATGGAATGTCTTCGGGCTTCCTTTCCCTCTTTTATTCCATTTTGAATTTAAATCTATCGGCGTTTCATTTCCGAGCAATAATTTATTGTGGTAAATTATTTTCTTCTTCTCGGATATATTTCGACATTGATCGGAATAAATTTTATTCCCTTGAACGTTGATAAAAATCTGGGGTGTTACAGTGTTGATTTTGGAGTTGGTTGTTGATGTTAGGTTTTGGGTTGATTTTGTTCGATTGAAGCTTGGAATCGACGAATCGGAGGCCGATTATTGTTGGAAGACATCAGGCAAGGGATTATATTGCTTAAATTACGTGTTTGGGGGTATTTGGGGGTCGGATTCCGGCGAAATCGCCGGAAAAACCGATTGGAAAATCGGAGAAGACGATGAATAGTAACTGCTACAGTACTGCTACAGTACCTGTACGCGGTAACTCGCGTAGTTACTGCAGTAATTCGCCACAGTAATTACCACGGTAATTTGAACGGTAACTACCACAGTAACTTGCACAGTAATTACCGCAGTAACTCGCTACATTAATTACAAGAGTAAATCGCTACAGTAATTACTACAGTAATTCGCCACAGTAATTACCGCAGTAACTCACTACAGTAGTTACCGCAGTAACTCGCTACAGTAATTCGTCACAGTAATTACCGCAGTAACTCGCTACAGTAATTACAACAGTAACTTGCTACAGTAATCGCTACAGTACTGGGCTGCGTATGTCACGCGTTTTACGCGCGCGGGTGCGCCGTGAGCGCAGGAGGGCCCTGTTTGGCCCCTTTTTGTGCGATTTTGATTCTATAATGATGTTTTCTTTGCACAAAGTATTGTTATGACTTCCCCAAATGTTATTGGTAAAATGTGGGTTAATCAATTGACCCGTGGGGGTTGTTGAATTGCTTAGGGAAACTGTTGAATTATGATATCATTAAGTATATGTGGATTATTGGATTATATCTGTAACACCCCGGTTTTGGTAACCCAGGCCGGGATGCCACCGCCACACCTCCCTAGCAAGACACGGTTTCTCCGAGCTCACTAGAGAGATGCAAGGCTATGGTTTTTCAGAATTTAAAATATTCAGGTAGCCCATTCATAGATAATTTAAAAATACTATATCAGAGTTGCAGCGAGAATATAAAGTACGCAGCGGAAGTAAAGTGTATGCAGCGGATTTTAAAATATAGGGCCGACATGGCCAAACCACGGGTTAAACAGACCCGTTCATGCGAATTACGTAAAATAAATAATTAAGTGCCCAAAATGATCCCCCAATGAGTGATCATGCTCCGTACTCTGTAACAGAAAAAAAATGAACAACGGTTTTCATCAGTATTATAAAATACTGAGTAAGTCAATCCTTTCATAGCAATAAAGGGGTTAGATTTTTAACAATTAAGATAAAACTTTTTGTCATGCATAAAAGCGTTTTATTTTAAAAATGCGATTATAATTGCATACTTAAAAGACACATTTAATTTCATAGTTAAAACTTAAGCATGGGCAATTATTTAAGACATGATTAAAAAACATGATTAATGCCGTAAGTAAGTAAATAAAAATTTGAGCTTTTAAAATTCTCACCGATACGCCACCATCAAAACAATATTTAATTTAGCCGGCAATCCGGCGGCCGCAGCCAATTTCATAAATCTGAGCTTTTTAATATATTTCCCGTTACGCCATCATCTCAACAATATATCATTTAGCCGGTGATCCGGCGGCCGCAGCCAATATCAATAGTAACAGTTAGCCGGTGATCCGGCGGCCGCAGCCAATAGTAACAGTTAGCCGGTGATCCGGCGGCCGCAGCCAATAGTAACAGTTAGCCGGTGATCCGGCGGCCTCAGCCAATTTCATAAGTAACATGTCATTTTAGCCGGTGATCCGGCGGCCGCAGCCGATACGCCATACCCAGTACCACTCCGTCGAGCCTCGAGTAACCCATACGGATACACTCGAGAGGGTAGGCCGTTGGTCTCTTGTGACCAAATACGCCATATCCAGTACCGCTCCGTCGAGCCTCGAGTAACCCATACGGATACACCCGAGAGGATAGGCCCAAAATATAAGATGCCGTTTTGGCGATCTTTCGCGCGTAATATCATTGCCGTTTTGGCACAAATTGCACAATTAGGAGGGCACCCTGCAGAGCACTCACCCCCTGATTTTATGTAACCGATATTGTTTCAATTTTAGTGTAACGGGTTTTTCAAAAATATAGCTTTATCGTATCACAAGATTTCGATCGTTGTTTAAAAATTTCAAAATTTCACAAGTTAAAACCGATCGATGTCACAGTTTACGCCTTTTCAGTTTAAAAATCCATTTCTTAGGCGATTGATCTGAAATTTTCACAGTAGCTCAAAAACATCCCAATGAACAACTTTCATGTTTTGAGTTTTTCGGAAAAATGATAGCAAGCATGTCAAAAATTAAGTTTTCTACAGAAACAAAAAGCTGTCAGGATTCAGGTTTGACACCTTTCAAGGATTTGACTTTTTATCATATCAAATAGACTCCAAAAATTCTGAAATTTCATATGCATATACTAGACATGATTATATGCAACTTTTGTTTAGAACTCAAAGATTGGATCGGACTAGAAATGATAGAAATATGCTCATCAAGTTCGGTTAAGAAAACTGTCAACCTTTGAAAATTCTTTAAAACGCAGAATATGTCCGACTTGATTTGGGGTATCAAAACTTGATGAAAAATTCTGAAATTTTTACACAATATAGCTTAAGATCTTAGGATCAAAATCTTAGTTTTGAGTTTTCAGGTTTGAACGCTCGAAGTAAGAGTTTTGCTCGGATTTCAGAAAATACGTAGATTGGGGTTTTTGGGTTTGATTTCAACGTTTCGTTTAAGATCCAATGTTTCGGATGTCTTTAAACCGCCCATATTGATATGGAAGGTATTAACTTACAGTGAGTGAGTTCTTGAATGTTCTGGGGTTGATCGATTTATCCAAAATCGCCACGGACGGATCTACGCAACACGTTCTTCTTCTCCTTTGGCTACGAACGTGTTTGCAAGTAAAGATCCGTAAGTTAGAAGGTTGATTATGATCTTAAAGCAATAAGGAACTTGATTTACACCTTACCAACAATCCAATGCCTGCAAATCCTTGATCTACACCCTTCCTTGGTAGGATTTGGTTGCCGGTAGTTCGCCGGAAGTTCGCCGGAAAGGTGTTTGGCTTAGGGAGAGTCTTGGGAGAGTTTTGGAGGAACTTGGGGTGTTGATGACTGAAAATGGAGTGTTATGGACAACTAATGACGTCCAAAAGATGCCTCCCCCGTGATCAAGCAAGATTCTCGCGTTGGGGTCAAGGAATATGGCAAGAAAGTCGCCAAAACGCGACAAAGGTTGCTGTCAGGCCTCCCACGCGGGGTTGGCGCGCGAATCGGCCAAAAGCCGCGCCGGGTGCGCGCCACCGAAACGCGACAACGCGGCTGTCGACACGGCGCGGGGTTGGCGCGCTAATCTTGAGAATCCCGCGCCGGGTGCGCGCCACTCTCGCCTGGACTTCGGTCCGGGCGGGGGTCGTGCGATCCGTCGTGCTTTTCCTCCTCTCTTTCGGACTTCTGTCCTCCTACGTTTTCGGGCTCGATTTTTCGGGTCATCCTCGGATCATGAATTCTTATTTTAAGTTTATCTCGACTCAAATGAATTTCATGTTAAAATCTTAAGTCCGTCGGTCTCGGTTTCGTCGGCTTTCAATTCGTCGTCTTTTGATTCCCGTGCAATAACTTGTATCATTAAATTTCTTCAGACTTCACGGGTTCTTGGAATTAAAATTCTTTTCCTTCATGAATTTAATTCCAATTATTTTGACTCAATTCATGGAATGTCTTCGGGCTTCCTTTCCCTCTTTTATTCCATTTTGAATTTGAATTTATCGGCGTTTTATTTCCGAGCAATAATTTATTGTGATAAATTATTTTCTTCTTCTCGGAGATATTTCGACATTGATCGGAATAAATTTTATTCCCTTGGACGTTGATAAAAATCTGGGGTATTACATCCTCCCCCCCTTAAGAATCAACTTCGTCCTCGAAGTTGTGCTTCGGCTTTTCTCGCGCGAAGAGTTATGGTCCTTTTTGTTTACTATTTGCGATATTGTGTTATTGAATTATTGTTCGATTGTTGATTATTGTTTGACTGAACCCAGAATTGAAATTTCCAAGTTGCCTACGTACCCTGTGAAGGGATCAAGTCATTACGTAGTTCAAAACAATTTGAATTTGGTTTTCCTCGGGTGTTACATCCTCCCCCCCTTAAGAATACAGTTATGTCCCCATAACTGTGGTCCGGTCGTTTTGGAAGAGGGTAGGGTAACGTTGCCGCATGTTGGCTTCCAATTCCCAGGTTGCCGTCTCCATTTCGTGGTTGGACCACAAGACCTTGACCATCCTTACAGTTTTATTCCTTGTCACCCTCTCCTTGTGGTCGAGTATTTTCACCGGGGTTTCTTCATAGGTTAAGTCATCATCCAGTTCGATTACGTCCGGTTGGAGTACATGCGATGCGTCGGGCACATACTTCCTTAGTTGGGAGACGTGAAACACGTTGTGGACGCGTGCTAGTTGAGGCGGCAGTGCTAGCCGGTACGCTAGATTCCCCACTCTCTCGAGGATCTCATACGGCCCTATGTATCGTGGGCTCAGTTTCCCTCGCTTGCCAAAGCGCATTACGCCTTTTATCGGTGAGACCTTCAGCATGACCTTGTCACCGACTTGAAATTCCAAGTCCTGCCGTCTCACGTTCGCATAACTCTTTTGCCGGTCCTGAGCGGCTCTCATCTTCCCCTGGATAACCTTAACTTGCTGAGCCATGTCCTCCACCAGTTGTGGTCCTACTGTCATTACTCGATCGTTCTCTTCCCAACTCAATGGGCTCCGGCATCTTCGTCCATATAGTGCCTCGAAGGGCGCCATGCCGATGCTCGCATGGTAACTGTTGTTATAGGAGAACTCGATCAATGGTAAATGGTGCTCCCAACTTCCCTTGAATTCCAACACACAAGCCCTCAACATGTCCTCCAGCGTCTGTATAGTTCGCTCCGTCTGTCCATCCGTCATAGGGTGGAACGCCGTACTCATCTTTATCTGTGACCCCAGAGCTGCTTGCAGCTTGGTCCAAAACTGGGAGACGAATCTGCTATCCCTATCCGAGATGATATCATGCGGCACCCCGTGCCGGCGCACCACATTGTCTACGTACGCTCTTGCTAGTTGGTCCATTGTCCACGTGTCCTTCATCGGGATGAAGATGGCGGCCTTCGTTAACCTATCCACGATCACCCAGATCTTATTCATTCCTTTTGGCGAACGTGGTAACCCTGAAACGAAATCCATAGAGATACTATCCCACTTCCAGCTTGGGATCTCCAATGGTTGCATTAATCCTAAGGGCTTTTGCCGTACTGCCTTGATCTTCTGGCAGGTAAGGCACCTTGCCACGAATTCGGCCACCTCTCTCTTCATGTTTGGCGACCAATAATTTTTCTTCAAGTCCTTGTATAGCTTATCCCCTCCGGGGTGGACCGAGTAGGGGGTGCTATGTCCTTCCTCCATCACCTTCTTCTTCAGATCTACGGATTCCCGCGGTATACACCATCTTCCCTTGAAGCGGATGCTCCCGTCCTCATGAATCTGGAAATCTACTGCCTTTCCTTCGGCAATGCTTCTCCTTATTTCCTTCATCTGTTCGTCACCCGACTAGGCGAGTCGTATCTCTTCGTATACGGTAGGGCTTACTACCATTGCGTTGACGACCTCGGTTACCGTACCGGGATGCACCAGTTCCAGGCTTAATTTCGCCAAATCTCTGTACAACTCGGCCGGTATCACCAGTGAGTTCGTGACGTGCTGTGCCTTTCGACTCAAGGCGTCGGCCACGACGTTGGCCTTGCCCTCGTGATACGCAACCTCTAGGTCGTAATCTTTGATCAGTTCCAACCATCTCCTCTGCCTCAAGTTCAGTTCTCTTTGCGTGAATATGTACTTGAGGCTCTTATGGTCGGTGAACATCCGACACTTCCGCCCATAGAGATAGTGTCTCCAGATTTTCAGGGCAAACACGACCGCGGCCAGTTCCAGGTCGTGCGTCGGGTAGTTTTGCTCGTGCGGTTTCAGTTGTCGTGATGCGTACGCTATGACCTTTTGATCCTGCATCAGTACGCATCCCAGTCCTTCTCTCGAGGCGTCGCTATACACCTCGAAGTCTCCATGCTCTGATGGTAGCGCCAACACCGGCGCCGTGGTAAGTCGTTTCTTCAGCTCCTGGAACGCGGCTTCGCACTCGCCCGTCCAGTCATACTTCACCCCCTTCTTCAGCAGTTGCGTCAATGGGCGGGCGATTTTGGAGAAGTCTGGGACAAATCGCCTGTAGTAGCCCGCCAGTCCGAGAAAACTTCTTATCTCCGTTGGGCTCTTCGGTGGTACCCACTCGGTTACAGCCGAGATCTTTGCCGGGTCCACCGCCACTCCGCTGGCGGATACGATATGCCCAAGGAATGTTACTTCCCTCAGCCAGAAGTCGCATTTGGACAACTTCCCATATAGCTGATTTTCTCGGAGGATCCTCAGCACTTTATGCAAGTGCTCGGAATGTTCCTCCTCGTCCCTTGAGTAGACCAAGATGTCGTCTATGAATACCACTACGCATTTATCTAATAGTCCTCGGAACACGTTGTTCATGAGGTTCATGAACATCGCCGGGGCGTTCGTCAATCCGAAGGACAGTACTGTGAATTCGTAGTGTCCATAGCGAGTCCTGAACGCTGTCTTCGGGATGTCCTTCTCAGCAATTCGCATCTGATGATATCCCGAACGCAAGTCGATCTTGGAGAACACAGTAGCTCCCTTCAGCTGGTCAAACAGATCCTCGATTCTGGGCAACGGGTACTTGTTCTTGATAGTGACTTGATTAAGTCCTCTATAGTCGATACACAGTCTCAGACTCCCATCCTTCTTTTTGACGAACAAGACCGGTGCTCCCCATGGAGACGTACTCGGTCGAATATATCCCTTTTCCAGCAATTCTTCGAGCTGTTCCTTTAGTTCCTTCATCTCCGGCGGTGCCATGCGGTAAGGAGCCTTTGATACCGGTTCCGTTCCCGGGATGAGATCTATGGTGAACTCGAGATCCCTCTCGGGGGGCATGCCAGGAACGTCATCTGGAAACACATCCGGGTACTCTCTCACCACCGGAATGTTGTCTATCTTTACTCCTTCAGACTCGAGGTTGTGAACGTAGCATGCGTATAGCGTGTGGCCCTTACGCATTAGGCTACTTAACTCTAGGACGTTGACTATCTTGTTAGATTTCTTAGGGGGTTGAGAGTAGAAGATGACTCTTTTTCCCCTACTTTTTGACAACGTGATCTTTTGCTTTTGACACTCGATCACGGCCTTATACCGGGTTAGCCAATCCATTCCTAGTATGACGTCAAAGTCTCTGACGTTGAACTCTACCAAGTTTGCGAAAAACTCTACGTTCTTTATCACTATGGGTATTCCATTGTAGCGTTTAGAGCAGGTTATTACTTCTCCAGAGGGCAGTTGGATGCTTAAGCTAATCATCTCGCACTTAGGTAGATCTAGTTCAGTTACGACTCTCGAAGATAAAATCGAACAACTGGCTCCGGAATCAAATAAGACTCTAAGTGGAGTATTTAGGACATGGAAAGTACCTGTCATCACGTCACCATGCGCGGGTATGTCAGCCTGGTTGATCACGTTCAACCTCCCCATCGGCCTCCCTTGATTGGCTGGCTGGTTTTGATTTGGGTTTGCGTTTTGCTGCTGGTTCGGAGGGCGCTGGTTCGGATTTGGAGGAGGCCGATATCCTTGATTGTTGCCATTCCTACCCCCCTGGTTGAACGGCTTGTTAGGTCCAATGACCAAGTCTTCTCTTTTCGTGATGTTCTCGAGTCGGGTTCGACATTCCTCCCTCCGATGGCCAATTCGGCCGCACCGGAAGCACTCGCCCATCTGAGGACATTTCCTCACCAGGTGCGGCCTGCCACACCTTGGGCACGGCGGCACTCGTCCTCCTTGGTTGACATTCCGACCATAGTTGTTTTGAGCATTCCCGTTCGGCCCTCGCCGAAAGTTGTTCCCGCCAATAGTGTTGCTCGCCCGGTTATCCCTGTTCCTTTTGTCTGGGCCTTGCGCCCCTCGGCTAGATTCCCCAGTAGCCTTCCTCTTTAGCTGTTGCACTCGTGCTACTGCTACTGCCCGATCGTAGACAGATTGCAAGTCCGGGTAATAAACTCCAGTAATCACCTCTCGAATCGACAAGTTCAATCCCATTTCGAACTTTTGCGCCTTCTCCCCGTCAGTAGGTACCATCGTGGGCGCAAATCTCACCAATTCCTTAAACCGTGCATAGTATTCTTGAACAGATTTCTCTCCCTGCTTCAGGGATGAGAATTCCTCGTACAGTGCTGCCTTAGTACTCATCGGGTAGAAGCGCTCCCGGAGTAACTCCATGAACTCGTTCCACGAGTAAGGTTCGTCATCCTCTGCCAGCTTCCCTTGGGTAGCCTGCCACCAGTCGTCGGCCTCGCCACCCAGATAGTACGAGGCCACATGGACCTTCTCCCCCTCCGGGCATCTCACCGCCTTTTGCAATTTGTCGAAGGTTCTCAACCATTCTTCCAACTTAGCGGGGTCTTCCTCCCCGACGTAATGAGAAGGTCGGTAGGGGTTTACCGCAGCCAAGTAGTTGATCCTCGCTTCCGGTGGTGGCGCCGCGGCAGCTCCACCCTGGTTAACGTAAGCATTACCCAGTGCGACTAGTAATTCCTCCACATTTTTCAGTCGCCCTTCCGTAGGGTTGGGCATTGGTCCTGCCGGGTTTGGCACCTCCACGTTAGGTGCCTGCTCATTGGGTTGTCCCGGCGTGCCGTGGGTGTTGGGGGTGGCAGGGAATTTCCTTGGTCGTCCTCGAGTCGCCATCTGTTGCAAGAACAAGTGATTTAGATTTTTAAGGAAAATGTGGTTCAAGTCCTCCCCATGAGCATCAACAAGTTCCTTTAGAAATAGATTTTGTGTAGTGAGGTTTTGGATTTGGTCTTCGAGTTGGTTTATGCGGTGGTGGTCCGCCTCTCTTAAGTTTCCCATATGGTGCAGATTTGCCTCCAATTGGGCCATACGATGTTCCATTTGTTGTATGGTTTGTTGGGAATCAAAGTGAGCGTTCATCATTTTGACCATTAAGTTCATCATGTCTTGGTTAGCCATCTAGCGCAAGAAAAGATCTAGGTTACAACATAACGCTTCTAGGTTCTCTAAGGTATAGAAATGCAATATGCACATGTAGTGATGATCCCCCCCCCCCCCCCCCCCCCCCCGAAAAAAAAAAATTTTATGCGTACATTTATTTATCCATGGGTTTTAAAAGTAAATTTATTCCATGGATATATTAAAATAAGGATAAAAGGTTTGAGCCGCTATATTGGGCCGAAAGAAATAAATTATTTGGGCTTTATTTAAAAATACAGGTATTGGACTAAAAATAATTTCTTGGGCTTCTTAAAAAATTTTGGGCTTAAAATTTGGACTTTAACTTCAAAATAATAATTGGGCTCCTTAAAATATATTAATAATTTAGAAATAATAACTTTAAGAATAATAATACTTAAAAATAATAGTTTTTAAAAAAAAAATATTCCGGGCTCTTTAAAATATTAGTTTTAAAATATTCTGGGCTCTGATACCACTCTTGGTATCAGATATTTTCTTTAAAATAAATAGCTTTAAAATAGTCTGGGCTCTGATACCACTCTGTAACACCCCGGTTTTGGTAACCCAGGCCGGGATGCCACCGCCACACCTCCCTAGCAAGACACGGTTTCTCCGAGCTCACTAGAGAGATGCAAGGCTATGGTTTTTCAGAATTTAAAATATTCAGGTAGCCCATTCATAGATAATTTAAAAATACTATATCAGAGTTGCAGCGAGAATATAAAGTACGCAGCGGAAGTAAAGTGTATGCAGCGGATTTTAAAATATAGGGCCGACATGGCCAAACCACGGGTTAAACAGACCCGTTCATGCGAATTACGTAAAATAAATAATTAAGTGCCCAAAATGATCCCCCAATGAGTGATCATGCTCCGTACTCTGTAACAGAAAAAAAATGAACAACGGTTTTCATCAGTATTATAAAATACTGAGTAAGTCAATCCTTTCATAGCAATAAAGGGGTTAGATTTTTAACAATTAAGATAAAACTTTTTGTCATGCATAAAAGCGTTTTATTTTAAAAATGCGATTATAATTGCATACTTAAAAGACACATTTAATTTCATAGTTAAAACTTAAGCATGGGCAATTATTTAAGACATGATTTAAAAACATGATTAATGCCGTAAGTAAGTAAATAAAAATTTGAGCTTTTAAAATTCTCACCGATACGCCACCATCAAAACAATATTTAATTTAGCCGGCAATCCGGCGGCCGCAGCCAATTTCATAAATCTGAGCTTTTAAATATATTTCCCGTTACGCCATCATCTCAACAATATATCATTTAGCCGGTGATCCGGCGGCCGCAGCCAATATCAATAGTAACAGTTAGCCGGTGATCCGGCGGCCGCAGCCAATAGTAACAGTTAGCCGGTGATCCGGCGGCCGCAGCCAATAGTAACAGTTAGCCGGTGATCCGGCGGCCTCAGCCAATTTCATAAGTAACATGTCATTTTAGCCGGTGATCCGGCGGCCGCAGCCGATACGCCATACCCAGTACCACTCCGTCGAGCCTCGAGTAACCCATACGGATACACTCGAGAGGGTAGGCCGTTGGTCTCTTGTGACCAAATACGCCATATCCAGTACCGCTCCGTCGAGCCTCGAGTAACCCATACGGATACACCCGAGAGGATAGGCCCAAAATATAAGATGCCGTTTTGGCGATCTTTCGCGCGTAATATCATTGCCGTTTTGGCACAAATTGCACAATTAGGAGGGCACCCTGCAGAGCACTCACCCCCTGATTTTATGTAACCGATATTGTTTCAACTTTAGTGTAACGGGTTTTTCAAAAATATAGCTTTATCGTATCACAAGATTTCGATCGTTGTTTAAAAATTTCAAAATTTCACAAGTTAAAACCGATCGATGTCACAGTTTACGCCTTTTCAGTTTAAAAATCCATTTCTTAGGCGATTGATCTGAAATTTTCACAGTAGCTCAAAAACATCCCAATGAACAACTTTCATGTTTTGAGTTTTTCGGAAAAATGATAGCAAGCATGTCAAAAATTAAGTTTTCTACAGAAACAAAAAGCTGTCAGGATTCAGGTTTGACACCTTTCAAGGATTTGACTTTTTATCATATCAAATAGACTCCAAAAATTCTGAAATTTCATATGCATATACTAGACATGATTATATGCAACTTTTGTTTAGAACTCAAAGATTGGATCGGACTAGAAATGATAGAAATATGCTCATCAAGTTCAGTTAAGAAAACTGTCAACCTTTGAAAATTCTTTAAAACGCAGAATATGTCCGACTTGATTTGGGGTATCAAAACTTGATGAAAAATTCTGAAATTTTTACACAATATAGCTTAAGATCTTAGGATCAAAATCTTAGTTTTGAGTTTTCAGGTTTGAACGCTCGAAGTAAGAGTTTTGCTCAGATTTCAGAAAATACGTAGATTGGGGTTTTTGGGTTTGATTTCAACGTTTCGTTTAAGATCCAATGTTTCGGATGTCTTTAAACCACCCATATTGATATGGAAGGTATTAACTTACAGTGAGTGAGTTCTTGAATGTTCTGGGGTTGATCGATTTATCCAAAATCGCCACGGACGGATCTACGCAACACGTTCTTCTTCTCCTTTGGCTACGAACGTGTTTGCAAGTAAAGATCCGTAAGTTAGAAGGTTGATTATGATCTTAAAGCAATAAGGAACTTGATTTACACCTTACCAACAATCCAATGCCTGCAAATCCTTGATCTACACCCTTCCTTGGTAGGATTTGGTTGCCGGTAGTTCGCCGGAAGTTCGCCGGAAAGGTGTTTGGCTTAGGGAGAGTCTTGGGAGAGTTTTGGAGGAACTTGGGGTGTTGATGACTGAAAATGGAGTGTTATGGACAACTAATGACGTCCAAAAGATGCCTCCCCCGTGATCAAGCAAGATTCTCGCGTTGGGGTCAAGGAATATGGCAAGAAAGTCGCCAAAACGCGACAAAGGTTGCTGTCAGGCCTCCCACGCGGGGTTGGCGCGCGAATCGGCCAAAAGCCGCGCCGGGTGCGCGCCACCGAAACGCGACAACGCGGCTGTCGACACGGCGCGGGGTTGGCGCGCTAATCTTGAGAATCCCGCGCCGGGTGCGCGCCACTCTCGCCTGGACTTCGGTCCGGGCGGGGTCGTGCGATCCGTCGTGCTTTTCCTCCTCTCTTTCGGACTTCTGTCCTCCTACGTTTTCGGGCTCGATTTTTCGGGTCATCCTCGGATCATGAATTCTTATTTTAAGTTTATCTCGACTCAAATGAATTTCATGTTAAAATCTTAAGTCCGTCGGTCTCGGTTTCGTCGGCTTTCAATTCGTCGTCTTTTGATTCCCGTGCAATAACTTGTATCATTAAATTTCTTCAGACTTCACGGGTTCTTGGAATTAAAATTCTTTTCCTTCATGAATTTAATTCCAATTATTTTTACTCAATTCATGGAATGTCTTCGGGCTTCCTTTCCCTCTTTTATTCCATTTTGAATTTGAATTTATCGGCGTTTTATTTCCGAGCAATAATTTATTGTGATAAATTATTTTCTTCTTCTCGGAGATATTTCGACATTGATCGGAATAAATTTTATTCCCTTGGACGTTGATAAAAATCTGGGGTATTACATCCTCCCCCCCTTAAGAATCAACTTCGTCCTCGAAGTTGTGCTTCGGCTTTTCTCGCGCGAAGAGTTATGGTCCTTTTTGTTTACTATTTGCGATATTGTGTTATTGAATTATTGTTCGATTGTTGATTATTGTTTGACTGAACCCAGAATTGAAATTTCCAAGTTGCCTACGTACCCTGTGAAGGGATCAAGTCATTACGTAGTTCAAAACAATTTGAATTTGGTTTTCCTCGGGTGTTACATCCTCCCCCCCTTAAGAATACAGTTATGTCCCCATAACTGTGGTCCGGTCGTTTTGGAAGAGGGTAGGGTAACGTTGCCGCATGTTGGCTTCCAATTCCCAGGTTGCCGTCTCCATTTCGTGGTTGGACCACAAGACCTTGACCATCCTTACAGTTTTATTCCTTGTCACCCTCTCCTTGTGGTCGAGTATTTTCACCGGGGTTTCTTCATAGGTTAAGTCATCATCCAGTTCGATTACGTCCGGTTGGAGTACATGCGATGCGTCGGGCACATACTTCCTTAGTTGGGAGACGTGAAACACGTTGTGGACGCGTGCTAGTTGAGGCGGCAGTGCTAGCCGGTACGCTAGATTCCCCACTCTCTCGAGGATCTCATACGGCCCTATGTATCGTGGGCTCAGTTTCCCTCGCTTGCCAAAGCGCATTACGCCTTTTATCGGTGAGACCTTCAGCATGACCTTGTCACCGACTTGAAATTCCAAGTCCTGCCGTCTCACGTTCGCATAACTCTTTTGCCGGTCCTGAGCGGCTCTCATCTTCCCCTGGATAACCTTAACTTGCTGAGCCATGTCCTCCACCAGTTGTGGTCCTACTGTCATTACTCGATCGTTCTCTTCCCAACTCAATGGGCTCCGGCATCTTCGTCCATATAGTGCCTCGAAGGGCGCCATGCCGATGCTCGCATGGTAACTGTTGTTATAGGAGAACTCGATCAATGGTAAATGGTGCTCCCAACTTCCCTTGAATTCCAACACACAAGCCCTCAACATGTCCTCCAGCGTCTGTATAGTTCGCTCCGTCTGTCCATCCGTCATAGGGTGGAACGCCGTACTCATCTTTATCTGTGACCCCAGAGCTGCTTGCAGCTTGGTCCAAAACTGGGAGACGAATCTGCTATCCCTATCCGAGATGATATCATGCGGCACCCCGTGCCGGCGCACCACATTGTCTACGTACGCTCTTGCTAGTTGGTCCATTGTCCACGTGTCCTTCATCGGGATGAAGATGGCGGCCTTCGTTAACCTATCCACGATCACCCAGATCTTATTCATTCCTTTTGGCGAACGTGGTAACCCTGAAACGAAATCCATAGAGATACTATCCCACTTCCAGCTTGGGATCTCCAATGGTTGCATTAATCCTAAGGGCTTTTGCCGTACTGCCTTGATCTTCTGGCAGGTAAGGCACCTTGCCACGAATTCGGCCACCTCTCTCTTCATGTTTGGCGACCAATAATTTTTCTTCAAGTCCTTGTATAGCTTATCCCCTCCGGGGTGGACCGAGTAGGGGGTGCTATGTCCTTCCTCCATCACCTTCTTCTTCAGATCTACGGATTCCCGCGGTATACACCATCTTCCCTTGAAGCGGATGCTCCCGTCCTCATGAATCTGGAAATCTACTGCCTTTCCTTCGGCAATGCTTCTCCTTATTTCCTTCATCTGTTCGTCACCCGACTAGGCGAGTCGTATCTCTTCGTATACGGTAGGGCTTACTACCATTGCGTTGACGACCTCGGTTACCGTACCGGGATGCACCAGTTCCAGGCTTAATTTCGCCAAATCTCTGTACAACTCGGCCGGTATCACCAGTGAGTTCGTGACGTGCTGTGCCTTTCGACTCAAGGCGTCGGCCACGACGTTGGCCTTGCCCTCGTGATACGCAACCTCTAGGTCGTAATCTTTGATCAGTTCCAACCATCTCCTCTGCCTCAAGTTCAGTTCTCTTTGCGTGAATATGTACTTGAGGCTCTTATGGTCGGTGAACATCCGACACTTCCGCCCATAGAGATAGTGTCTCCAGATTTTCAGGGCAAACACGACCGCGGCCAGTTCCAGGTCGTGCGTCGGGTAGTTTTGCTCGTGCGGTTTCAGTTGTCGTGATGCGTACGCTATGACCTTTTGATCCTGCATCAGTACGCATCCCAGTCCTTCTCTCGAGGCGTCGCTATACACCTCGAAGTCTCCATGCTCTGATGGTAGCGCCAACACCGGCGCCGTGGTAAGTCGTTTCTTCAGCTCCTGGAACGCGGCTTCGCACTCGCCCGTCCAGTCATACTTCACCCCCTTCTTCAGCAGTTGCGTCAATGGGCGGGCGATTTTGGAGAAGTCTGGGACAAATCGCCTGTAGTAGCCCGCCAGTCCGAGAAAACTTCTTATCTCCGTTGGGCTCTTCGGTGGTACCCACTCGGTTACAGCCGAGATCTTTGCCGGGTCCACCGCCACTCCGCTGGCGGATACGATATGCCCAAGGAATGTTACTTCCCTCAGCCAGAAGTCGCATTTGGACAACTTCCCATATAGCTGATTTTCTCGGAGGATCCTCAGCACTTTATGCAAGTGCTCGGAATGTTCCTCCTCGTCCCTTGAGTAGACCAAGATGTCGTCTATGAATACCACTACGCATTTATCTAATAGTCCTCGGAACACGTTGTTCATGAGGTTCATGAACATCGCCGGGGCGTTCGTCAATCCGAAGGACAGTACTGTGAATTCGTAGTGTCCATAGCGAGTCCTGAACGCTGTCTTCGGGATGTCCTTCTCAGCAATTCGCATCTGATGATATCCCGAACGCAAGTCGATGTTGGAGAACACAGTAGCTCCCTTCAGCTGGTCAAACAGATCCTCGATTCTGGGCAACGGGTA
The DNA here is from genome assembly GCA_030278955.1 of Hygrophila difformis. NCBI lineage: Eukaryota > Viridiplantae > Streptophyta > Magnoliopsida > Lamiales > Acanthaceae > Hygrophila > Hygrophila difformis. The sequence continues at coordinate 61,266 of JAOANR010000014.1, read as the reverse complement.
CTTGTTCTTGATAGTGACTTGATTAAGTCCTCTATAGTCGATACACAGTCTCAGACTCCCATCCTTCTTTTTGACGAACAAGACCGGTGCTCCCCATGGAGACGTACTCGGTCGAATATATCCCTTTTCCAGCAATTCTTCGAGCTGTTCCCATCCTTATATGTTGAGAAGCATGCGAATCTAGTGTGTAGGTGCTTGAATATCACTGTATTGTCATATGCATGTTATTGCATTGTAATTGACGGTTATTAACCCGATGGGTTGTTATGATGTTTATGACTGATCGGGCAGCCTTTACTGGTGTTGTTGAGTCCCGGTGACCCTGCGGGGTGGATTATTGGTTGTTATTCCTGTTGGTCCTTTTGGGATGGTTATTATAATGCATGGTATTGCATTATGAATGAATGGACATATTGGAAATGTCTGATCGGGCAGCCTTTACCGGTGTTGTTGAGTCCCGATGGCCCTGCGGGGTGATTATTAGGCTGTGATGCCTGTGATTTGGCCGCGATGCCTGTGATTTGGCTGTTATGCCTGTGATTGGGCTGTGATGCCTGTGGTCCCTGCGGGTATGGTGTATGTTACCCTGTAACGGGTTGGAGTTGATGATATCCTCACCCTTGGGTTCATACCGCCCGGGTTTAGGTTGCCGGCTAGGCATATTCATTGCATTTGCATATAGGGTAGATAGGTGTATGTTAGGTCATGCATCACGTGCATAAATTGTATGTCTGTGGTTGAAGCACCGGTATGGGACGGTGTGATGATTTATTTATATCAATTGTATGATCGTGGTTGAAGCACCGGTATGGGACGGTGTGATGATTTATTTATATCAATTGTATGATCGTGGTTGAAGCACCGGTATGGGACGGTGTGGTGTTTAACTCCTTTATTTATATTCTGCCGTTATTAATATGTTTATTTATTACCTATTTTTACTATCTTGAGATGTGGTTCTGTTTTCCCTTACTCCCCGGCACGTAGTCTTGCTCAGTACGTTGTACTGACCCCCTTTGCTTTTGTCTGTTTTATAGATCCTGCCGGAGTCACTGGAGCATGACTGGGTTTGGGGTATTGAGAGATCACATAGATAGGACTTTTATGTTTATCTTACATGATTATGTGATACTCTATTGCTTATTATGACTTGGATTTTATGCTAGTTGGGGTCTGTGTGCCTAGAATCTGCTTTCTGTCGGCCGGTGGCCTCATGTGATTTACACTTTGGGCTGGTAGCCCTGTTTGAGATATTGGTTTGTTGTTGAGAGGCTTGCAGTCTGGATGAGCTGCTGGAATGTTTATTTGATTATGATGGTGAGATCTCCTATGTGCTTATGTGTTTTATTTGTTTTAGCTTCCGCATTAAATTGGATTAATCAGATGATCACTTTAGGTTTACTCAGTCTTGTACTAGCTGTTTTAAATTAGCTGGCCACTAGTTTAGGATAGTTTATACAGCGGTAATGCTTGCGAAAATCAGGTTTGAATTTTCGGGGCGTTACACCATGACTCTTATTAATTTGGATGGCCAACCTCAAGTCATGTGAGGATATCCAATCATACAATGTCACTTAGTATTGAATGATTAGGTGATAAATAAATATTAATTTTTCTTAATTATTATTTTAGGAGTTAACTAAAATAGGCCACCAGAAGGAGTCGTTTCCACTTTTGGACCACCATATTTTGATTTAGGGAAATAGGCGATTAGAAGGATTTTGGGCCTGAATTTAAGCCATTGGGCTGGAATTCGGGCCACGATGGGCTAAAAATGGAAATGACTCTTTTTGGTGGTCTATTTTAGTTTTTTGAATTATTTTTTTATTTTATGTAATTAAAATAAATAATATTCATTATGTGACATTATTTATGTCCTACTTTCTTTTTTTTCTTGTTCCAACATTTTTTTTATTTCATTTCCATTTTAAAAATAATTAAATATTAATTCCCAAACATACCCATTTCCGAAAAATTCCTTACATTTAATACTAATTATTCCTACATAAAATAGCATGTCCGGAAATTTTGAGATACTTATAATAAAATATGTTTATTTTTACTTTCTAATTTATTTGAATATGTATTATATATTTTACTTATTTTATAATATATTTGAATTAATATTTATTTTATTTCTTATATTACTCCATCCATCCTATTAATAGTGTTAAAAAAAGGTATCTTAAAAATTTATATAATGTGATTGTAATGAGCTACGATTTTTTTAGGAGCCATTGAAGGCCTGGAACGAGAGGTGGGAGCCCAAGCCACACAATTACAAAGGGGATGGATAGGAGACCGGGTGGAGATTCGAATCCCCAACCTATAGGTTGGATTTGGGGGGACTTACCACTGGAGTAAGTGCTCAATCCCACAATTTTAATTAATTTATTTATTTATGATTTACTGATATGTGATTATAGGGTGGACTGAAATTATTAATTGTAGTAGATAATTTGAAAGTTTAATATATTTATTTATTAATGTGAGGTGATTTGTAGGTTTGACGATTAATATTTAATTATTTTTTAAAATAAAAATGAAATAAAAATATTGAAACAGGGAAAAAAAAGTATGACATAAATAATGACATATAATGAGTATTATTTATTTTAATTACATAAAATAAAAAAATAATTGAAAAAAACTAAAATAAGCCACCAAAAGTAGTTATTTCCACTTTTAGGCCATCGCGGCCCGAATTCCAGCCCAATGGCCTAAATTCAGGCCGAAATCCTTCTAATGGCCTATTTTCCTAAATCAAAATATCGTGGCTCAAAAGTGGAAATTACTCATTCTAGTGGCCTATTTTAGTTATTACCTCTTATTATTTATATAAATTTTTATTATATCATTAATATTAATTTTAATATTTATTAATAAGATTAAGGGTTTATTTATAATTACTTTTTAAAATTTATATACTGTTAAATAAAATTAATTAAGAATCAAGCAAATAATTATTTTTAAACTTTGAAGATTTTTACTTATAAATATGTACTTAGAATTGAGTTGAATTGGGTTGGATTATTGATGGTAGTAGAAATTAAAATTGGTTGTGAATTGTGTAGATGGAGGAGAAAAAAATTAATACTATTGATTAATTGAAAGGTTAGATTAGGTTGGATCATGTATGAAGATAGTCTTAAGATACTACTTAAGTTTGATCTATAAATTATAGTATTATTAAATATTTAAATTTAATAATTAAAATTAATTTTATTAAGTATTAAATTATCTTAGAAAAATTTATTGTTGTAGATACATCGTCGACATCGACGTCGACGTCTACGTAAATATTTTGTGGATGCCTTCAATTACGTTGTCTATATTTAGAAAATTATCATGACTTTTATCCGATGTATTAGGCGGTGTAATGGCCTATAAATATTTGCTCCATTGTATCAATAGACAGTGAAGTGAATCAATAACAATCAGCTATCTCTCATAATTCCTCATCTCTCATCTCAATCTAAAAGTCATAATTACTCTTAACATCATTATTACTCCTATCACCCTACGTCTCACTTGTTTGCCTTATCACAAACCTACACACTATATAAATATATAATCACAGCCCTTTGTAACAAAATATATAACACGTTATCAGCACGAGGAGTCTCTACCGGAGTTCTGTCTTAGGTATAATTTTCTATCGTTACTTTTCAATATAATTATGGCTAATCTTTCAAAGCAGGAATTTCTCTCGTTATGGGTTTCTGGAGATAATTATATGTCCTGGGTACGGGACGTAAAAATGCACCTGGCATCTATGGGGTTGGACGATACTATCGCTCTGTAACGCCCCGAAAATTCAAACCTGATTTTCGCAAGCATTACCGCTGTACTAACTATCCTAAACTAGTGGCCAGCTAATTTAAAACAGCTAGTACAACACTGGGTAAACCTAAAGTGATCATCTGATTAATCCGGTTTAATGCGGAAGCTAAAACAAATAAAATATATAAGCACATAGGAGGACTCACCATCATAATCAAATAAACACTCCAGCTGCTCATCCAGACTGCAAGCCTCTCAACAGCATACCAATATCTCAAACAGGGCTACCAGCCCAAAGCGTAAATCACATAAGGCCACCGGCCGACAGAAAGCAGATTCTAGGCACACAGGCCTCAACTAGCATAAAATCCAAGTCATGATAAACAATAGAGTATCACATAATCACGTAAGATAAACATAAAAAGTCCTATCTATGTGATCTCTCAATACCCCAAACCCAAATCATGCTCCAGCGCCTCCAGCAGGATCTATAAAACAGACAAAAGCAAAGGGGGTCAGTACAACGTACTGAGCAAGGCTACGTGCCGGGGAGTAAGGGAAAACAGAACCACATCTCAAGATAGTAAATATAGGTGATAAATAAACATATTAATAACGGCCGAATATAAATAAAGCAGTTAAACACCACACCGTCCCATACCGGTGCTTCAACCACGATCATACAATTGACATAAATAAATCATCACACCGTCCCATACCGGTGCTTCAACCACAGACATACAATTTATGCACGTGATGCATGGCCTAACATACACCTATCTACCCTATATGCAAATGCAAATGAATATGCCTAGCCGGCAACCTAAACCCGGGCGGTATGAACCCACGGGTGAGGATATCATCAACTCCAACCCGTTACAGGGTAACATACACCATCCCCGCAGGGACCACATGCATTACAGCCCAATCACAGGCATAACAGCCAAATCACAGGCATCGCAGCCAAATCACAGGCATCACAGCCAAATCACAGGCATCACAGCCTAATAATCACCCCGCAGGGCCATCGGGACTCAACAACACCGGTAAAGGCTGCCCGATCAGACATTTCCAATATGTCCATCCATCCATAATGCAATACCATGCATTATAATAACCAGCCCAAAAGGGCCAACATGAATAACAACCAATAATCCACCCCGCAGGGTCATCGGGACTCAACAACACCGGTAAAGGCTGCCCGATCGGACATTTCCAATATGTCCATCCATTCATAATGCAATACCATGCATTATAATAACCAGCCCAAAAGGGCCAACAGGAATAACAACCAATAATCCACCCCGCAGGGTCATCGGGACTCAACAACACCGGTAAAGGCTGCCCGATCGGACATTTCCAATATGTCCATCCATTCATAATGCAATACCATGCATTATAATAACCAGCCCAAAAGGGCCAACAGGAATAACAACCAATAATCCACCCCGCAGGGTCATCGGGACTCAACAACACCTGTGAAGGTTGCCCGATCTATCATAAATATCATAACAACCCATCGGGTTAATAACCGTCAATTCCAATGCAATAACATGCATATGACAATACAGTGATATTCAAGCACCTAGACACTAGGTTCGCATGCTTCTCAACATATAGGGAATTCAATACATAGCCCCCTAGGCTAAGCATTAATGATATAATAATTCAACAGTTTCCCTAAGTAATTCAACAACCCCCACGGGCCAATTGATTAACCCACGGTTTACCAATAACATTTGGGGAAGTCATAACAATAATTGGTACAAAGAAAACATCATTATATGATCAGAATCGCACAAAGAAGGGCCAAACAGGGCATTTCTGCGCTCACTGCGCACCTGCGCGCGTAAAACGCGTGACATACGCAGCCCAGTACTGTAGCGATTACTGTAGCAATTACTGTAGCGATTACTGTAGCGAGTTACTGCGGTAACTACTGTAGCGAGTTACTGCGGTAACTACTGTACAAGTTACTGTGGTGGTTACTGTTCAAATTACCGTGGTAATTACTGTTCAAATTACCGTGGTAATTACTGTGGCGAATTACTGCGGTAACTACGCGAGTTACCGCGGTAACTACTGTACAGTTACTGTAGCAGTACTGTAGCAGTTACTGTTCATCGTCTTCTCCGATTTTCCAATCGGTTTTCCGGCAATTTCGCCGGAATCCGACCCCCAAATACCCCCCAAACACGTAATTTAAGCAATATAATCCCTTGCCTGATGTCTTTCAACAAAAATCGGCCTCCGATTCGTCGATTACAAGCTTCAATTCAAGCCGATCTACAAAAAAATCCAACCAATATCATCCAAAAACCTTCATTCCCGTCACCACCAACAACAACCATCAAACCCACTTCAAAACTCATCAAAAACAAGTTGTAAGGTGTGGAAATCACTTACCAAGACATATACAAGCAATCCCCTAGCTAGATTTGAGCTCAAACTTGCTCAATCTCTCACAAGAACTCCATTTCTTCTCTTGTCTCCTCAAAAACGGGAATAAGCCCTAGTCTCCATTGTGAAATCTGAAAAATGGACTAAGGGGGCTGATTTGGGGATTATAAGGGATGTGGGTCAACCCGGTTTGGAGGATGGGTCGGGTCGGAAGGTGGGTTAATGGGTTACACCACTTGTATTGACCACATTGCACACATTTGAGCACTTGAGCTCTTATTTTTTTTTGGTGGGTTTGAACCCACTTATTCATCCATTTTGTTAAAATCATACCTACAAAATATCCATATAGTAAATTCTTTATTAATAACCACAATTAATTAAATTAATTATGCGTTAATTAATCGGGATGTTACAATCTCTCCCCCTTAGGATCATTTCGTCCCCGAAATGCATAATCGGTCACGTGAATAATCAATGGGAAAAATGTTACTTCATTATGAGAAGTAAAAATTAAAGTCTGGCTACTTCAGTTTCATATGCTCCTCAGTTTCTCCAAGTAGCATATTCAGCTCCGTGTCTAGACCACAACACCCTAACCATCAACATGGTTTTATTCATCAGAACCTCATCATTTGTATCAATCACCCGATCTGGAACTCTTCGAACTTAAGACTAGCATCCAATTCAACTTTATCAAGCTGAATGATCTTATCTGGATCAGACAGAAACTTCCTAAGTTGGGAAGTATGGTATGGAATACATCATGGGCTCGACCCACTTCTGCTGGCAAAGCCAACATATACGTCACTTTCCCAACCATCTCAACAATCTCATAGGATCCAATATATCTCGGAATCAGCTTGGCTTCTTACCAAATCGGCGTACCCCTTTCAGAGGCGATATCCGCAAAAATATGCTATCACCAACCTCAAACTCCACATCTCGACGAGCTAAATCAGCATAGCTCCACTGTCTGTCCTGAACCTCTTTCATTCGATCCCTGATGATCTTCACCAACTCGATTGTCTGCTCAATCATCTCAAGACCCACATTCACCTTATCTGTTGGATCATTCCAACATAATGGACTCCTACACTTTCTCCCATACAATGCATCGGAGGGAGCCACTAGATTTTCAAAAGATGAACTACCGCTTCCGTCTCCAAATCATGTGTCGGGTAGTTCTATTGATCACCTTCTCATTCTGCATCAACACACCACCCAAACCTTTAAGTGAGGTGTTGGTCAAAACTTCGTACTCACCTGACTCATAAGGTAGAGTCAATAAAAATGCCTTTGTCATTACATTCTTCAAATGTTCGAACGCCTGCTTACAATCATCATCCCACTGGAATTTATCATCGTTACAGAACAATCTCATCCGAGGTCTAGCAATGCTAGAAAATCCTTCAATAAACCTACTGTAGTAACCAACAAGATCCAAGAAACTTCGGATCTTCCCCACATTCTTCGGGACTTGCCATTTAAATACAGCTTTTACCTTAGCAGGATCAACAGACATACCATTACCGGAAATAATGTGCCCCCGAAAAGACACACTCTCCAACCAAAATTCACATTTGGAGAGTTTAGCATACAGCTTATGCTCTCATAATGTATTCAAAACTGTTCTCAAGTGACCCGCGTGTGCCTCACGCGTCGGCGAATAAACCATAATATCATCTATGAACACAACCACGCACACGGCCAGCAGGGGATGTAATGCCCTATACATGAGATCCATGAAGATCGTTAGTGCGTTAGTCAAACCAAAAGACATGACCGGGAATTCAAATGTCCTCAACAAGTCCTGAACGCTATCTTAGGCCTATCAGCCTCCGCCACCCTTATCTGGTGGTAGCCCAATCTCAAATCAATCTTACTGAATACACTGGCCCCTCTCAACTAATCAAACAGATTCTCAATCCAAGGTAAATGATACTTGTTTTTCCCGTGATTTGGTTCAAACCTCTGGAATCGATGAGCATCCTCATCGATCCCTCTTCTTATTAATAAACAAAACAGGAGTTCCCCAATGCGAGCTATTCGGCTAGATATACCCCTTACTAGTAAGCTCAATCACTGATCCCTCAACTCCTTCAATTCAGAAGAAGCCATACGATAAGAAGCCCAAGAAATAGGAGCTGCATCAGACATCAGCTCAATAGTAAAATCAATCTCCCGAACAGGTGGGAGACCAGGAATTTCACCGGGATAGACATCCCCGAACTCAGATACAACAGGGACATTCGAAGAAGCAGAAAATTCTGTTCGAAGATCCCTCATTTGCCACAGAGAAAGAGAACAACCCCTGCGCATCAGGTCACACAACAAAGCAACAGAAACCACACCAATAACAGGTGGAATCAACGGATGTCGATAAGAAACACAGTTACCCAAAGAATCCAAAAAGGATATTCGTGGAACACCACAATCAATCACAACACGATGGCAAACAGCCAATCCATGCCCAATAGTACGTCAAAACCAGCCGGGCTAAAGACCACCAGGTCAGCCCTGAATTCACGACTCTCGATGCTCAACACAGCATCTTGCATCAAATGATCACTTCGAATATTATCACCCGAAGGTAAAGAAACAAGCATCTGGTAGGGCGCCAACGGTCCTACTCCATGCTCTCGCACAAATCTTAAAGCCACTAAAGAACACGAGGCTTCTGAATTGCACAGTACTAAGGCAGAAGGATTCGCAGCAGTAGTAGCATTTACTCCATGCTTACGAATGAAATTTAGAGTCTCAAATGAACATAAGACTCCAGAATCAAACACAATAACAGCAACACAAAATGCGACATAAATAATTCCCACATCAGGGAAACGGGTTTATCTCTCAACCAGAGAGTCAAGAAGAAACACATATGATACATGAATGACACACATGCCAAAACGTTATCCAATCAACGTAACTTTTCTATCACATAAAGACAACATACTAGGAAGTCCCCTATTTCGGACTCGCCCTAGTGATATCGGCCCCCTTCACGTTACCGATCTTTCCATGCAGAACAGTCACCTTGCCTCGTCTTACTCGACAAGCATTCAACGCCAGTGTCAATTCAATGCCACTTCACATTATTATTCTTTCTAACCAAATCCGACTATACCCTCACTGGCATAGCCTCGAAATGGTTTCCACCATCCTTCGGATGCAGGCGGACTGCAAATATCTATATCACCCCCAGTGGGTTATCGCAGTAGGGAGATTTTCTCAGTACCCTATTTCACTCTTGAGGGTACGTCAAACCCATCTAAACACCATTCAGCACATTGATCCAGCTTGGATCGCTATTCGAATAGCCCAGGCTTCCATGAGGCCTTTCCAAACTACTCATCCAACTTAGATTACAACATCAACAAACAATGTTAGCAGAAATCACCAATCATATACAAAGCAGTATATATAAACGACAAAATTAAATAACCGATCAAAAGTCATTCATAGTCCTCAATGACTGTGAGATAACAAGGATCCTGACTGGAGTACCATGGTTTCCTCACAGTTCCCCAACTGTGAATTAACCTAGTGTCCGTAGAAATAATCAGATATAGTAAAAATGCAATTCTATGCTATATGTACCCCACACACAGCTCACCACCTATGTCTACACAAGTTTTAATAAGATAAAAGAGCACACAGGCTCTGATACCACTCTGTAACGCCCCGAAAATTCAAACCTGATTTTCGCAAGCATTACCGCTGTACTAACTATCCTAAACTAGTGGCCAGCTAATTTAAAACAGCTAGTACAACACTGGGTAAACCTAAAGTGATCATCTGATTAATCCGGTTTAATGCGGAAGCTAAAACAAATAAAATATATAAGCACATAGGAGGACTCACCATCATAATCAAATAAACACTCCAGCTGCTCATCCAGACTGCAAGCCTCTCAACAGCATACCAATATCTCAAACAGGGCTACCAGCCCAAAGCGTAAATCACATAAGGCCACCGGCCGACAGAAAGCAGATTCTAGGCACACAGGCCTCAACTAGCATAAAATCCAAGTCATGATAAACAATAGAGTATCACATAATCACGTAAGATAAACATAAAAAGTCCTATCTATGTGATCTCTCAATACCCCAAACCCAAATCATGCTCCAGCGCCTCCAGCAGGATCTATAAAACAGACAAAAGCAAAGGGGGTCAGTACAACGTACTGAGCAAGGCTACGTGCCGGGGAGTAAGGGAAAACAGAACCACATCTCAAGATAGTAAATATAGGTGATAAATAAACATATTAATAACGGCCGAATATAAATAAAGCAGTTAAACACCACACCGTCCCATACCGGTGCTTCAACCACGATCATACAATTGACATAAATAAATCATCACACCGTCCCATACCGGTGCTTCAACCACAGACATACAATTTATGCACGTGATGCATGGCCTAACATACACCTATCTACCCTATATGCAAATGCAAATGAATATGCCTAGCCGGCAACCTAAACCCGGGCGGTATGAACCCACGGGTGAGGATATCATCAACTCCAACCCGTTACAGGGTAACATACACCATCCCCGCAGGGACCACATGCATTACAGCCCAATCACAGGCATAACAGCCAAATCACAGGCATCGCAGCCAAATCACAGGCATCACAGCCAAATCACAGGCATCACAGCCTAATAATCACCCCGCAGGGCCATCGGGACTCAACAACACCGGTAAAGGCTGCCCGATCAGACATTTCCAATATGTCCATCCATCCATAATGCAATACCATGCATTATAATAACCAGCCCAAAAGGGCCAACATGAATAACAACCAATAATCCACCCCGCAGGGTCATCGGGACTCAACAACACCGGTAAAGGCTGCCCGATCGGACATTTCCAATATGTCCATCCATTCATAATGCAATACCATGCATTATAATAACCAGCCCAAAAGGGCCAACAGGAATAACAACCAATAATCCACCCCGCAGGGTCATCGGGACTCAACAACACCGGTAAAGGCTGCCCGATCGGACATTTCCAATATGTCCATCCATTCATAATGCAATACCATGCATTATAATAACCAGCCCAAAAGGGCCAACAGGAATAACAACCAATAATCCACCCCGCAGGGTCATCGGGACTCAACAACACCTGTGAAGGTTGCCCGATCTATCATAAATATCATAACAACCCATCGGGTTAATAACCGTCAATTCCAATGCAATAACATGCATATGACAATACAGTGATATTCAAGCACCTAGACACTAGGTTCGCATGCTTCTCAACATATAGGGAATTCAATACATAGCCCCCTAGGCTAAGCATTAATGATATAATAATTCAACAGTTTCCCTAAGCAATTCAACAACCCCCACGGGCCAATTGATTAACCCACGGTTTACCAATAACATTTGGGGAAGTCATAACAATAATTGGTACAAAGAAAACATCATTATATGATCAGAATCGCACAAAGAAGGGCCAAACAGGGCATTTCTGCGCTCACTGCGCACCCGCGCGCGTAAAACGCGTGACATACGCAGCCCAGTACTGTAGCGATTACTGTAGCAATTACTGTAGCGATTACTGTAGCGAGTTACTGCGGTAACTACTGTAGCGAGTTACTGCGGTAACTACTGTACAAGTTACTGTGGTGGTTACTGTTCAAATTACCGTGGTAATTACTGTTCAAATTACCGTGGTAATTACTGTTCAAATTACCGTGGTAATTACTGTGGCGAATTACTGCGGTAACTACGCGAGTTACCGCGGTAACTACTGTACAGTTACTGTAGCAGTACTGTAGCAGTTACTGTAGCAGTTACTGTTCATCGTCTTCTCCGATTTTCCAATCGGTTTTCCGGCAATTTCGCCGGAATCCGACCCCCAAATACCCCCCAAACACGTAATTTAAGCAATATAATCCCTTGCCTGATGTCTTTCAACAAAAATCGGCCTCCGATTCGTCGATTACAAGCTTCAATTCAAGCCGATCTACAAAAAAATCCAACCAATATCATCCAAAAACCTTCATTCCCGTCACCACCAACAACAACCATCAAACCCACTTCAAAACTCATCAAAAACAAGTTGTAAGGTGTGGAAATCACTTACCAAGACATATACAAGCAATCCCCTAGCTAGATTTGAGCTCAAACTTGCTCAATCTCTCACAAGAACTCCATTTCTTCTCTTGTCTCCTCAAAAACGGGAATAAGCCCTAGTCTCCATTGTGAAATCTGAAAAATGGACTAAGGGGGCTGATTTGGGGATTATAAGGGATGTGGGTCAACCCGGTTTGGAGGATGGGTCGGGTCGGAAGGTGGGTTAATGGGTTACACCACTTGTATTGACCACATTGCACACATTTGAGCACTTGAGCTCTTATTTTTTTTTGGTGGGTTTGAACCCACTTATTCATCCATTTTGTTAAAATCATACCTACAAAATATCCATATAGTAAATTCTTTATTAATAACCACAATTAATTAAATTAATTATGCGTTAATTAATCGGGATGTTACAATCTCTCCCCCTTAGGATCATTTCGTCCCCGAAATGCATAATCGGTCACGTGAATAATCAATGGGAAAAATGTTACTTCATTATGAGAAGTAAAAATTAAAGTCTGGCTACTTCAGTTTCATATGCTCCTCAGTTTCTCCAAGTAGCATATTCAGCTCCGTGTCTAGACCACAACACCCTAACCATCAACATGGTTTTATTCATCGGAACCTCATCATTTGTATCAATCACCCGATCTGGAACTCTTCGAACTTAAGACTAGCATCCAATTCAACTTTATCAAGCTGAATGATCTTATCTGGATCAGACAGAAACTTCCTAAGTTGGGAAGTATGGTATGGAATACATCATGGGCTCGACCCACTTCTGCTGGCAAAGCCAACATATACGTCACTTTCCCAACCATCTCAACAATCTCATAGGATCCAATATATCTCGGAATCAGCTTGGCTTCTTACCAAATCGGCGTACCCCTTTCAGAGGCGATATCCGCAAAAATATGCTATCACCAACCTCAAACTCCACATCTCGACGAGCTAAATCAGCATAGCTCCACTGTCTGTCCTGAACCTCTTTCATTCGATCCCTGATGATCTTCACCAACTCGATTGTCTGCTCAATCATCTCAAGACCCACATTCACCTTATCTGTTGGATCATTCCAACATAATGGACTCCTACACTTTCTCCCATACAATGCATCGGAGGGAGCCACTAGATTTTCAAAAGATGAACTACCGCTTCCGTCTCCAAATCATGTGTCGGGTAGTTCTATTGATCACCTTCTCATTCTGCATCAACACACCACCCAAACCTTTAAGTGAGGTGTTGGTCAAAACTTCGTACTCACCTGACTCATAAGGTAGAGTCAATAAAAATGCCTTTGTCATTACATTCTTCAAATGTTCGAACGCCTGCTTACAATCATCATCCCACTGGAATTTATCATCGTTACAGAACAATCTCATCCGAGGTCTAGCAATGCTAGAAAATCCTTCAATAAACCTACTGTAGTAACCAACAAGATCCAAGAAACTTCGGATCTTCCCCACATTCTTCGGGACTTGCCATTTAAATACAGCTTTTACCTTAGCAGGATCAACAGACATACCATTACCGGAAATAATATGCCCCCGAAAAGACACACTCTCCAACCAAAATTCACATTTGGAGAGTTTAGCATACAGCTTATGCTCTCATAATGTATTCAAAACTGTTCTCAAGTGACCCGCGTGTGCCTCACGCGTCGGCGAATAAACCATAATATCATCTATGAACACAACCACGCACACGGCCAGCAGGGGATGTAATGCCCTATACATGAGATCCATGAAGATCGTTAGTGCGTTAGTCAAACCAAAAGACATGACCGGGAATTCAAATGTCCTCAACAAGTCCTGAACGCTATCTTAGGCCTATCAGCCTCCGCCACCCTTATCTGGTGGTAGCCCAATCTCAAATCAATCTTACTGAATACACTGGCCCCTCTCAACTAATCAAACAGATTCTCAATCCAAGGTAAATGATACTTGTTTTTCCCGTGATTTGGTTCAAACCTCTGGAATCGATGAGCATCCTCATCGATCCCTCTTCTTATTAATAAACAAAACAGGAGTTCCCCAATGCGAGCTATTCGGCCAGATATACCCCTTACTAGTAAGCTCAATCACTGATCCCTCAACTCCTTCAATTCAGAAGAAGCCATACGATAAGAAGCCCAAGAAATAGGAGCTGCATCAGACATCAGCTCAATAGTAAAATCAATCTCCCGAACAGGTGGGAGATCAGGAATTTCACCGGGATAGACATCCCCGAACTCAGATACAACAGGGACATTCGAAGAAGCAGAAAATTCTGTTCGAAGATCCCTCATTTGCCACAGAGAAAGAGAACAACCCCTGCGCATCAGGTCACACAACAAAGCAACAGAAACCACACCAATAACAGGTGGAATCAACGGATGTCGATAAGAAACACAGTTACCCAAAGAATCCAAAAAGGATATTCGTGGAACACCACAATCAATCACAGCACGATGGCAAACAGCCAATCCATGCCCAATAGTACGTCAAAACCAGCCGGGCTAAAGACCACCAGGTCAGCCCTGAATTCACGACTCTCGATGCTCAACACAGCATCTTGCATCAAATGATCACTTCGAATATTATCACCCGAAGGTAAAGAAACAAGCATCTGGTAGGGCGCCAACGGTCCTACTCCATGCTCTCGCACAAATCTTAAAGCCACTAAAGAACACGAGGCTTCTGAATTGCACAGTACTAAGGCAGAAGGATTCGCAGCAGTAGTAGCATTTACTCCATGCTTACGAATGAAATTTAGAGTCTCAAATGAACATAAGACTCCAGAATCAAACACAATAACAGCAACACAAAATGCGACATAAATAATTCCCACATCAGGGAAACGGGTTTATCTCTCAACCAGAGAGTCAAGAAGAAACACATATGATACATGAATGACACACATGCCAAAACGTTATCCAATCAACGTAACTTTTCTATCACATAAAGACAACATACTAGGAAGTCCCCTATTTCGGACTCGCCCTAGTGATATCGGCCCCCTTCACGTTACCGATCTTTCTATGCAGAACAGTCACCTTGCCTCGTCTTACTCGACAAGCATTCAACGCCAGTGTCAATTCAATGCCACTTCACATTATTATTCTTTCTAACCAAATCCGACTATACCCTCACTGGCATAGCCTCGAAATGGTTTCCACCATCCTTCGGATGCAGGCGGACTGCAAATATCTATATCACCCCCAGTGGGTTATCGCAGTAGGGAGATTTTCTCAGTACCCTATTTCACTCTTGAGGGTACGTCAAACCCATCTGAACACCATTCAGCACATTGATCCAGCTTGGATCGCTATTCGAATAGCCCAGGCTTCCATGAGGCCTTTCCAAACTACTCATCCAACTTAGATTACAACATCAACAAACAATGTTAGCAGAAATCACCAATCATATACAAAGCAGTATATATAAACGACAAAATTAAATAACCGATCAAAAGTCATTCATAGTCCTCAATGACTGTGAGATAACAAGGATCCTGACTGGAGTACCATGGTTTCCTCACAGTTCCCCAACTGTGAATTAACCTAGTGTCCGTAGAAATAATCAGATATAGTAAAAATGCAATTCTATGCTATATGTACCCCACACACAGCTCACCACCTATGTCTACACAAGTTTTAATAAGATAAAAGAGCACACAGGCTCTGATACCACTCTGTAACGCCCCGAAAATTCAAACCTGATTTTCGCAAGCATTACCGCTGTACTAACTATCCTAAACTAGTGGCCAGCTAATTTAAAACAGCTAGTACAACACTGGGTAAACCTAAAGTGATCATCTGATTAATCCGGTTTAATGCGGAAGCTAAAACAAATAAAATATATAAGCACATAGGAGGACTCACCATCATAATCAAATAAACACTCCAGCTGCTCATCCAGACTGCAAGCCTCTCAACAGCATACCAATATCTCAAACAGGGCTACCAGCCCAAAGCGTAAATCACATAAGGCCACCGGCCGACAGAAAGCAGATTCTAGGCACACAGGCCTCAACTAGCATAAAATCCAAGTCATGATAAACAATAGAGTGTCACATAATCACGTAAGATAAACATAAAAAGTCCTATCTATGTGATCTCTCAATACCCCAAACCCAAATCATGCTCCAGCGCCTCCAGCAGGATCTATAAAACAGACAAAAGCAAAGGGGGTCAGTACAACGTACTGAGCAAGGCTACGTGCCGGGGAGTAAGGGAAAACAGAACCACATCTCAAGATAGTAAATATAGGTGATAAATAAACATATTAATAACGGCCGAATATAAATAAAGCAGTTAAACACCACACCGTCCCATACCGGTGCTTCAACCACGATCATACAATTGACATAAATAAATCATCACACCGTCCCATACCGGTGCTTCAACCACAGACATACAATTTATGCACGTGATGCATGGCCTAACATACACCTATCTACCCTATATGCAAATGCAAATGAATATGCCTAGCCGGCAACCTAAACCCGGGCGGTATGAACCCACGGGTGAGGATATCATCAACTCCAACCCGTTACAGGGTAACATACACCATCCCCGCAGGGACCACATGCATTACAGCCCAATCACAGGCATAACAGCCAAATCACAGGCATCGCAGCCAAATCACAGGCATCACAGCCAAATCACAGGCATCACAGCCTAATAATCACCCCGCAGGGCCATCGGGACTCAACAACACCGGTAAAGGCTGCCCGATCAGACATTTCCAATATGTCCATCCATCCATAATGCAATACCATGCATTATAATAACCAGCCCAAAAGGGCCAACATGAATAACAACCAATAATCCACCCCGCAGGGTCATCGGGACTCAACAACACCGGTAAAGGCTGCCCGATCGGACATTTCCAATATGTCCATCCATTCATAATGCAATACCATGCATTATAATAACCAGCCCAAAAGGGCCAACAGGAATAACAACCAATAATCCACCCCGCAGGGTCATCGGGACTCAACAACACCGGTAAAGGCTGCCCGATCGGACATTTCCAATATGTCCATCCATTCATAATGCAATACCATGCATTATAATAACCAGCCCAAAAGGGCCAACAGGAATAACAACCAATAATCCACCCCGCAGGGTCATCGGGACTCAACAACACCTGTGAAGGTTGCCCGATCTATCATAAATATCATAACAACCCATCGGGTTAATAACCGTCAATTCCAATGCAATAACATGCATATGACAATACAGTGATATTCAAGCACCTAGACACTAGGTTCGCATGCTTCTCAACATATAGGGAATTCAATACATAGCCCCCTAGGCTAAGCATTAATGATATAATAATTCAACAGTTTCCCTAAGCAATTCAACAACCCCCACGGGCCAATTGATTAACCCACGGTTTACCAATAACATTTGGGGAAGTCATAACAATAATTGGTACAAAGAAAACATCATTATATGATCAGAATCGCACAAAGAAGGGCCAAACAGGGCATTTCTGCGCTCACTGCGCACCCGCGCGCGTAAAACGCGTGACATACGCAGCCCAGTACTGTAGCGATTACTGTAGCAATTACTGTAGCGAGTTACTGCGGTAACTACTGTAGCGAGTTACTGCGGTAACTACTGTACAAGTTACTGTGGTGGTTACTGTTCAAATTACCGTGGTAATTACTGTTCAAATTACCGTGGTAATTACTGTGGCGAATTACTGCGATAACTACGCGAGTTACCGCGGTAACTACTATACAGTTACTGTAGCAGTACTGTAGCAGTTACTGTAGCAGTTACTGTTCATCGTCTTCTCCGATTTTCCAATCGGTTTTCCGGCAATTTCGCCGGAATCCGACCCCCAAATACCCCCCAAACACGTAATTTAAGCAATATAATCCCTTGCCTGATGTCTTTCAACAAAAATCGGCCTCCGATTCGTCGATTACAAGCTTCAATTCAAGCCGATCTACAAAAAAATCCAACCAATATCATCCAAAAACCTTCATTCCCGTCACCACCAACAACAACCATCAAACCCACTTCAAAACTCATCAAAAACAAGTTGTAAGGTGTGGAAATCACTTACCAAGACATATACAAGCAATCCCCTAGCTAGATTTGAGCTCAAACTTGCTCAATCTCTCACAAGAACTCCATTTCTTCTCTTGTCTCCTCAAAAACGGGAATAAGCCCTAGTCTCCATTGTGAAATCTGAAAAATGGACTAAGGGGGCTGATTTGGGGATTATAAGGGATGTGGGTCAACCCGGTTTGGAGGATGGGTCGGGTCGGAAGGTGGGTTAATGGGTTACACCACTTGTATTGACCACATTGCACACATTTGAGCACTTGAGCTCTTATTTTTTTTTGGTGGGTTTGAACCCACTTATTCATCCATTTTGTTAAAATCATACCTACAAAATATCCATATAGTAAATTCTTTATTAATAACCACAATTAATTAAATTAATTATGCGTTAATTAATCGGGATGTTACAATCGCCCCGACAAAAAATCATCCAGCCAGGATAAGGCAAAAGCCATGATCTTTCTGTGCCACCATATTGATGGATCTCTGAAACTTCAATATGTGATGCTGGAATCACCACTTGAGTTGTGGCTGAAATTAAAAGAGAGATATGATCATCTCAAAATGACGGTGCTGCCAAAGGCTCGAAGCGAATGGCATAATCTGAGGCTCCAGGACTTCAAATCAGTCCGTGAATATAATTCAGCGATGTTTCTATTACATCGCAACTGACACTTTGTGGAGAAAAAATAACTGAATCTGATATGCTGGAAAAAACATTCTCCACATTCCATGCCACAAATCTGGTTTTACAGCAGCAATACCGTGAGCGGGATTTTCAAAAATATTCTGAGCTCATCACCTGTCTACTTTTGGCCGAGCAGAATAAAGAATTATTGCTAAAAAATCATGAATCCAGGCCAACAGGTGTTGCCCCGTTTCATGAAGCAAATGCCACAGAAGCAGAAAATCAAGTGCGGGATCGTGGGAATCAAAGAAATCAGAATTTTAATCGTGACAGAAATCGGGATCGCGGTCGTGGTAGGCCTGAATCATCTGGGAGAAACAAATATCGAAATAAACCTCGATATGAATCCAACCACAGAAGCGACAACAAGAGGCCCTATAAGTCGCAGCCAAAGCCTAAAAGAGACAAAAATAATGATCAACCGTGTGATCGCTGCGGAATCAAGGGTCACTGGGCCCGAGTTTGCCGAACAGCTAGTCATTTAGCTGAACTGTACCAGGCCTCGAAAAGACAAGAAAGATATGATGCCTAGACACATCATGCCACCCACGATGATACCTTTGATGATGTTCTGAATGATGATATTACCCACTTGGACACTGATGACTTTATTGGCGGCACAAACTGAAAAAGAAAAGTAAAAAGATCGGCTTTACATTTTGTATTTTGCGATGATATATTTTGCCCTATATTTTGTATTTTAATGCTTTACTCCCCGTTTTGTACCCCAAGTTATAATGTATTTTGCAGTGGTTATATTATATTACTGATGTTGTTTTTATTACCTTCTGAAAAGAAATGGATGGCCAAGTCGAAAATGAAATTTGCCTCATTGACAGTGCTACAACGCACAGTATCTTAAAAAGCAAAAGCTTTTTCTCCCATTTAAAATTGGGAAAGACCGCAGTAAAAACTATAAGCGGTAATGAAAATTGTATTGAAGGATCTGGAAGAGCCGTTATATTTCTCCCTAAAGGGACAAAATTGGCATTTGAAAATGCCCTATATTCAAGCAAGGCTCGGAGAAACTTGCTAAGTTTCGGTGAAATTCGAAAAAATGAATATCACATTGAAACTCCGAATGAGGCAGGAAATGAGTATGTTTTAATTACTCAAACCATTAATGGTGAAAAGTTGGTTCATGAAAAGCTGCCATGTTTGACATCCGATTATATTATAAAAAACCTAGTAGGCCTAAAGGCTACTAGTGAATTTATAACCTGTCATGAAAGGCTTGGCTATCCGGGCAGCGTGATGTTGAGGCCAATTATTGAAAATTCCAGTGGCCATAAATTAAACCATAAAATGGTTTTGAATCCAAATGAGTTTACATGTGCTGCTTGCTATCAAGAAAAATTAATTACAAGACCATCTCCAGCAAAAGTGGGAATTGAATCCCCTGCATTTTTTGAAAGAATTCAAGGCGATATATGTGGACCAATAGATCCACCTTGTGGACCATTCAAGTACTTTATGGTACTAATTGATGCATCAACAAGATGGTCCCATGTCTGTTTATTATCAACTCGCAATCTAGCATTTGCTAAGCTACTTGCACAAATTATTAAATTGCGAGCACAATTTCCTGAGTATCCAATAAAGAAAATACGCCTTGATAATACTGGAGAAGACACATCAAATGCTTTTGATGACTTTTGCACATGTATTGGTATTACTGTAGAACATCCGGTTCCGTACGTGCATACCCAAAATGGTCTGGCTGAATCCCTAATCAAAAAGTTGCAATTAATTGCAAGACCTTTATTGATGAAATCAAAACTCATCGTTTCTGCTTGGGGACATGCTATATTGCATGCAACAGCATTAGTGGAAAATAGGCCCACAAGCTATCACAACTATTCCCCTACTCAAATTATAACAGGAAAAGAACCCAATATTTCCCATTTACGAATTTTTGGATGTGTTGTCTATGTACCAATTGCACCACCGTAACGGACAAAAATGGGACCTCAAAGAAGGATGGGCATCTATGTCGGGTATGAATCACCATCGATTATTAAATATCTTGAACCAACAACGGGTGATTTATTTACTGCAAGATTTGCAGATTGTCATTTTGACGAATCACATTTCCCAACATTAGGGGATGAAGTAATCAACTGAAAAAAGAAATTTCATGGAAAATCCCACTTGATATATGTGATCCCCGTACAAAACAATGTGAATTAGAAGTCCAAAGAATTATGCATTTGCAAAGGATTGCAAATCAATTGCCTGATGCCTTCAATGATGCTGAAAAAGTCACAAAATCTTACATTGAAACAGCAAATGCACCGGCCAAAATAAATATACCTGAAGGGCAAATTCCAAGTGCTAATGAATCTAATCCACGGCAAAAGCGTGGTAGACCAATGGGTTCCAAAGATAAAAATCCACGAAAAAAAAGAATTATACAAGTGGATGATGAAAAACCCGAAGAGGTAACAAATTCAACTTTGGAAGAAGTTGATGCTGAAACTGCTAATCCAGAAGAAAGTGAAACTATTGAAACTGCTTTCAATTATATCACTTCTGGAAAATATTGGAACCGGAAAGAAATAAAAGTTGATCAAGCATTTGCATACAATGTAGTGCTTGAGATAATGGATGACGAGGATCCTGAACCAAAATCAGTTGATGAATGTCGGCAAATGGATGATTGGCCAAAATGGAAAGATGCAATTAAATCAGAATTGGATTCACCGAATAAAAGAAAAGTATTCGGCCCTATAGTCCAAACACCTGAAAATGTAGAGTTTGTGAGAAAAAGAAATGAAATAATGAAATTGCAAGATACAAAGCAAGGCTTGTAGCCCAAGGATTTTCCCAAAGACCGGGAATTGATTTTGAGGAAACATATTCCTCGGTTATGGATGGAATAACTTTCAGGTATCTCATGAGCCTGGCAGTACAAGAAAAACTTGAAATGAGGCTGATGGATGTTGTTACTCCTTACTTATATGGCTCATTGGAGAATGATATTTATATGAAAATACTTGAAGGGTTTAAATTACCTAAATCTCATAACTCTAAGCCCAGAGAAGTTTATTCCATTAAATTACAAAAATCACTTTATGAGCTTAAGCAATCTGGCCGAATGTGGTACAATCGCCTCAGCGAAAGTTTAATAAATGAAGGTTATATAAATGACCCTATATGCCCATGTGTTTTTATAAAGAAAAATGGGTCAGAATATGTAATCATTGCAGTCTATGTTGATGATTTAAATTTAATTGGAACTCCTGCAGAGCTGGAAAAGGCAGTTGAATATCTGAAAATGGAGTTCGAAATCAAGGATTTTGGTCAAACGAAATTCTGCCTTGGTCTGCAAATTAAGCATTTAGAAAAGGGCATATTTGTTCATCAATTAGCTTATACCCAAAAGGTATTGAAGCAATTTCGATTGGATTATGCTCATCCACTAAGTAATCCAATGGTCGTTCGGGCACTTGATCCTGCAAAGGATCCATTTAGGCCAAATGAAGATAATGAAGAACAACTGGGCCCAGAAGTGCCATATTTAAGTGCAATTGGCGCGTTAATGTATCTAGCAAATAGTACGCGACCTGATATTGCATTTGCTGTTAATTTACTCGCAATATTTAGTTCTTGCCCTCAACGACATTGGAAAGGCATAAAGCACATCTTTCGTTATCTCCAGGGAACAGTTGACCTTGGATTATTTTACCCAAACGATTCTCGACATGAGTTGATCGGATATGCCGATGCAGGGTATTTATCAGATCCACACAAAGCCAAATCTCAAACAGGTTATATCTTTATATGTGGTGGAACTGCTATATCATGGAGATCTATGAAACAAACATTAACGACTACTTCATCAAATCATGCCGAAATATTAGCAATCCATGAGGCTAGTCGAGAATGTATTTGGCTGAGGTCAATGACTAATCATATTTTAAAAAATTGTGGTTTGGTCACTGAACCAAAAATGCCCCAACAATTTTGTTTGAAGATAATTCAGCTTGTATAGCCCAATTGAAAGGAGTTATATAAAAGGAGATAGAACTAAACATATTTCACCAAAAATTTTCTATACCCATGATCTTCAAAAGAATGGTGAAATTGATGTGCAACAAATTCAATCAGATGAGAACTTAGCGGATCTATTGACCAAAGCATTGCCGACTGTAACGTTCGAGAAGCTCGTGAAGAACATTGGAATGCAGCGACTTCGGGATATAAAGTGATGTTCAAATCAAGGGGAGCAATAAATACAATAATATTGTACTCTTTTTCCTTCACTATGATTTTTTTCTACTGGGTTTTTTCCTAGTAAGGTTTTAACGAGGCATATTCTTAGCATCCAATGGGGAATGTTGTAGATACATTGTCGACATCGACGTCGAGTCTACGTAAATATTTTGTGGATGCCTTCAATTACGTTGTCTATATTTAGAAAATCATCATGACTTTTATCCGATGTATTAGGCGGTGTAATGGCCTATAAATATTTGCTCCATTGTATCAATAGGCAGTGAAGTGAATCAATAACAATCAGCTATCTCTCGCAATTCCTCGTCTCTCATCTCAATCCAAAAGTCATAATTACTCTTAACATCATTATTACTCGTATCACCCTACGTCTCACTTGTTTGCCTTATCACAAACCTACACACCACATAAATATGATATAATAACTAAAATGACCCACCAGAAGGAGTCATATACACTTTTGGACCATCATATTCTGATTTAGTGAAATGAGCCATTAGAAGGATTTCGGGCCTGAATTTAGGCCATTGGGCTGGAATTCAGGCTGCGATGACCTAAAAGTATAAATGACTCATTCTGATGGCCTGTTTTGTTTTTTTTCAATTATTTTTTTATTTTATGTAATTAAAATAAGTAATACTCTTTATGTGCTATTATTTATGTCATACTTCTTTTTTTCTTGTTCCAGCATTTTCATTTCATTTTTGTTTTAAAAATAATTAAATATTAATCGTCAAACTTACCCATCACATCACATTAATAAATAAATATATTAAACTTTCAAACTCACTACCATTAATAATTCCAATCCATCCTACAACCACATATCAGTAAATCACATATAAATAAAAAATTAAAATTATAAACTCATTACAATCACATTATATAAATTCTTAAGTTACATTTTATTACAATCGCATTATATAAAAGGTAACTTAAGAATTTATAAAATAGGTAACTTAAGAATTTAAAATGTAATTGTAATGAATTTATATTTTTAATTTATTTATTTATGTGTGATTTACTGATATATGGTTGTAGGTTGGATTGGAATATTAATGAAAATGACTTTGAAAGTTTAATATATTTATTTATTAATACTACATGATGGGTAAGTTTGATAATTAATATTTAATTATTTTTGAAATAGAAATAAAATAAAAATATTGGAACAAGAAAAAAAGAAAATAGGATATAAATAATGGCACGGAATGATTATTATTTATTTTAATTACATAAAATAAAAAATAATTCAGAAAAACAAAAATAGGCCACCAGAATGAGTCATTTCCATTTTTAAGCCATCGCGACCCGAATTCCAGCTCAATGGCCTAAATTCAGGCCCGAAATCTTTCTAATGGCTATTTCCTTAAATAAAAATATCGTGGCCCAAAAGTGGAAATGATTCCTTCTGGTGACCTATTTTAGTTATTACCTCTATAAATATATAATCACAGCCCTTTGTAACAAAATATATAACATTTATCTGAATATTAATAAATCTTTTTTGCTTACAATTTTAACAAAGTTTAGGTTCTTTACAATCCGGGTCCCGTTATATACACACACTCATTTTTTCCTCAAACACACAAAAATAAAGTAGGATAGGGGCGCATTGCAAAACTTTATCCATTTTACCCTTTCAACCCTAAAAAAGAATCGGAGTCCGGGAAGAGGCACGCTCCACACATATCGATTTAGGTTTAGGGGCACACACACAAAAATGGAAGAGGCAGAGGCGAGAAGAAGAGGCAAACCTGTAAAAAAAAAAATGCCAAGGACGCGCGGAGGAAGGGCACTCCATGGCTGTTCGATTGCAATATTGGCCGGTCAGCACTGGCCGTTTCCTCTATAGAGTGGATCGGCCGGTACTGGCCGTAGAGTGGATCGGCCGGTACTGGCCGACCCTCTCTATATCCCAATGACCAGTGCTGGCCGTTTAGCCCATATCACTCTCGGCCAGTAATGGCCGTTCGGATTTGGTTCCTTTCTTGCGCGATGCAGACTGTAAAAAATGACGCACAACTAATCCGCGATAGAGAGTGTAAAAAAACTTACTGGTTGTATGAGTTCTATCTGGTATTCATGTCCTTCCACGTGTTCATCTTGGTATTGATCATCATCATTGATCAAGTAGGGTTTTGGGGAAGAAAACCAATGAGATCAAGTAGGGTTTTGGGTTTGGTTTCAACAGAAAGAGACGAGAGGCAAGGAAAAATATTCGTGTGCCTCAATTTAATCCATATGCCTTAATCCGTATGTTTAATCCGTACGAGGCCTTACAATCCTGGTACTTTAGTCACAGACATCGACACATTCATGAGTCATGACTCCTCTAGGGACTCCTCCATTTACAACGCCGTTGTCCTATGAAAAGTCACAAAGTTTTTAGTTTTCAAAATCAAATCCAGTAATAAAAATACTCGCGAAAATAAAAAAGAAGAAAACGAAAACCAGAAAATTCGATAAACCAAAACCCGGAAAACGAATCCCCAAATTCAACCCTTGTTCAACACGAAGTAATTTCCCTCCCCACTGCATCCACCTCGGATTCCGACGCCCCCATCTGAGCCTCAATTTCCTCAATTTTTTAGCTTCTAGGAGATGGGGGTTCCCGCTTTTTACCGATGGTTGGCAGATCGGTACCCTCTGTGTATTGTAGATGTGGTGGAAGAGCCCACCAATGATGAATATGCTGGGCCGCTGTCTGTCGACATAGCAAGGCCAAACCCTAATGGCATTGAGTTTGATAACTTGTATTTGGATATGAATGGCATTATTCATCCGTGTTTTCACCCGGAGGGCAAGGTAACCCTTTCTTTTTCGGCAATTGTTTGGAGCTTTTATTAAGTTAAGCTGAGTTGGATTGGATGGTAAGGACAATTAAGTCAAATAACTCAGTTTCTTGCTTTGCAATGAGCATTTGAGCTTTTTCTTGGTAATCTCAAGGTATAATTTTGGGAAGAGGAATGACATATGAAATGGTGTACCGTATTTTATTTGAGGATATTACTTTCTTAAGGATGTGTGTTGTTTGTGTGTGAATCATCATTGAGAACCTCCGGTGATGGATTAAATCAGGATTTGTGTGGTTATATGCATGGGTTGGCGAGTTAAAACTTTGGACATGCGTTGGATTGGATGCTACAGTATTTATTTTAATTTCTTTATTTCGATGTCTTATGACGAGATTTTCATATGAGGTATGATCCTTCATGAAACCTCACATGGAAAATGGGAGGATTGATTATGATCTGTTTAGTTGCTGTTTTCATAGTTAAATACTGGCTAAGATGGATTTGTTTAAGTAGCGCATTTTTGTTCAGAATGCTAGGCCAACTAGAAATGTACACGGGTGTGGCATCGGTTCCACCACTCATTTCCTAGCCTGTATAGCTGTTCGGCGGAAAAAACTAGAAATGTACACAACCAACTGAACAAATAATGGTGTGTTTCATTCACCAATGAGCTCATTAGTTGTTTTCTACATTTGAAATAAAATGAGATATATTTTTTTTATTTATTTGTTCAATTTGTAATCGGTAATCCCATTCTCGTGAATAATGTGCTATTTATTGGTACCTAGTGATGTTCATTCTCTTGGCTGCAGCCTGCACCGGCTACTTATAATGATGTATTTAAGGCTATCTTTGATTACATTGACCATCTCATGACATTGATTCGTCCGAGAAAGCTCCTATATATGGCAATTGGTAAGATGCTTTGCTTAATTTTCTGCGGACCTTAGTATGACAGTCAGAATGAGTTTAACTCTCTCTATGTGTGCAGATGGTGTAGCCCCTAGGGCTAAAATGAACCAGCAAAGGTCTCGCCGTTTTAGGGCTGCGAAGGATGCTGCAGCAGCTGTATGTATTCTCATGTCTGAGAAGAATCAATTTCCGTGGATAGGGTAGTTTTCAGATGTTTTACTAGTACTAATGGAAGAACTCTTAACCCATTTCCCCTGCCAGGAAGCTGAAGAAGTAAGATTGAGAGAAGAGTTTGAATCTGAAGGCGAAAAGCCATTGCCCAAAGAAAAGACTGAAACATCTGATTCAAATGTAATCACACCCGGCACTGAATTTATGGCAGTTCTCTCTGTAGCCCTTCAATATTATGTACAGTACAGGTTGAACCACATATCTGGATGGCGTTCTCTAAAGGTGTGATTAATATTATCTTACAAGACTTTTCGTTGCAATCCATTTCTTGAGACCAGATGAACCCATCTCTCTCTCTCTCTCTCTCTCTCTCTCTCTCTCTCTCCTGTTATTATTTTGGTTTCAAGATCATTTTGTCTCTCTTAACTTATGCATGAAGCTGCATTGGATGCTATTTGAAGGTTATTCTTTCTGATGCGAATGTTCCTGGTGAGGGCGAACACAAAATTATGTCCTACATTCGTTTGCAACGCAACCTTCCTGGTTTTGATCCGAATACCAGGCATTGCCTATATGGTCTGGTGAGTATAAAAAATCAGATTTTTTTTTCCCTCCTGTTCTTGCATTTCTTCACTTCTTTTGCTATTTACTGTTGTATAAGGTTAATGGTCTTGTTTCCTCCAGTATTGTCCCCAAACCCAACCAAATTATTGCATCATTTGAGAGAATTACAAACCAAACCAAACCAATTGTTGGTTTGCTTAGCAGATTAATTTTACTACCTTCCATACATCTTTTTGCCTGAACAATTCTAACCTAGTTACTTCACTCATATAAGTCAGAGCTTAAGCTGTTCAGTTTTGCTTATCTACTTCTGAAGCCCCAGTGGACTCATCTTTCTGTCCATGCTAGCTTTTAACCCTTCTTTAGAGCTTGGGAATGAGATCAAATCTTTCTACGACTGACTGGTGGTTGCTTTGTCTGGTTCGCTTGAATGGAAGAACTATGCTGTGGAAATGATTTTTAATAAGGACTTGGGAGTTTTAGTTGATTGGAAAAATAGAAGTGATAGTGGAGAAAAGAGAGTAGGAATTGTGAGTGACTATGAGAAGTGCAACTT
Organism: Hygrophila difformis; assembly: GCA_030278955.1. Classification (NCBI taxonomy): domain Eukaryota; kingdom Viridiplantae; phylum Streptophyta; class Magnoliopsida; order Lamiales; family Acanthaceae; genus Hygrophila; species Hygrophila difformis. Next base: position 32,998 of record JAOANR010000014.1, on the reverse strand, counting down.
GAAAATTTTGTTTTATGTTATACTTCCTCTGTTTTTTTTTTTTTGTTTTTTTTGTTTTTTTTTGTTTTATTGTTTTTATTTGCTATGGACTCACCCAGAGTGCAGTCCAATGCACATTCCAAACCATTTATAACTCAAGTTCGATACAAGTAAAAATTCTAAAAGTTCGATATTTAAAAACTACACGACGAGACGAATCTAACAAGATCCCATTTGACTATATTTTAACTTGTATAACTATGATAAAACTAAGTCAAAGTGTGTGTATGTGAATAGTATCCAAAACCCCCTTGGTTTAATAATTGTGACATGTAATTTTTTTTCTTTATTTACAACAAATGGTTTAATTATTTTCAAGCCTTAGTTTCAGCTTTCAAACAGTGAACTAAACCTAAGTCTCAATCCAAAGCATAATGGCCAAAACCATGTGCCAAACTAAACTATAGAAATATGATCTTGTCTGGTTTGTTTATGGTATATATTGTGTTGTGTTATTCCCTACCCTGACTATTGTTTTTTTTTTTTTTTAGAGTTTCAAGTTTCCATGTGCTATTCACTGATATAGATTTTGAAAACAGGATGCTGATTTAATCATGCTTTCACTAGCTACTCATGAAATTCACTTCTCAATACTGAGGGAGGTCAGTAGCTGTTATTTCTGAACACTTCCTATATTGTGAAATTGTGAATTCTCTCCTCTGCAGACTAAAAATATTGAGCCTTTTTTGACTTTTGTTGGTGAAGGTAATCAATCCTCCAGGGTCACAAGAAAAATGCTTTCTCTGTGGTCAAGTTGGTCATTTTGCTGCTGATTGTCGAGGGGGATCCACTGGCAAGGATCAACTTTCTAATGACATTCCCATTTATAAGAAGAAGTATCAGGTTGCCTTTTTCTGATGATTGATGCATTTCTCCTTTGGTATAAGTTATCTTTTGTCAGTGCCTATGTTCATGCTTTTGACAGTTCAACATTCTTTGTTGCCAGTTCCTCAACATCTGGGTTTTGCGAGAATATTTGGAAAATGAGATGACCATTCCTAGCCCGCCATTCAAAATTGATTTTGAAAGACTGGTGGATGACTTTGTGTTTCTATGTTTTTTTGTTGGCAATGACTTCCTTCCTCATATGCCTACGCTAGAAATTAGAGAGGTAATGATGGCTATGTTGAATGAGATGATTTCTTCTGTGCTCATTTTATGCCAAGTTTATAAATTCAATCATTTTGTGCAGACATGGATATTTAGTTGCAAGAAAATGATGTCTTTTAAATGTTTTATGCCATTACTAATATATTAACTCTTGTCTTTCTAAGCATCAAGTTCTTAATTTACTTTTTCAATGTTGTAGGGTGCTATAAATTTGCTCATGCATGTATATAGAAAGGAATTTGCGGCAATGGGTGGTTATCTTACTGATGCTGGTGAGGTAATTTTAATGATTTTCAGAGTAATTCAACTTGTTACAGTAGGCCGTGCAATTTGATTGTGAATTATGCTCCTTTTAAATTTATTGCTGGCTCAAGAATTGGCATGCCAAGGATTTCTTCCTTATGAAATAGATTTCCATTTGTTAATATCTTTTCTCTTTCTCAAGCTATCTCTTATTGTTCAGTATTATTCTTGGACTGCCGTGTCAATCACATACAACCTTGTTCCTCCCTAACTTCCTGACCCAAGATTGATCCACATAGCTACCTTTCCCTCTGCCTCAGCTGTTAATACTGTTTTGTTTTAATAGAGAACGACTTTTTCTTTAGATCTTTGTTTGGTCAACCGCATACTTTTTTTTTTTTTTGTAAGTGTGCATTATTATTGAAATGGCTTTGCAATATTGTATTGTTGGTGGTGGTGGTGGTGGTGTTATTATTATATAATACTTGATTCTATGAAACTTCTCCTTTTTGAGTTTTCTCATTGTCTGTAATGATGCAAGATTAAAATGTCACATATTAACATTAGGATGAGCCTTTGCTAGTGATGTATTCATGATTCATTTTATTTACTGGAAGTTGAGACAGTTTTTAAATGTCTGTTCCATCATTTCTTATATTAGTTAAGTATAAGAAATATTCTCATAATCCCGGTATTGGTGATATTTTAGGTCTTCTTAGACCGAGTTGAACGGTTTGTTCAGGCAGTTGCAGTGAATGAAGATCAAATCTTTAGAAAGAGAGCTCGTATACAGCAGGTAAACTGCATTATTTTATTTTTAAGGCCAGGGACATGCTAGTTATTATTAGTCTTTGAACTTGAGTGATTGGTGCTAAAAGTCTAAAACCATTGATTGAGTTTTCTGATGATGGGGTTTATGCAGTATTAGGGTTTTCTCATGGTACAAATAATTTCCTTTATGCATTCTGACAGTTGATTATATTTTATCATGACAATGTTTTGCAAATGTGTGATTTCTTATAAAGTTGAATCTGTATATAGATTGTAAAGCCATTCTTATAATTTATAATATTGCCTTTCATATTTATTTTCCCTTTATTATTACAGTCGTACGAGCATAATGAAGGGATGAAGCTGAAAGCAAGAGGGGAACCTATTCCAGAGCCAACAGAGGACAAGGTGTTTTATTCTCTTCCTTGCAAGCTCAAAGTTGGCATCTTATTGTTGTGTCTGACTTCAGTATATTGGCAGTTTGGCATCATGAAGTGTTCGTGACTTTCACATCATAAGAAGAATACCTATTTTTATATTACCTCAAGTACTGGGTCAATGCCATCATACTTAGTCAAGAGCATTCATCACATTATGTTATGAACAAACAAAAACTAGAGAATGAAAACTATTGTAATCAATTCTTTTTCTTCTTGAAACTTTATGCTATAATTTAATTAAAAAATTATTTGACTTATATTGTCCAATTTTAAATGTGAGTCCGAGTCTGTGATTTGGTGATGTTTGGACTATGGTTTATTGTTTTTGTTATGCTTTTAGCTGTTACAATCTATTTCCCTGATTTATTTGTTTAGTTGATTATCACAAGTTTCCTATTGATGACTGAGGAAAATTTGTTTATAGTGCTCTTAGAAATACTAACCTGGCAATATTTGTGATCATCAGGTGAAATTAGGGGTGCCAGGATACAAAGACAGATATTACTGTGAGAAATTTGAGATTTCGGATCCTGCAAAGATTAATGAAGTCCGAACAGATGTGGTGAGTGTATCTCTCACATTTTCTACAGTATATGTTGAAGGGCAATAGCTTATGGTGGTGTTCATTCCATCTGAACTGAGTGTATTATCCTTTGTGGTTGTCATTTGACAAGAAAAACACTACCTCCATCTTGAAATAGGTGTCCATTATTCCTTTTTTAGATGTCAAAATTATTTGTCAGATTTCTTACTATATGATTTTTTAATGACATGACTAAAGTACCCCTGTATACTAAGAGAGGGCGCTAATGCTAAAGTGGTACCTTTATAGTGTCTAAAACTAGAGAGGTAAATATCTAATTTAAAAAAAAATCATAATATGTCTGAAGAGTTAGAGTGGACACCTACTTGGGGATGGATGGAGTAGTTTAATTGACAACTTTACATTTTGATGCCTCTACCAATAAACTTCCAACCGTACCCACCAACTATATACTACGTTAACTGATTACAATGTGCAACATTGTAAAGTATTGTCTAAAATGTATAAGCTTTGATTGAATACGTTTTGGTGGCACTAACAAGATCTTAGGGATTCAAATTTTGAATTGTTAAGTTGTGGATTCGAAGCAAATTTTGAAGGATGATTAAAGTGGTTTTCCTTTTACTAAAAATATGTTTTGTGATTTTGATAAAACGATAACTTAAAATCAATCACTTATATGTGCTCTCTATTTTAATCATAAAATGTAGATCCACTTATTGCATTTGTTGTCGAAATTAAATGTAAAATTTAGTGATAAGCCTCTTTATTAAAAAGGGCATTTTTTGATTACCTCTCATGATGAAGCTTGCAAATGGGATTAGAGTGGCACCTTGTTTGGTCATTCACATGAGACATTGATAACATTTGTGTGATGCCCAAGGTAAATCGCACCTTCGTGGGTCACTATATTTGTTGTGGAGCTTAAGACATAACCAATTGGCAATGGGTGGAGTGGCCCACATCTATATATACAATGGGGCATCCCAACATATAGACAATGTGGGACATTTTAACAGTTTACACATTTGTGGTCTGCGTCCTTAGGTGAAGTGGGGATTGTGGAGGGCTTCCAAATGGAAGTCCCAACTGGGGTTCTACTTTGAACCAGTTTATTAAAAAAATCCTTGGATTAGCACCTATCTATTGTGTTGCACATTAGTGAAAAGGGGACCTTGTGGCTTTTGTTGGACTCAGCACAATGGGTTTGGTTGAGTATTCAACATCATGTGGAGAGATGATGTATAGTACATGTTAAACATCTATTATATGTCGGCTCAGCCCCGATTTGGTCGTCACCAAAATGACCTAAATGGATTTGATTGTTTTCCACCTCAAATTATATGCCACTCATGTATGATCTTATTCTCTTCTGCTTGTGCTGAAGCATTAAAGATCCAATTTCCACATTTTGCCTTGGTACGAGGATTTCAAAATTTCAGATTAGTGCTTTTTCTTTATAGGAGTGAAAACGCCAAACCAAAATGAAATTTATTTGAGGGTTAAAAGTATTCGTCGCAATGACTAATGAGTCCGACCCCAAGCTCCAAGTACAGATGATAATATTTGGGTTTTTGTTAGTTATGAACTTTTATCATTTGAGCGGACATGTTGTTTACTTTTCAGTTTGTGGGAATGTGCCCATGTTTCTTTCAGATAAGGGTGCGGACTAATATTGGATGTAGGGCTACATCTGTGAATTAAAATTGCTAAAAAAAAGGGTATAGAAATAAGAAGCCTATTGTAAAGATAAAATATAAGTTGATTACAGAATATGCTGACAGTTCATGGTTTCGATTTGCAATTTCTGGAATGCAAATTTGCCTACGAAAGATTTCATCGACCTTACAGAATTGGAGTATTGTGAGTGTGCTTGTAAATGGGAAAACAGTGTCATACTTGTGCCATCGCTGTCATTGCCCTGAACCTCCATTATACACAAGAAGATAACCTACTTTTCTCTTCTAATCCAGGTTTTGAAGTATGTAGAAGGGTTGTGTTGGGTTTGCCGCTATTACTACCAAGGTGTCTGTTCATGGCAGTGGTGTGTATTTTGTTTCTCTTGATATGTGTAAACTTATCTTCATTTGATTTAGTGAATATCTGTTGTTACCCATATATTATAATTGGATATGACATTAAATACACTGTCAAAAAAAAAATACTACAGCTTAAGATTGTCCTTCAATCTACCAATTATCAATGAACCAAAAATCACATGCCCATAAATAAGTTTTTATTGGCAATGAAATCCTGGCAAGCTAGGTGGATTGTCCTGGAGAGGTTCTTTTCATAATGTCAACTTGAGTAACAGAGAAGGGCCATATGAATTATATCATAAATGACTAAGCGTTAGATGTTGAGTATTGTGTTATGGTATTGTAATTGAATAATAATGAAGACAATTTTATAGTTGTACCAATTTGTTAATGTTTTGCCAACTTGTGCAGGTACTATCCATATCATTATGCACCATTTGCCTCTGATCTTAATGGATTAGCTGATCTGGAAATCACTTTTTTCCCTGGAGAGCCATTTAAACCCTTTGATCAACTATTAGGAACCCTACCGGCAGCAAGGTACTCACTTCTCTTGAAACATCTTGGGTTGTCAGTGATTTTTTTTGTTGTATTTAATATAGGCTGTTTTGCTTCTATAGTTCCGTTGCTCTACCTGAAAAATACAGAATATTGATGACTGATCCTGCATCACCAATTTTTGATTTCTACCCAAATGGTATGATCACTGTTTGCTCACAGCTGCTTGTATTCCTTTAATTTTTCTGGACATAACTTTCTCATGTCTGACCAGATTTTGAAATTGACATGAATGGCAAGCGCTTTGCCTGGCAGGTATCTCCTAAAATAATAGATCTATGCCATTTCTTTAGCTGATGGATTACTGAATTTTATTTATATGATTGATAAAAATGAATGTATCTTTCATTTACCCAACAATATGTAGGGTATTGCAAAATTGCCGTTCATTGATGAGAAGAAATTACTGACTGAGACAAAGAAGCTTGAGGATACATTGACGGTACGAGATATGAATTTATGTCTTTTTATTTATGGTAGACACACTATTATATATCATTTTTAATTTTTTTTTATTAAATATCTTGGCTGATCTTTAGAAAAGGTGATGAAATAAAGGAAATTTCATGTGGTGCCTGCGTACATATTACTAACATTGGCATGTGCTGTGTATGTGCACACAATAATAAGATTTTTTTTTAAAATCTTAATAGATTAAAAAAATGTCATTATTAGGCGTTGCAGAGGTCGTGTAATTGTAACACCTGAAAAAAGAAAAAAGAAAAAAAAAAGGAAAAATAAAAAAAAGAGGTGGTATAATTGTAAATAGGACTATATTAATGATATAATATTTCAATGTTTTTTTAATAGTAAGAATGAGTTTGTAAGATGATAAAACTTAAAATCAGTATTAAGAAAATTATATAACTTGCAGAGCATGTTTAAATGTCTTTAGGACTCGTAATAGCAGGCAGAATTATCTCATACATAATGTCTATGTTAATATGAGTGTTAAGAGTGTACAATGTATGAGTAGCTATGTTCCTATGTTCTGGTGTGGTCCGTTTCTTTCTTCATTCATGTTTCAATCTTGTAGGAGGAAGAGAAATTTCGGAACAGTGTCATGTTTGATTTGCTGTATGTTCACCCACAACATCCTTTGGGGACACATATTACCCTTTACTATCGTCTTTGTGAATTGCAAATAGAAAAACTTCCGTGGACAATTGACACTAATGCGAGGTTGGTTGTGTAGCATCTTGTGATGAGCTTTACTTTCTGTCGCTTATTGATCATCTTGATTTCATGCAATCAGTTCCTGGCTTCTTGTTGTTTCAGTGGTGGAATGAATGGATTCATATGGATGACTAATAGGAATCGTTTGAAACAATACATCCCTTCCCCAATAGATGGCCTGGAAGACATAACAAATAATCAAGCTCTGTAAGTCGGATGAAAGCCCTTGTGTTTGTGCACTGCTCTTCTTCATAACCATTAAATTAGAAAAGGAATGAAATTATATACTCCTGTGCAGAAATATCACATATGTAAATCCAGCACCTCATGCTCACATTCCGAAGCTTCCCCAAGGTGTAAATGTGCCAAAGAAGGTGTGTTGTTAGAATAAACTGACTTAAAATATGCTTCCGCAAACACACACATATGTTTATACTTATACATGTATAATGAGAAATATGAATAAGAAACCAGCTGTGTGCCCGTGTTCAAGTTTCGAACTTCAGTGTACTCTTGCTTCTTCTCTTTAAGTTCCTTCCTTGTCTGTTGTTCTCAGATTATAAAACAAATTGACATAAAACCATTCCCATCTCTCTGGCATGAAGATAACGGTGGAAGGTCCCATAGAGAAAGGTATGAAACTACCTACACCTTGAGACCAAAGTAAAGAAAAAAAGGGAATCTTTAGTTTTAAGCCATATTCTTGAAATTATGCATTTAAACAGTACTCATGAAGTGTGGGCTGGACTAAGCACGACACACTATACAAAATGGTTTAATTCTTAGACAGGTCTATCTTCACATGCTTATTGCTAGGTGTATTTTATCATGCTTATCTAGGTTTCTGGTGTTTCACAGGCCACAAATATCGGGGGCAATATCCGGTCCGATATTAGGAGAAGCTGCATACCGTCTGGTTCACAACACACTAAACATCAAGCCTGAGCGCACTAATTACAATAATCACCAGGGAAATCATTTCACAAATAAACAGAGGCCTGCTGGACCACCAGGCTATCAAAGGGGTGTTTCTGAGGGGACCTCTAACCAGAATAATTTGTCAAACCAACGCCCCAGACCTGCAGCTAGGCAATATGGATATGAGCAAGTATCTGGTCGATATGGGTATCAGGGACAGGGATATTATGAGGATTCAAACTTCATAAATGGATACTATGGTCCCCGACCTTCAACGGGTAGTGCTAGACCTGGAGCTGTCCTGAATCCCAATCACCGGCAAACTTTCAACCCTCAAGACAGATACACCTATCAGGACCACCACTATGACCTCAGAAACGGCATGTCTGCTTTGAACATGGGTGGTTACAGCACCGCACCCCTCACATCTATTCCTCCAAGGTTGCCAAATTCCAGTGAAATGCTGCACATTCGTCCGCGGCCTTCTCAAGCAGCTGCCAGTGGTCCACTCCCTTCTCCACCAAGTAATTGGATTGGCAATCGGGCAGCTGGGAATATGGTGGTGACACAGAGTAGGCAACAACAAATTTCGTCATCAGCTCCAGGACCGGAGCGACAGGCGAAAATGGTCTACCAAATCAAAACTAGGGCAGCACAGAACCTGGAGGAATGAAAATGTAAGCATGGATATGCTGTATAACTGTGGTACGATTTACTGCATTATTTGTTGAAGTGAATAGGTTGAAGTAGATGTATCCCGTGTTATTTCTAGGAGTAGGTTATACAGACTGATCGAAGAAATATCAACTACAAAAAGACTGCTATTTTTTATTTTGAAGAAAAAAAGAGAAGAAAACACTGTACCCAGGTAGCGCAGAAGAGGTTTACAAAAAGACTGTTGGCTTGTTGGACTTGTAGAGTTCACATTTCTATACATACAGAATGTATGTTGTATTCTCTGCTATGTTTAGAGATGAATAGACAGTGATGTGTGAACTTTTTATTTTCCTTATGAAACTTGTGCATCTCATGGCCATGAAAATGGGGCAAAATTTCGATGGTAGGCCTCAAGTGGAGGTAACTTTGGACTATTTCAGATGTAGTATTGAATAGCGTGTTGCTAATGCTAAGCTAATAGTAGTAGTGGTATTTGTCCGATCTTATAGTGCGGACCGGTAACAAAATGGGACAAGACACTATGAACAATTACCATAAGCCATTGTGCATATATTTTGAACTCTTTCGTTTTCTTGTTTTTTTTTTTTTGTTTTTTTTTTTTTTTGGTAGATACATTCTTGAGAGGGATAGGGATTTAAAACTATAAGAATTAGAAAGAGATGGGAGGTTAGTGCTTAGGAAACAAAATACAATATTGATTAGCAAACAAATTCTTTTTAGAAGCCGAAAGCTAGAAAATAAGGAGAAAATTAGCAAGCAAGTTAATGCGTTCTTAAAGAATTTTTGAATTTCTTAATTGGAAATGAAAACATCTCTAAATTTATGATTCATGAGTCAGCCACATATCTTATATCTCATATACATATACATCTTTATAATAAATGAGCTAAGTTCTACAATACAATTCTATATACTGTATACATATACTTCCTCTGTCTCAATATAATAGTTACATTCCCCTCCGACACGCTTGCCGATACACATTTTTAACGGTTTATAACTAAAATTGTGTATAATAAAAACTTATAAAAAGTTGATTGTCTAAAAATATAAGATTAGACGAATCTAACAAGATCTCACTTGACTATGTTTTTCTTTACATAGCTATGATAAAAATTTGAATCAAAGTTAAACAGTGAATAGTGTCAAAAAGTCCAACGTAACATTTATATAGAGACGGAGGTAGTAAAAAAAATGGTGAATACACACAATGAATGCCTATATTTCGTGAAGAAATCTTGTGTTATTGTGATTTTAAGTGTTCTGTTGGAAAATAAGGGAAAATACAGATGTGAACGTATTACCGATTTGGGCTAAATATTCATCTACTTATGCACGAGTTAATCAAGCTTTATGTCGTCCAACATCAAAACTAGCATTAGATAATATCTTGGCGTTAATTGAGACAAAATTGTCCGGTGCCCAATCAGTCGTCCGATGGAATTTTATTAGCGTTTTTACATAGTTTCAAGGACGTGTAAAAGTTCATTGTTATTAGGAATCCGATATGGTTTTTTATGCTTCTGACCACCTTTCTTACATGTAAAAAGAGTAGGCTCCCGTTATGTACACTCCGCATTTTCCCTCATACACACAAGATAAGGGCACACAATATTTTTGTACCCAAATTACCCTCAATTCTTATACAATAAGGGCACACAACTTATTTGGGAGTCCAGGATCAAATTAATTTGGGCACACAAAATTCACCTCCCACACAAACACTCCAATCGGGCAAGAGAACGGGAAGGGGAAGAAGGGAGAGACACCGAGACTGACATGCCGAGGACGCGTGGAGGAAGAACTTCTGGCGGCGGCGGGCGTGGAGCCACCAGTGGCGGCGGCGAGGATGGTGGAGGTAATTCTTTTTTCCTATCTAGGGTTAGGTTTATGTTTTTGTGTTAGTTTTGAATTTGATTCGCTATACTCCTCCGGTGACTAGTGTGTAGAAATTTTTTGGGTTATTACGGTTTTGAATCCTATTTTTCTGGCTTTGGGCACAACCCTACTCCGGTGACTACTCCGGTGGAGAAGAGACGAACGTCGTTCGTTATTTTTTTTATTTTTATTACTTGCACTGAACGGCCATGGCAATCCATGGCCGTGGAGAAGCGAACGTCCAGCACTGGACGTTCGCTAGGATTCACAAACGGCCATCTCTGGCCGTTTGTGAAGAGTACCAAACGGCCATCAGTGGCCGTTTGTAAAGTGTAACAAACGGCCAACTGTGGCCGTTCCCTTATTTTTTTTTTTGTTTATTACAGTTCATTTTCGTTTTTGTGCTACTGGACTCATATATGGTTGTTTATTAAATCAGGTGGTGTTCGCGTTCGTGTGCCACAGACGGCCTCATATAGGCGACGGTATAGGATTATGCTACAATAAACGAAGAAATACACAAAATTAGGAATTAGATATGTAACAGAATTAGAAAATGGAAGGGAAAAAAAAGGGGGAACGGCCAAGGCTGGCCATTTCAGTATACAATGGATCGGTCAGCACTGACCAACCAATTGTAGACACAAACGGCCAGCCATGGCCGTTCATGCAGACAAACAATCGGCCATGTGTGGCCGTTTCATATGCTACACCATCGGCCATCTATGGCCGTTTCATTTGATGCCCCATCGGTCGCACATGACCGTTCCCGGATATAGCTCAAACCTCGCATTATATAACACAGAAAAGAAGAGGGTTTAGGGTTTAGAAACTTACGAGTTTTTCCACGTCTGTTTCCGCATTATGTTGGCATTGATCTTTCTACTTGCTCATATTCATCTTCTTCATTAATATCCATGGATTCCATCGAATATAAAAATGTGGCAAGGTAAAACTTGCACCATGAAGAGATTTGTAAAATCGCGAGCGAGAGAGTAGGGTTCTTGTTTTTGTTTAATGGGGGTGAGTGAATGAAAGAAAAAGGTGAGTGCCCCAATCCAGGATTTGTAAGTAATGATATATTTGACATTTTATCTCAACATTGTGTGCCCCTAACAATTTTCTAAGTGTATATAACCGTGGCCAAAAGAGTATGGTCATCGAGCAATCTCAATAGTAATACAATTAATTGCAATTGATTATGTGGCTCTTATATACCAACGTCTCCAATTTTTGTGACAGGTTTTGTTTGTTAATCATTCAATTTTTTGTGAATGCAATCACTATTTCTAATTCCAAATCCAGCTTCTATCAATTTTCAATTTTGTGACTCCCCTGACAATATTTTTTTGGATTCGTTTCTGAATTCAAGCACCTGTTAAGGCCTCACCGATTACTTTTTCTCATTGGTAGTTTGCTTAGTACCATCATCGAAGAACAAATAAAAAATAGGAGTATAATTGTATAATGAAGAAAAAAGAAGAAATTTAGTCGCCCCAAAACAAAGCAGAAACAAAGGCGGTTGTAGGTTTGAAGTAGAGTACAAAATTTCTACATTGTCACACCCGGTTCACAACACCGGGTATGGGATCTTCGTACACGTGGCGGCTGAAACCTCCGTTATGGAGTAAAACCCTACATAGATTACAGAACTAAAATTACTAATAATTCCATCATCGTAAACTTTCCAAGTCTACAGAATGATTCGACCGTTTCTCTCTTCCCATTATACTGCGAGCCGCCGCGGCCTCACTCTGCTCGCTACTCGCCGTTGCATTTCATCCACGCCTCATCTCAGTGGATCATGGATGGACAAGGTGAAAGGTTTCATAACTGGCAAAAAACCAGCTGCTACTCCAACCGAATCCGCTGAATCTTTCTCCCTTCTCGGTGAGTGGAACGAGCTTCTTTGTCATTTCTATGTGTAATTGGTGTTTTTTTTTTTTTTTTCCTATATATATATATATATATTAAATATTTGAAGAAATCGAGCAGCGTTTGCCGATCAGATGGGGAAAGCGAGGAAGTTGGGGGCGTTGAAGAAATTTGTTGGGGGAGGAGGGAACAATGAAGCCGCTTTTATCCAGAAACAAGAGGCTATATTGAGATATCTTGGGGGTTGTGATCCTACTGGTGAGGTGGGTCCCTCCTCTATGCTTGTACCGATTACTTGGAAATGTAGTAAGCATATCACATTGTGTACTCTGTGTGTGTGTGTGTGTGTGTGTGGTGTATGTTTCTGGTTAATACGATCTACTTGGAAGGGGAATTCGCATATATCGTGATTGAACCAATTGCTGTTTGTGTTTGGACAATCTTTTATATTCTCTGTCTCTGTCATACTCACAAATTATGCTCGATAGTTGTAGCTATTAATTCAGGTCTTAAAGTCCTACCGTTTGTTTTTCTAAATTCATCTCATGAAAAGCCCTATCTTAGTGATGGTTGAGTGTTGAGAGCAGTGTTAATAGGGAGTTGGACCGCTTTGTGGCTTTGTACTCTTTTTATACTTACTTTATTTCTGAGGAACTTTCAAGCTGGTCAAGAGAGAAAAGCTTCAGAAGCACTTTACTGTTTCTTACCCCCTCTTTTTTTTCGTTTTTCTCTTGAAGAATATTCAAGCCAGTCAAAAGAAAGAGGCTGCAAAAAACTGTAACTGTACGGTTTCAGATGTTGAAATAGCCTTAGCAAAGTTTACATGGGCAAAAGAAGCACAGAAGAAGCTTGCAAAGCTTCATGCAGAGGGTAAACCAATGCCAAAGAGCCTGGAAGAGGTATTTCTCATTTGATGCATGTTCTTTGATTTCCGTATCTTATTCTATGTTGTATTTTTGTAACAATAGTATTTTTGCATGGATTATGAATGTTTTTTATTGAATGAAGTCTCTAGAGAGTACTGTATTCTTTGCAGTCTTCCAATTAAGGTATATAGAATGTTTATTCATCATTTTTACCCAAATCAATTTATTTTTGACTTTTGTGTGAATCGAAGACATTGTTTATTAACAAATCTAACACTTTAAACCATGTGTTAATTCCATAAACCTCTTGTTGAATTTGGTCTGATTATGAATAGATCACCTCATTTTTACTTTAAACTTTATTCACAAACCATATAATATCCTTACTGTAATTCTCCACAAAGAAATGTTGGCACTAGAAATCTTTTTATGAAACGTTTATTTCTTTCTTTACATTATCCTGTGAAACTGATAAGTTTTAACAACACCCCTTCACTGTGTCCAAATTGTGAAACCCCTTCTTTTCAAAATCCACTCAATCTTTGTCATTTCTATTCTCAAAATCCACTCAATTATTGACTAAAATATTGGAATGTTACTTTACATCATACAGTATATAAGTGCATGCAGAGCTTGAACAAATATATCAAGTGTTAACTTGATAATCTAGTGTGCATAGGGCTACCAGTATCTATGCTTTTTCGTAACGTATCAAGGAGAACCATAATATCCATTTGCAACATATTATGAATAAGTAAAGGATTACTTACATCCGAATATCTAATGATCTCATTTTTTATGATGAGGGTGAAGAAGAAAATAAAGATCTGCATCTATGCATGGATACACTTATAGCGCACATTTAAATTTTGGAGTTTGTTCTTTAGCTTGATTGAGAGTGCTTGATTTGGATTCTTTGAGAAGAAGAATAGTTCTTATCACTCATATGCATATGGACATTTATTAGATCCACTTTAAATGCCCATGTTATTTTGACATTATAAATGTTTTTATTTATTATTCAATTGAAATTTTTGAAGAGTTTTCGAGTAATAAAATGGTTGTTTAGGCAAGCCTTAGGGCAGGCCTGAACTATTGTTTCGTTTTTATAACTTCCAATGAATGTAAAAGCATTACGCCTTTTTTCTTAAAGTTCTGGGTAATTGTTACTCTTGGATTAATTTGAGAAATATAAGATAGTACAATAGATATATAAATCAAATATTAGTTCTGGTCTCCACAATTATATCATTGAAAATTGAGATTTTGATTAAACTGTTGACTCCAAAGTCAAAAATATTAAGTAAATAATTCAAAATAATTAATGTGTGAATTAAATGGAATAAAATGGCAAGAAAATTCATTTTATTTTACTAATTTATGTTTGAGAGTATTCGTAATTAAATGATATGGAAAATTCACTGCGTAATGTTAGTATTTGTTTTTAATAAAAATGGTGTATTTCTGATAGGTTTCTTATGCAAAGATAAGATGTATCAGAGTATTTTGGCTTTTATCCAAAATCAACATAACGTTCTATGTTTGATTCCCATATAATTTTCCTGATTTCGAATTAATAACATATAATTTTCTTTCACTTCCCCAAATGACCTTTTGTAATATTCACATGAAAGAATAAGCTCAACTTCCAATGAAAGAAATTCTTAAACTGAATGGAAAACAAAAATGGTATATCAAAATTTGCCTAAAAATGTTTGATAAAGGAACCTGGATGGTGCAACGTAGGGAGTATACACAAAGGCAGTTAATTGATGTCAAAGCAATGCCATAGCTGTCATAGTGGTTGTCCGTGGGATATTTTATTTGCTTTTTGAATATTCCTATATACAGGGCATTTCTGTATTTGACTTCAACACCCAGGAAAACATAAAATTAAGATAAAAAGAATTTGATATTGAGGAATGTATCTCAAGAGAACAAAGGGATATGAAATATGAATGAAGATCAAGGAATATTAAAGCATTTTATTTTGTTACCTTATCATCAGCTTCATCATTCAAGTCACCATTTGGAACGTGACTTGATGCATGCGTGTTGATGCTTCAAGCATTAGAGACCTCACTCCTATATGCAATCAACTTGGTAAGATTAAAGAGTAAAAGAAGGATCATTTTGTAATTTGTATGGTGTTCTTTTTCTTCATTGGTTGAATAAATTTTCAGGTTATATGAATTAGGACTTTTAACGATATTGTTGATTGCAGATGCAAAAAATAATGGGATCATCCCCCTTGGAGGCTATACGATCGAACTTGGCTGAAAGTGGGAATATAAGTCGAAATTCACCTTGCCCGTGCGGTTCTAGAAAATTGTACAAAAGGTACTACCTTGTTCCTCAAGTAAAATGCATATCCTGTAGCGAGTTCTCATCCAATGAAGACAATGTAGTAGACGCCAAAATGCATGTTGGTTACGTTTTTAAATACTAGTTTTTCACCCATTCTCATACTACTCATTAAATAGGGAAACTTACTCAAACCTCCTGAATAAGTGATATAATATAAATGGAATCTACTCTGAAACTGAAACACAGGGAGTGCTACTCTATCATAAGCAGTTCCATGATAATTGTTTGCCTTTACTTAGATTTAACTAAAGATATATCAAAACTTAAACATAAATCCTATCAAAGAAACTGCCAATGCTTGGGATCAACCCCTCAAGGTTGGGTAACAGAAGTTTCAATCCTATGATTCGTATCAATCAAGCTTAATGATACTTTGAGATCAATCATAACTTGTTTCTATTGGGCAAATTGTTATTCAATGCGGATTTGACTGTTAGTTATGGTTCATTTTATGTACCTTATGAATATTTCTTTTAGGTTTAATTAATTATTTCTCTTTTGTTTATGCTACTGCATGCCCCAGTTTTGTGTTCATTGGTTTGATTGCACTTTCTTTAACAATCTGATAACCGTTTACATTTGAAGGTGCTGTGGAAAAGACAAAAGCAATTGAATGTCACCCTTCATGTAATTCCATTGTGACATTCTCTGCTGAAATGAGATGTGAACAACAGATCTTCTGTGCATCAGCTGAACTGCAGCTTGTGGGCAGTATGATGGGATTTTTTTCGGCCTCTCATTGTAGCAGACGTTGACACTTTTTTTTTCTCTGAGCTTTTACCATCCTTCTGTTGATTTGAAGTAGGCCATATCTATATGCTTAGAATCATTTAGAACTGGAACATCATTGTGGTGAGAGCAAAATTTACTCGGAGTTGAAAGCTTTGTGCTATTACACAGGATTGGAATAATGTTTATTTCTTTGCGAAGAAGCTGTTTTTGTCTACATTGCTCGATGTCTTGGCTTTTGAGAAGGTTTGACTAATTTTCCCAGGTCATCTGAGGCGACATTCTCTTTTGGTCGGGAAGATGGATGGTGGGAGTTGCAAACTGAAGAAGTTACTTCCAAGATTGTGGACACACTTTAAGTTAAGTATGCCTGCTTAATTGAATTTGAGTTTATATGTAAAGTATAGAAAATACATCGATAACTATTGGGCATACCTGAACATACCTATTAAACGGTAACTTGAATTAAATATAGGCCAATAAGTTTCTGTTTGTATGAAAAGATCTGGCACAAGAGCATGTCATCATTATTCAATAAATAAAGAGGGATCCAAGTGAAGTTCTTCCCGTATAGGTTGACATTGCATACATTTGAAAATTTGACATGAAAAAGTTAATCAAATTTAGTCATGGATTAGATCATGGTACACTAATATCTGTCAAAGTTTTTTTTAAAAGTTTAACTAAACTACACAAGGATCGGAATGGGTATAGATCTGAGGCATTCAAAATGGAGACTTGTCCATGCATATGAAGGAAAAAATTTATATGTAAAATATATCAGAGAAATGTCAATGAACAAGCGTGACATGATAGTTGAAACTAATAGAATGGATTTCTTCCCTATTATCAAAATGCCTGCGAGCTCTGAATTTCAAAAATGGAAATGGGTTCATGGTCCTCATAAAAGATTGTATTTCAGCATACTATATGTCGAGTTCTGCTTTCAAATTTTATGGTTTGGACAGTCCTATGTTCAAGCATGTTATACTCAGCAATGTGAAATTATGTTGTGTGTTATAACACTCAAGTGAAGATCTACGTGACCAAAAATTTTCCGACATTTTTAATTTCATCATTTCAAGATTGGGACAGTTGCTGCACATTTTTTTAGAAAATTCTCATTAGCCATTATGAGGATGTTCGCTGGACAGCAGCATTGTTTGAATAGCTTTTAGCGATGGATTCATTCAAATTAGATTTTAAAACATAAACTTCCGATGTGGGACTTGGGTTTGATACCCAACACGATCCCATATCATCGTAAATGGGAACATGCGAAAGAGTGGATACTGTCAACACGGAGGCAGGATTTGGAGCTGTCTCAATGTAAACGGTGGGTGGATCAAATTCAGATGATTCTCTGGATCCATTGGATTAAAGTCAAACATAGAAGAGGCACTTTTTGCCATTCTTCAAGGCCTCTCAAGGTGCATTCCTGTTCTTTACCTTTATTTGGAATGACGCCACTCGTCTTATCAGAAACTTAAGCCCTCGCATTAGGAGGAAGATGGAACTCTTTTGAAAATATAAGCAACTTGGGTAAGGCACCTATATTCACTACCCCAAAAAAAAGAAAATCAATTTAGCTTCGGTAGCTAACAAGATTCGGTTATGATTTTGGTCCCTAACCTTGTTAGTGACAGAATTTTACGATTTAGCGATCAAATGTTTTTTTAACAAAATTTTCATTACCCAAGCTTGGAGCTAGAGGGGAATAAATATCCACAAGCTAGGCTTTCCGTCAAATGATATGTCACCTCTTTTGCTAGTACTCTTTTTAGACGGGTATGACCTTCACCCCCACCTCCGTGGAAGACACTTCAGCCGGAACCCAACAATTTAATGAAAGAGGCGATGATAGTCTATGCTTCACAAATTATAAAAGGGAATAGGTTTATTTCTTTTATGTAAAAATCCCCAACGTTTCTATTATTATATTTAACCTAATCCATGTATCTTCTTTGGGCTCCAAATTTTTTAATTAGATTTTGTATTTTTAAAATTGTCTACAATACATCTATAAATAAAAGTTTAAAATGGTAATGATATGCATTCAGCTTTCATATATATGACACATATAGTAGGAGTAGTATTATTCTTGAGTTCCTTCAAAATAACGGCAGCAACAACGGGTAATCTCTTTGTAGTTCTTGTTCAGATAGTATGTCATTTTCTTTCTGAGGGGTCCATAGAACTTCGACTGCCTGCAAAGAGACCAATGCTGCAATATGAGACGATGACAGGGTACTGACTTAGCTACCGAAAGTGCTTTGCTTACCAATGTTTGGCTCGGTAGGATGGATGCCATATTTTGCAAAGCTTCTTTTAGTTCCTTTCTGCTGTGGATACGCGGTTGTTTGTACACTCCTCCAACAACAGCCAAGATTGTGATCTGAAAAATTACTGATGTTGGAATATGAACAATTTAATGAGAGCAACTGAGCATAGTCAGACACCATAGCCACAGAAGAAAAATACTAGCCACTCCTGTCATCAATGCCACTATCCATGTTTTGAATTTCTATTCATGTCCGTCCTTATAATTTCGATATTTGGCGTCATAATTTCGAATGCAAATATGCAGTCCAATTATCCTAAGTGCAACAAAAGTTAGTGTGCAGTCTTTACCACAATGTACTCGCTGTTATATTTATATCCACTTGTTCTCTGGATTGTTGAGCTCCATTTCCTTTTGTTGTTGACATTGACAAGCGTCTCCTCATCGAACTTACCACGTTCCTCAATGGAGAGTCGATTAAATACTTTCTCCCCATCTTCCCTACTTTTTACATCAACCTGTATTTGATGATGCCAAAAATGATTTCCAAAAGAATGCAAAAGGAACAGAGAAGTATAATCCACTATACAGCCTCTGTTCTTGAAAAAGAACAAGGTTCATGTTTGTCTGTTATATCGTGAATGAAGTTAGGTCAACCAATGAATGCAGATATAAATTTCGACAATTGCTAGCATAAATTGTTGAATTTTTTTCTTCCTGTCATGCCATATCTATATAACCATATTCACGATCTTCAGTCATGTATTGAATCCATAGTAAGTAGAAGTATGAGATGTAAAGAAGACTAAGGTGAAGCATAGCAGCTGTACTTGAGTTGGAATATTAAGGTTCAAACTTCAAACTTCAAACATCAATGATCAAAATACTCTTATCTAAGACGAATACATTTTTTGTAACTTACCAATGAATAAGTAGATATGCAATAATCACAATGCTGAAGCACTGTCACTATGGTCTCTGCAACCAAAACCAATTTGTACATTCAAAACAATAGCAGTAATTATGGTTGGAAAGTACCCCTCAGTCCAAATAGGGTGAAAGAATTATATGCATCAGTCTCAATCCTTATCCAACAAAAATGGAAAAAGCATCCTGTGAAATGTTCGCTACCAGTCAATACATAATGGAGACCCTTGGGGGTGGATGTATCGGCAGTTTCAGCAATCAAGTTGAGATCCTTTTGCAGTGATCTAGTAGCCAAACCCGCCATCCCGACCTGCAATACAATACATAAAACTTGTAGGGAACACTCGATTCGATTCAAAAATAAATACTGCCCAAAATAAGCGTGGAAACAGAGGGGAAGCAGAAGCAGTAACCATGCCTGTAGCTTGATCACACTTGCCGTCTTCCGAGTATCATCCTCTAAATACTTGGCGTCCAAGTAAACACACACCAATACCAATACCAACAGCACGACGATAACTGCGAGAGGATTGAGACTGAACTCGGAAATAATATTCGATGAATTAGCCCCCCTGCAGCCGCCCGTGCAACCATAAGTACTCGACCGGGAGGGAGACGTAAACGTTATTGACGATTTCGAAGACCGCGACGGCCGCGAAGGCGAATGGAACGCGCTTCCGCCCATCCGTCCGGCGGAGGCAGCAGACACGAAATTGGAATGGCAACATATGAGGAGCAAAGCTAGGAGGAGCATGAGCGCCGATGCGGGATTGTGGAACGGCTTAACGGCAGCTTTCATAGCAGTTTTTCCGAAAAGCTCAACCAGGATTTCCCCCATTGTGATTTCGAGCAGTGTCCATGTTGACGGAACAGCTGAAGTTATTCCGAATTTTTCTACATTTTTTAATAATAATAGAAAAGGGTGAGAAAGTGTAGGCTGTAGCGGTCGGGGAAGCTTCCATTCATGTGGTTGTCTGTGGATGGAAATGGAAGGATTTTGAGGGAACTTTCACCCCGTTTCAATGCATTTCGTCACCTTCTTCCTTTCCCTTTTTACCGTCTGTTTGGCTCGGGTGTAGCCAAGGACCTTTTTCTCCTCAAGGGAGGCTATCGGAAAAGGATCAAACCGATTACGGGTTCGGATTAACAATAATGCGCCCACAATTGAATGAATCTTCCTTGAATTGATCAACAATAACACGATACAACGGAGAATCTGCATGTTGTTAAGAAACAACGGCGGAATTCACCCAAAACAGAGAACCAAACTACCAGCTGCTAAGGAGCAACGGTGGATTTGGAAATGGTAACCGCTACAAACTAGGCTAGATTCTAAGGAAAGCTGTAAAGGAAAGCTGTAAAGAAAGCAGTAAAAATAACAAGGAATTAAAATTGATAAAAGTAATTTGGGGGTTGGATTGATCTCTCTGATTTTGAGTGCGTCGACCCCTATTTATAGCCGGAGCTGGAATAACCGCTCTCCGGCTAACTCCTCTGAGCCGAATTCTTTCTCTCTTCCATTCGGTTGTTTAGGTTTCGGCTGTTTCTTCCTATTTCGGCCGAAATCTTCATCAGCTTCGATTTCCTCCCTTCGGTTTACTATGTGCTTTCGGCCTTACCAATCTCGAGCCCATCTTCTTTTTGGACTTCCTCTTTCTTCTGGCCCATGTCTTATGGCCCAGTAGCTCTTTCACGGCCCATTATTCCATATGGCCCCAACAGATGCCCTCCTTACTTGGGCGAATTGCTTCCATGCGAAAGAGCCCAAGTAACCTCCCTTTCTTCTTCCTTTTGGCGATTATTTTCTTCTTCTCGAGGATGCTCTTCATCATTCCCCTATTTACGTAGCCCACCACGTACTCGGAGTGAACTGCCTTTCCAACTTCTCCTCTCTCTCTCTCTCTTTCCACTTTCTCCGATGGAAAATCCTTCTGCCCCTGTTACTGCTCTTTCTGCTGATCTTCTCAGAATTGAGAACTCTTTTGCTTCTCACTCCGCAGTTCGCCTCTTGCCTGAGGGCTTCTATTCCTTAGGTCCGTTGGGCATTCCTGAAGATATCGATGAATGTACTGCTCGGATCTTTGATAATCGTTCCGTTCTTCTATATGAGCCTTGTTTTTCTTCCAAGCTTTTCCCTTCATCTTTCGCTAATTGGTCTTCGCCCTCTCCTGATTATGTGGCGTGGTATCATCACCTCGAACCCCACTGTCGTGACTCTTGGCATAAGTCATATGTCTACCGTATGATTTCTCTTAGTACCTTGCCACTTCCCACAGATCTCCGCCCTATTCAGGCCCTTCTTTGCTTCTGGAATCCTTCTGTGAACTGTTTTTGTTTCCCTTGGGGGATGATGACTCCCACCATTCAGGACGTGAAACTTCTCCTTGGCCTCTCTGTTCGTGGGGATAACCTCGCCATTATGTCGTTGCCCAAGGAGAAAAATACTGGCTTTTCCTCTGGCGATTCCTTTGCTAATTGGATCGTTTCCCATCAGAGTGATCCTATTTCGCCTGCTCCACACCCTTCAGAGCCTCTTGCGTTTATGATGTATTTCCTTACGAAATTCTTCTGGTGCGTTCCTTCCAAGGGTGTTCTCCTCGAAACACACTCTTTTGCTTCGGCACTTCTTAATCATGTGACCCTGCCTTCAGCCGATTTCTTCCTCGCTCATCTGTATGCGGGTATTTCGGCTACTGTGTCGGGTTGGGAAAAAGGTTCGTCTGATAAAGCCCGTGGCCCGTTATGGTTCCTTTACTTGTGGTTAGTTTGGCACTTTCGCGACATTTCCCAATTTCCTCCCCATGATATTCGTCCTAACCATTTTATCGCTCCTGATCTTCTTAGAGCACCCCTTCCTCCTTTGTCGATCCCTCACTGGATCAACTATTTCCTGGGTCGTACTGCCGAACAAGCCTTTTCTCATTATCACTACCGGAAAGCTGACTTTGCTTGGGTCAGGAATATTGTTACTTCCCCCTTCGGGACTCCTCTTCCTCTGGCTTTTGCTCAAATATGGAACAGGTGTATATTACCCCGCCCGATCTTCAATGGTTCCACATTTGTTTCTGCCAAGTCTGCTATTCCTTTTGAAGTTTACAATCCCCATCTGGTTAGCCGCCAATTCGGCTTTGGTCAAGACTTAGTGGAGGCCCTCAGAGCCGGTAGACGCCTCTCCGCTTCTACCAGTCGTCAGCAATGCTCCCTCTATCACAAACGCTTGATCTCCTTCAAGGTTTGGAAGTTTGCTGTTCGTCCAGGGTCCGTTACCTCCCGTTTCCAATCTTGGTGGAACGGTGTTGCTGGTGTCTTTTTTAGTGCCAACCTTGATTCGGTTCTGCGGAGGGGTGGTTTTTCTCCTATTCTGGCATTCTCTACTGTCCCTTCATCATCTCCGGGTTCCGCTCCTCAGCGCATTCTCGGTTCGTCCTCCGCTTCTCGCCCAGGTATGTTTCTTCTCTTTTCCTCTCTTCTTCGGTCGTTGCTCGTTCCTTTTCCTTTATGTCTCACTTATCCGATTTCTTCAGATGTTCCTTGCTCCTCTACTTCAGAACCTGGTCGAAAAAGGCCCGCTTCGCCTTCGGCCTCTCTCGTCGACTTTCTCCCTCCTACTCAGACCAGGAGGCGTTCATCTCATTCACCGCTTGGCAGAATCCCTGCCTCCCTTTTTGCGGTTCGTTACACTATTTTTCTCCTTTTCCAGGCTCCTTTCCTTCGACTAATTCCTTTTTCTTATCCTTATCAGGTCCCACCTATTTTGCCACAACCCGATGTTCAACCACTTCCAACTGTGGTATCGGCTCCTCCGGTAGCCGAATTTCGCACATCGGCCAGTACCAGTAATTTGGCTGTTCCCGCTAGTTCTTCTGCTGTTACCCCTCGGGGTTTGATTGCGAGCTCTACTTCGGCCGACCCTTCCGTCCCTCTTTCGGTCGATCGTCCTCAGCCTATTACGGATTCTGCCACACCTTCATCCTTAGTTGTTCCGACACCGTCTGGCCCCCTACCTAGTGGTATGGCTGCTGATGAAACCCCTGCCGATCATGTCCCTTTATCGCCATTTCCTGATCGGCATGTCTTGGACGATTTCTTTTCTCCCGCGTCTCTGGTCTCTCGTCCGTCGGATCTTTCTACTCACCTTGGTGATTGTCTGGCCAGGCTATGCAATCTAATTGGCCGACAATCTGACGTGGAATTCGTCAACCCTAAACCGATCCTTATTCTCTTGTCCCATCTTGAGCAGCAATTTCATGACGAGATGGTATCTCTGAATCTGAATGGTACTCTTCAGATGATTACGAAGTCTGTCCTCTCAATGGATCAGGAACTCCTGGCTCACTTAAAAATGCGACATAAGCTTGCCGCCGAACGTGAGGCTGCAGCCTCTTCACGAGCCATCTTTGACAATTATTCTGCAGAGTATCGGGCTCAAATGAGTAAGCTGTCTGAAGTGGAATCTCAGGAGCTTAAACAGTCCGAGGATCTTGCTTTGATTCGGGCTGAGATAGCCAAGCTCCAGAGACAAGAGAAGGATTTGGAATTAACTTTGGCTCACACTAAACGAAAATCGGCCGATCTGAAACAATCGATCAAAATTCTTCGTCAATCGGCCGAAGCTCCTAGGGCCAAGATCTTGGATTCTCAGGAGGATGCTTCTTATTTGGCCATGCGGATCAGTTTCAACGATTACATTATTGGTACCTTCCAAGAAAAATGGGCCGAAACCCAGTCTTTAGTTGGTCAACTGGATTCGGCCATCAAGAGCCTTGGTGGGCACAGTGTTGTTCAAGTCCTTTCTCCACATGTCTTGTTTCCTTTGGACCCTTCCGAAATAGAGTCCTCCCCTTCGGGCGATAACCCACCTTTGCCAATCATTCCTTCAGGTACCCTGCTTCCTTCCCTTTCCTGTCGTGATTTTTCTTTTTTTTCTGCTCTTTTACTCATTATTCCCCCTTTTCTTCTTCTCTTCTAGGGAAAACTGGTGCTTCCTGTGGTGCTGGTTCATCGACCGTTCATCTCCCTCCTGGTGAAACTGCTGGTCCTTCTTCCTCGGCAAGCCCGAATCTGATGACATCTTCGGCTAATCCTACTACCGCCACCTCGCGAGGCTTGGATGATGCTGTTCCTTCTGACGCCCAGGAAGACCACTAATTTGTCTTTGCATATCAGTTCTGTGTTTTGACTTGTCCTTTGTTAAGTGTAAATTTCGGTCATTCTTCCCTTTCTTGACAGCTGTAATCGGCCTTTTTTAGACTATGTTGGCCGATACATTGTACTTGGATTCGTATCTTCTGTATCTTTTGTAATGCGATTCGTATCCCGTTAATTCCATTGTTTTCGGTCTCCTTTATTGCTGATTTCTGAATATTAGCAGCTTTTTCCGGGAATCAGCTGTAACGTTTTCCCATAAATAACATTTACTATTGACCGTTTCTTCCGCCAAGCACTTATCTCTTTCTATAAATACCCGGCATTGTTGACACTTACCCATCACTTCCCTTTTTCTTTTTTCTATAGCAATATGGATCTCCCTTCTCCCTTGTTCAACTTCCTGTCTCCAGTTCCCCCATGGCCTCCGGCAAGTATTCTTGTACCAGGATTTCCAGACGTGATACGAAAATTTTTTGCTTATGCAACACGAGTTCAACTAATGCCCTTTTCACCATGTTCGTATGGGCGAGGATCTTTATATGTTATTCCAAATGCAGGTCTCGACGGCTATGCTGATGTGCCCCTTTTCGACTTTGCGGATGCATATCCTGTCGGACCTTTTCTAACGGGGGACCCACTTCTTTTCCTTGCTGCACTTCTCACCTTCTTCGTCTGAGATGGTGGGGGGGCTGTACCTGAGGCTTGGTGGTTGGGTCAATCGGCGGCACTGCTGTTCTGAAATCAGTGGTCTCGCCTTCGCCGATATCTCTAGGCGGCACTTGTACAAGGCTGGGAATCCTCCCACTTCCTTTCGTTAGGACCTTTCCCTTGTATATGCCTGCTTAGTATAGGACGTTTCCCTTGTATATTGTAATTTCGGGCTATCGACGCCGCTTTCGGCCGAAGTAGCACCTTCTCTGTACTTATTCGTTCATGCAATAAAATCTTTACTTTTTCGCATCGCTTAATGTTTGATCCCATACTGATGGATAATATTTCTTCATGTATCTTGCATTAACTGGATTTGACATCTGCTCACCATTTTCGTCCACCAAAACGTACGCTCCATTCGGCAATCTTGTATGAACTATAAATGGTCCCTCCCAATTGGGACTCCACTTACCTAATCGGCCGTCCTTCTGCTTAGGCGGCCATATAACTTTCCAGACTAAGTCTCCAACTTCAAATCGCTTAAGACGAATTCGCTTATTGTACCAATCGGCCACAATATCTTTATTTTCTGCAAATTCTCAAAGGCCTGCACCCGATTGGCATTTATCTCCAATAACTCATCTTTCATCGCACAATCATACTGTTCGGCTGACATTGAATCCGCCTGGCTTGTTCTCAAAGTCGGCACTGTTATTTCGGCTGGCAATACTGCATCCATTCCATAAGTCAGCCGAAATGGTGTGAACCCAGTAGCTGAGGTTTTGGCATTTCGATAAGCCCACAGTGCTTCAGATAACTTTTCGTGCCATTTTCTTGGTTGATCTTCAATCATTTTCTTTATAATTCCTATTAGCTGTTTGTTTGTGGCCTCTGCTTGTCCATTTCCTTGCGGGTAATATGGTGACGAATGTACAATTTTTATCCCGTATTCGTCTGCAAAGGCCTTGACTTTTTCTCCCACAAATACAGTTCCCCTATCTGTTAGAATCGTCTGTGGGATCCCGAATCTATAGATCAACTGTCTCTTAATGAACTCAATCACCTCCTCCTGTGAAATGCTGACATACGCCTGGGCTTCGGCCCATTTTGTGAAGTAATCTGTTGCTACTTGCACAAACTCATGTCTTTTCGACGAAGAGGGATGAACTTTTCCTATGATGTCCATGGCCCATCCTCTGAACGGCCATGGTTTGATCATTATATGTAATTCTTCGGCCGGTAACTTCTGAATCGGCCCATGCTTTTGACATTCGGTGCATCCTCTTGCATATTTTTCACAATCAGGACCCATATTCGGCCAATAATATCCCAGCCGAATAATGCTCCACTTCATCGACTTTCCTGCCCGATGCGCACCACATATTCCTTCATGGACCTCTCCCATTACCCTTCTAGCGTCTTCTTCTCCGACGCATCTGAGCAATATTCCATCAATAGCACGCTTGAATAATAACCCTCCTATTATGACGTAGTCCATCGCTTTCCGTTTTTCGGCTGGATTAGCCTCCGAAGGATCTTCTAACGTCTGTGCTATCTTTTTTATCCATTCGGCCTTCTCTGTTTCGGCCAAACGCACTTCTACATTTCCTGCTATCGGCATCAACCGATATTTAGCCGCATGTTGAGCCAATTCATTGGCTTCTTCGTTCTTTTCTCTCGGGATGTATTCAATGTACACCTCATCAAATTCCTCTAACAAAGTAACCGCTTCTTCATACAATCTAATCAATTGCGAACTCTTAACCAAAAAATCGCCTAGCAGTTGCTGGGCAACTACTTGCGAGTCTCCTTTGACAATGATTGCTCTGACTCCTTCTTCTATCAACCGTTGTAATCCCGAAATTAACGCTTTATATTCGGCTTGGTTGTTCGTATATGACTCTGGCAGTTGCACGAAATATTTGTATATCTTGCCCTCCGGTGTTTGTAGGGTAAACCCTGCTCCAACTCCTGAAGCGGCTTTAGAACCATCAAATGTCATTACCCATGGTTGCAAGTATACAATTCCTATCTCACCAACTTCTTTCGGCCGATCCTGATGATCGATGTCATCGATTATCGGGTGCATCACATGATCAGCCAGAAAATCGGCTACAATCTGTCCTTTCATAGCCCTTAAAGGTTGATATCTCAAATCGTATGCATTTAACTTCATGGCCCATTTGGCCATTCTTCGGCTACTGACCGGAACATTCATCATAATCTTAACTATGTCAACCGAAGCTACCACTATCACTTGCCTTGGTTGAATATAATATTCTAATTTCTGGCATGCATGATAAAGGCTTAAACATAGTTTATGAATCGGCGAGTACCTTACTTCGGCGTCCCTTAGGATTCGGCTAAGATAGTAGATCGCCCGATCCCTTCCTTCATCGTCTTCCTGCGCCAGTAATGCTCCAATAGATTCTTCGGGCCGCTGCTATATACAACTTCAATGGCCTTCCTAAAATTGGAGGAACCAACACTGGTGGACTCATCAAATCCTGCTTCAATTGTTCGAAGGCCTTTTGTTGGTCGATTCCCCATTTGAACTCCTCTTCCTTCTTTAGCCTCAATAAATCGGTTAGTGGTTTCGACTTTCCAGCCGCATTTGCTAAGAATCGTCTCAGAAAACCGACTTTTCCAAGAAACTTTTGTAGACTCTTCTTATCATGTGGAGGTTTGGCTTCTTGGATAGCCCTGGTTTTGTTCGCATCAACTTCTATTCCTTTGTTATGTACCAGGAACCCGAGAAAATTTCCTGCCTGTACTCCGAAAGCACACTTGGCTGGATTCATCTTGACTCCATGCAGCCTCATCCTCGTGAACACCTTCCGCAAATCGTTCAAGTGGCTTTCGATATCTTTGGATCGGACCATGACGTCATCAATATAGACTTCAACACAATCCCCTATGAGGTCGTGGAAAACATAGTTCATAGCTCTCTGGTATGTAGCCCCTGCATTCTTCAGTCCGAATGGCATCACCACCCATTCATATATCCCTATGGCGCCAGGGCACCGAAATGCAGTCTTGTGAATGTCTTCTTCGGCCATAAAAATTTGGTTGTATCCTGAATATCCATCCATGAAAGATAGCATCCCCTGTTTGGCGGCCGAATCAATCAACAAGTCAACAATAGGCATCATATACTCATCTTTTGGAGTGGCTATATTAAGATTCCTGAAATCAATGCAAACTCTCAATTTTCCATTCTTCTTTGTTACAGGAACAATATTTGATAGCCATTCTACATATTTAGCTGGCCTAACAAACCCGGCCGCTAACAATTTCTCTATTTCTTCTTTTATTTTTGGGACTATTTCGGGCGCTGCCCTCCTGGCCGGCTGTTTATGCGGCCTGAACCCTTCTTTAATAGGCAGTCTGTGTTCTACAATCGACCGCTCCAATCCTGGCATCTCTGTATAGTCCCATGCGAAACAATCCTTGAATTCGACTAGAACCTCCTTGAATCGGCTTGTCATCTGCTGATCAAGATTCGCACTCAACGGGATCTCCCTCGGGTGTTCGTCTGTACCAACATTGACCATTTTCAAGGGGTCTTGAGCTTTGAAATCCGGCGTTCGCTTTGGAATTGCGTCTATTAAATCGCTCCATCCTGCTTTGTCATCTGAAACTCCGAGTTCGGCCCGATTCGAACTCGGTCGCTTGATTCGGTTGTGACTCCATCATTTACTTTCTTCTTCGACTGGCCGTTCATCGGCCTGGTATCTGATTTCAAATCCCAAATCTGTCCAATCACACTCGATCACCTGCGGGTACCGATCCCCTACCACTGCTAGGAATGGTTGAATCGGTTCTTCATATAACACCGCATCAATTCGTCCGGCTGAGCTGACTGGAAATGGAGGTTGATCTCCATCTACTTCTTCTACTGTGCCATCTTTCTTCCAGAACCATACTTTCTGGTGAAGCGTTGATGGCAAACATCGGGATGTATGAATCCAGCATCGGCCTAATAGGGCCGCATACGGAACTTCTGCATCCACCACAAAGAACATGGTCGGAATTGATATTGTTCCGACCGTTACATCCACCAGTATACATCCTTCGCCCGCAGTTTGAGCCCCCACAAAACTCATTACCTTCATTCTCGTAGGGAGTAAATCTTCCTTCGAACGGCCTATCTTCGTTAGCGTGGGATAGTGGCATGATATTAACCTGTGGCTCCACCGTCGATAAACATTCTCCTGAGTGGTCTCCCATTGACCCAACCTTTAACGTATAAAGGCCTCACATGCTGGGACATTTGCGCAGTTGGAGGCAAAATCGTACCTGGTTGAGCTTCTGGGAACGAATGCCTTATATCCTTCCTCAAAAGATTTCTCTATTTCGGCTTCCGGCCGAAATACCTCAAGTTTATCGAAACAAAAATCCACTATGGGTTCTTCATCACCATAGTATTCTCCATCCTTTTGACAAAAAACCACCGCTGGTTCGGAATCCGACCAGTACTCCTCTTTCTCTTCGGTGGTTACTGTCACCATATTCGCACTAGATCCGAAGTCGAACTTAAACTGCCCAACAGGGGGTGTATCACTATTCGGAATGATAGTTGTCTTTTGGTTTCCATTCCTGGTTCGGACTGGTCTAGGCTTCCATTCCTCTTTCGATTTCGGCTGCTCACTTTCAACTTTCAGCTGTATTACTTTTGGCCGAAATTCCGTCTTGTTCTTTAGCCGATCCTGTCCTTCTTTCGGCTTCCTCTCTTCTTTGATTCGGACCTCAAACGAGCCGAAAATACCCTATTGAGTATTCGTCCTCCCGAGAACGAACAATCATCAGGGGAAGTCCTCTTCCATATGCATCATATCATACTCCTCTTGCTCAGAAGCAGCAGCTGCTTTAAGCCGTTGCATTCTTCGTTTGAAAGTACGATATGATCCCTTTCCTTTTGGACTTTCCTCTCCTCTGCCCTCCAAGCTGAATGGTCATGTCGGCGTTGATCGAAATGCCTTCTTTCTGGAGAGTTTCGGACCCATCGGCCTACCTGAGTATTTGCTGGTGGCCTTCTAAGCTTTTTCATTCGGGGCTAACTGCTTCTTCAGGACTGTGATCTGTATCACAGTCTTTCCATTCTGCTTATCGGCTGTTAACTTCATCTCTGAGTCCCATCCGTTGGTTATGATTTTCAACGTTGGTCTCTCACTCTTATCTCCGACCCTCGATCTCCTGATGTCTTCTCACGATTGCTTGATCCTCTCTTTCACCTCATAGTTCCCCAATCGGTCAAAAACATCTGTAACTTTCTCTTTTCCCTTCGGAGATCCTAGCCTTTTCCATACTCCTGACTTCTGAGCCGATGGCTGATCCCCAAGCCGATCGTGCACAGAGCTCTTGCTGAGATTGATGTTTGATCCCCCAATTCGGTCATTCGCACCGATTTATTCTGGTTGGGCTGCACATCACCATGTTGGCAAGCTGGGAACGGATTCTTATCGACTGCCATAAGCCTTTCTTGGGAACTTCAGCTTCCCATCATCCACATGTTTCTGAATCAGCTTCCTAAAATGCCCACAAATGGCCGTGGAATGAGTGGCTGATCCGTGGAACCTGCACCATCCGCCTCCAAACTGATCCTTGGTAGGCTGCGATGGTTTCCTTTAAACTCTAGCAATCCGTTCTTCTGGCAATAATCAAATTTTTCGTCCATTTTGTGACTAAGTCGAAAGAGTAAAACCTTTGAGATTCATCTCCTCCTCTTTCTCCTTGCCTCTGGCTGGCCGAAGTGCTGGACAAGTCATAGGCTTTTTTATGATTAACTCTGCCCTCGCGACTTCGCTAATGCAGGAACGTCTTCCGCATTGTACTCTTCCTGCATTTCACATCTATCCAGAGATTCAGCAAATGAGGCAGCTGACTGGATAGGTTGTGACCTTCCACTTTGACTTCGGCTTGATTTGAAAGCCGCTTGTTCCGCCAGATATGTCTCCATCCTTATCGCTTGCAGCCGTCAATTCGGCTACCGTCCTCGGTCTTGTTACCATCAATCTGTCCTTGATGGCAAACTTCAATTCTGCTTTAAGATTTGAATATACTCATGCTCAGGCAGCATTGTCTTCACCTGAGCCTTCACCTGCATAAAATATCTCAATGAATTCAGTAACCGATTCAGACGCCTTCTGTTTGGTTGACGTCAGATCAACTACCGAGACTTCCTGACTAGTATTATAGAATCGGTCATGGAATAACCGCTCCATTCGGCCCAAGTAATTGACCGATCCAGCTGGCAAGTTAATGTATCAGCTAGAAGCTGGGCCAGTTAATGACAAACTGAACAATATCAGCTTGTGAAAATTCATTTTGCGCGACTTCTGGTACATTGAGCTGTAATCGGCCGATATGCTCGTATGGTAGAGCGGCCGACGTCTCCAGAAAAAGTGTTAAAATCTGGAACCTTCACCCCTCTGGGCAGTGGATACTGCTCCTCGATGTAATCGGATAAGGTTTCCGATACATCGGCCTCATTCTCCTGGCCGATGAGAGTCCCAAACTGTGTGCGAATAATCTCAGCAATCAGCTCTCTGTCAACCAGGTTGTGGTGGATTCTGCTGAAGTGGTGCGTATTGTTGTTGAACCACTGGAGCAGGCGGTTGAGCTACTGGTTGAGGCGGTTGATTCTGTTGCTGATCGTACCTCTGCTGCGGAGGAACAAAAGGCCGAGCTCCATGCCCTCCTGGCGGCCTAAAGGCCTGCTGCTGAAAATTGTGAGGATTTTGCGGTGGATTCTGCGCCACTGGAGCTTCTGCGCTCCCATCGGATACATACTCCTTGCGATTTCGGCTCTAAACATGGCTGCATCGCTGCCAGGATATTTCCTTCGATTTGGCGAACCGAGTTGGTAACCGCCGCCTCCACCATAAATTGAACCTGATCTCGGAATCGCAGGGTTAAATCATCATTTGAAAACTCCTGATTATGGAAATGTGATGGTCCGGGGAACCCTGGGGGGAAATTCTCCGCTTCTGGTGCACGCTCTTCCTGAATCGGCCGGCAAATCAGTCCTCGCCGCCGTGTTTGCTGCTGGAGTTGCTTGTTCAAACGCCATTTTGTGTCCCACTGGGGCGTGCCCACTGTTTGGCTCGGGTGTAGCCAAGGACCTTTTTCTCCTCAAGGGAGGCTATCGGAAAAGGATCAAACCGATTACGGGGTTCGGATTAACAATAATGCGCCCACAATTGAATGAATCTTCCTTGAATTGATCAACAATAACACGATACAACGGAGAATCTGCCTGTTGTTAAGAAACAACGGCGGAATTCACACCAAAACAGAGAACCAAACTACCAGCTGCTAAGGAGCAACGGTGGATTTGGAAATGGTAACCGCTACAAACTAGGCTAGATTCTAAGGAAAGCTGTAAAGGAAAGCTGTAAAGAAAGCAGTAAAAATAACAAGGAATTAAAATTGATAAAAGTAATTTGGGGGTTGGATTGATCTCTCTGATTTTGAGTGCGTCGACCCCTATTTATAGCCGGAGCTTGGAATAACCGCTCTCCGCTAACTCCTCTGAGCCGAATTCTTTCTCTCTTCCATTCGTTTGTTAGGTTTCGGCTGTTTCTCTTCCTATTTCGGCCGAAATCTTCATCAGCTTCGATTTCCTTCCCTTCGTTTACTATGTGCTTTCGGCCTTACAATCTCGAGCCCTCTTCTTTTTGACTTCCTCTTTCTTCTGGCCCATGTCTTATGGCCCAGTAGCTCTTTCACGGCCCATTATTCCTTATGGCCCCAACACC